>CM019179.2:50989736-51306983 GCA_009739505.2 Apolygus lucorum
GGTGGCTTTGCAGACGAGTGATCTATAGAAAAATAATAAACCATTGTGTAATAATTTGCAGCCATTTTGGTTTATTATTTCTAATAATAAGCCTCTGTGATCGTATCGCAAAAAATTTTATAACCCCCCCTCAAACTTTGTCACTTTACGTTTCAGGTGCGTAGAATCCAAATTTGCAATGTCCGTCCGCCGTCCGCCGTCCGCCGTCCGCGGCACTTTTCTTAGCAACACTGGACCGATTTGGTTCAAATTTGTATATGGGCTCCATTTGGGGTCTAGTTGTGCCGCGAAGCTTTTGGTTGATTAGGTCCTTTCTAGGGGTGAAATTAAGGGTTGAAATTTTCAAGAGTGCCCTAGCTCGAAAAGTCTCGAAATAAAGGTATCGTTTTTTCACCAATTCTAAATAGTATAGAATTTTTAAAAATTTTTGAGACCACCCGGAGCTCTGTAGGACAAATTGTTCGGTCCCTACGAGTACTTGAAGGTTTTCCTTCTATAAAACAGAATCATGAGTGTGAATCGCAAAAGAGGTCTAATCTCCATTCAAATTTTATCGGACTAAAATGCGATCGCTGTTCATTTCTTCGATTTATATACAGTATATCAAATTTCCATATTTTTCCAATCGAGTGTGAAGCGTTTAGTTCTTTCTAATAAACTTGATGGTGAAGGTGTGAAGCCAGTATGGTGTGGTAGGTAGTACCTAGCTGGTAGGTAAACAAAAGTTGGTAGGTAAAAAAAATGTTGGTGGGTAAAAAACGCTGCAAATCATTGCTCAAAGGCTTCTTCACTCTTCAGATCACTGATCAGCTGAGTGAGCTCCGAAGCCATTTTCAATCCTATTGAACGCAGGAAGCTGAAATTTGAGAGGGAAGGTCAAGGGAGAATACAGATGGTGGTAGGTACTATTGATGGAGAACCAGTGATCTATACAGAAGGGTGATCTATACAGAAAATAATAAACCTTTGAGCAATGTTTTGCAGCGTATTTATCTGATAATACCGTTGGAAAGTGCGTAAATTTTTCCAACTCCATGATGGAGTAAAACTTTTTCTTAAATCGGGACACGGATAAAGAATGGACCTAAACAAAAACTGGTGAAATCTTGGAAAGCTGGAGTTCTGTAATTCGGCTTGTGAATTTTTGCCTGTAAGTCTAAAAGATGCGCCAAAGTCTCAGCTTTCCAACGGTTTAGTTACTTTTATTTCAATGGGGAAATTATTTTAAAAAACGCTGCAAGTTATTACACAATGGTTTATTATTTTTCTATATTGATCACTCGTCTGCAAAGCCACCAACCAAAAAGTGCGGCAAAAGTGCCGCGTACGGCGCACGGCGTACGGCGGACGGACGGCCACATTTTTATTCGATTTTTGGAATCTCTACGTACCTTGAAACGTAAACCATCAAATTTTGAGGGGGTGTTGAAAAAAAATGTTTTCTCGGTCGATTCCAAAGGTTCATTATTGAAAATAATAAACCAAAATGTGTGTTTGAAAGAAGAAAAACGTGAATTTCTTCAACGAAATCAGCTTTCCGACTGAGACGATCAGAGGGATTGAACGTTGGGACGGAGTGGCAGAATTGGGCAAACTCCTATCTACTCATGAATTATGATGTTAAAATAATTTTAACACAGTAATTATTACTGATGGATATGAATAAAATAATGACAAAAATATGTTTACAAACATGATTAAAAATAAGAATAAATTTGTATTCACACATAAGAGTGTGATTGAACAAATAAACACTGTATGAATAACATTATATTCCTAATCACAGGGAACTGTGCGATTAATTACACGAAATGTGTGCTCGATTGTCTC
The DNA here is from genome assembly GCA_009739505.2 of Apolygus lucorum. Classification (NCBI taxonomy): domain Eukaryota; kingdom Metazoa; phylum Arthropoda; class Insecta; order Hemiptera; family Miridae; genus Apolygus; species Apolygus lucorum. The sequence continues at coordinate 50,991,567 of CM019179.2, forward strand.
AGTCGGAAAGCTGATTTCGTTGAAAAACAATTCACGTTGAAATGTTCATTTCGTTGAAAATAAAGGTGGTAACTAAACCTTTGGAAAGCTGAGATTTTGGCGCATCTTTTAGGCCCTTTGCTCGGGAGAGAGAGAGGTGGAAAGGTGACGTCATGTTGGCGTATCCCCCGTACCTCGTCTCCCCCAGTGGGTGATGACTCATTCAGGGATCCTCCCGGTAGCTTCTTTATTTAAGAACTTATTATTGATGATATGTGGGTCATTACAAGAACCAATGAGGTTTCAAACATATTGAAATTTCCAAGATTTTTACCAGTTTTTCGTTTAGGTCCATTTTTTATTTATCCGTTTTCCCGATTTAAAAAAATATTTTTCTCCATCAAGAAGATAGGGAAATATACGCTCTTTCCAACGGTCTAATCAGACAGAAAGTATCATGAAATTCGGGGAGCTAAAGCCGTTTTACTGACATATGGTGGAAAACACGAAAAAATCTTAAAAGTGAAATAACTCAAAACCGAAGCTTCTACAAAAAATTACTATGAGGCTTTTTTTTTTAAATAGAAATGAGTTGTAAAATTGGCTCTTGCCCTGTGACCGTTATGAAATGTAACATCCTGTATAATCCTCCGTTTCCAGAAGGGCAGTTCAATAGAAGTGTGTAATTGATCTTAGTCGGAACCAGGTAACAGCAACTTGGAAAAAATTGCAACGTAAAAATCCGTTCTCATCTACTAAGGTTCATATCCACTAAGGTTCATAACTAAAAATAATAAATGACCAAGAAACAATATCCCCGATTACACAGGGTGTCTACAAAGCAGATCTCATTCCTTCAAGGGGTCGGTTTTTACAACTAATTTGCAACATAAGTGCCTCATAATTGTCATTTCATGTCTTAACATCGGCACATAATCGAGAAAACGTAACGAAAACTTGCCCACGCTTTAACACTTTTCATGTTATCGACCATACTTCATTAAAACGGCCATAGCTCCCTCATTTCCCGAGTAATCTCAAATGTGAAGAGACCGTTGGAAAGATCGTGAATTTTCCTGTTTCCCTAATACCAAATACAATTTTTTTCAGTTGAACGTTATTATGGGTTATTATAATAAAGCAACCTAACAAGTGAACTTAGCAACTTTACTTTACTTTGTACGCGGCACTTCCCTTAGTTACCATGGACTAATTTTGATGAATTTATTATATGGGCTCGATTTGTGCCCCGAAGCTTCTGGTTGATGTCAGTCATTTCTAAGGGGTGAAAATTAAGGGTTGAAATTCCCAAAAGTGCTCCCTATTTCTTCTCATTGAGTGTGAAGCGTTTATTTCTTCGAAATAAACTTGATTGTGAAGGGAAAATATGGTTCGTAGGTAGTGAGCAATGACAAAGCTGTGTGTTTAGTAGGCGATTGATCTACTCAGAAAAATAATAAACTTTGTGTAACTTGTGCAGCGTTTTTCTTCTCAATGGAATCGACATTTTGACGGGAGGATTCGGGGGTATCCCATCTGCCGCCACTATCCAACCCCGAATCCTTCCGTCAAAACGTTGAATTTGTTGAAAAAATTATCGTTTTTCCGTGTTCAAACAAAAAAAGTTCCATCGTAAAACGTTTTTTGATTATGCGATTATGCGCTTTTTGATTATTTGATTTTCGATTATGTTATTAGGTATATGGTTTTTTGATTTTTCGATTATGCTGAAATTCTGGCTCAGTTTTCAGGCTTATCGGCAATAGTTCATTATCTCTAATTATTAGGACATTATGGGCATTGAAAAACGGTAAGTTTACGAAAAGTTACAAAGTTCAGTTTTTAGTTTGCTTCATTCCCCATTACATTCAACTGGAAAAATGGTATTTTTTGAGCATTTTGGAGATAGAAAATTTTACGATACTTCCAATGGTCTCTGGACATTTGAGATTACTCGAGAAATGAGAGAGCTACATAATTTTCCTGTAAAGGACATCTCTCGTCTGCAGAGATCACACCTTTGCGCCCTTGTCACTGTTTTTAGAAAAAATAGTTTAACCTATCAACCGTAGGTACTTACTACCTACCTACCTTCACAATCAAGTTTATTTACAAATTAAGAGCTTCACACTCGATTCGAAAAACAGGGAGCTTCACATGGGAAATTTGATTACTGGTTGCTAAGGAACCAAAACTATGCAGGGTGTTTCATAAGTAACGGACCACCCTTTCTATCTCCGTTGTCTTGAGGGGTAGAAAAAACTTCAAGCGGTAGGTAACTCCCCTTAAATTAAAATTTTAATAATTTTTAACGAATTTTTTTGAGAATTCTTTGAGAAACTCAACTATCACACTTTCACGCATTCTACGCAAAATTTCATGAATTTTTGACCCCTCAACCGATTTTTTTGGTTGCACACAACCCGTCCAGAGATTAAGGTAAAACAATTGAGATTAAGGTAGACCCCAAGTGTGACACATGTTTTTTCATTATTTTCCGACGCTGAATCATTTGATATCCATTTTTGCATTTAACCGGAATTTTTCGAAACGGTGGTGGAAATTCGGTAGTTTTTAATAGAAAAAAGCTGTTTTTCTTTTTCCTTTTTTTCCTTCTTTTAAATTAGTTCGGGTGGCTAACTCTACTCCACTCTAGCCACCCGAACTAATTAAAATTGCGTCGTAACTCATAAGGATGGAAGAAGAGCGATTTTCTATTACAAACCACCTACACACCTCCACCGTTTCAAAAAATTCCAGTTAAATCCAAAAATGGAAACTACCATGTGATTCAGTGTTGAACATTGATAAAAATGCATGTGTCACACTTGGGGTCTACCTTCATCTCAATTTTGGCACAATCCAGGGGTTGCGAATGTTTGCGCGCTCATTGGACGGGTTGTTCGCAACCAAAAAAAGTCTGCCAAGTGGGTGTGGACCATATCTTCCTCGTATCCATAACCCGATTATATAGGTGATCCGATGCATAGTAGTTAGGTAATCTGAAAACACCAATCTGTAAGTACCTTTCACTACCCTCATAGGGTACCATCTACACGCTAATCTGGACAATCCTAGAAAATTTCATCAAACTCGGACGAAAAATGTAAGTGCGGTAGTGATTGGAATCAAAAAATTTCATTGCAAGAGTGGGAATCGAACCTGGAACTCCTGGATGTGAGTCCAGTACTTTGCTTACTGATCTACAGAGGGGTTTGTTGAATAGCTTTGAGATCCTCAGCTCAGACGCAACTGTTACGGCTGTTACAAGGATTTTACGACAGCGCATGCGCAGAGGCTACTGTAAATTTTAAGGCCTTGATTTTCATTGGGGACCATCTACAACCTAATCCGCGTAATCCCTGAAAATGTCATCGAAATCGGGTAGAAATTGTGGAAATTATGGAAGTTACAAGCAATTCACGTTCCGCATGCGCATCGGCTACTATCAGTCCGGGGGTGATGATTTTCATTGGGGACCATCTAAACACTAATCTGTAACATCCCTGAAAATTTCATTGAAATCGGATGGAAAATGTGGAAGTTACGGCCGTTACAAGAAAATTAACGTTTGCGCATGCGCAGTGACTATTATCAGTCCGAAGGTGATGATTTTCATAGGGAACCATCTAATCACTAATCTGTAACATCCCTGAAAATTTCATTGAAATCGGATGGAAAATGTGGAAGTTATGGCTGTTACAAGGAATTCACGTTTGCGTATGCGCAGTCGCTTCTATCAGTCCGAGGATGATGATATTTATAGGGGACCGTCTACACACCAACCCACACAATCCCTGAGAATTTCATCGAAATCGGACAATAACTTCGTATAGTTATGCGCGTTACAAGGAATTCATGACAGACAGACAGACAGACACACAGACAGACACCGAACCAAAATTGTTCAGAAAGGTCTAAAACGCAAAACGCGAGTGAAAATTTTGATTTCGGAGAACTTTTTTTTTTCGTCCTTGAAAAGTGAAAACAAAGCTTCCGCTACCTTGGTAGACTCAGAAGCAATACCAGGGGGTATTTATTGATAAGTTTTTCAATAAAAAAAAGAAAAGTAGAATAGGTAGTATACATTCCACTTCATTGGCAGATGGGAAATTTGAATTTTATGTGGAGGATTTGGTTCTAGCATACCTAACATACTATATGTTAGGGTGGAGGTAAAAAATGTAATTCTACCAAAATGTGAATCTCCTGATCACCCTGTTTCCAAAAAGTAGGTACCTACACGATTTTTTATGTCGAGGATTTGGTACTAGCATACCTTACATACTGTATGTTAGAGTGGGGGTAAAAAATGTAATTCTACCAAAATGTGAATGCCCTGATCACCGTTTCCAAAAAGTACCAACACGATTTTTTATGTGGAGGATTAGGTACTAGCATACCTGACATACTGTATGTTAGGGTGGGGGTGAAAAATGTCATTCTACCAAACTGTGAATCTTCTGATCACCCTGTTTCCAAAAAGTACCTACACGATTTTTTATGTGGAGGATTTGGTACTAGCATGCCTAACATACTGTATGTTAGGGTGGGGGTAAAAAATGTAATTCTACCAAAATGTGAATCTCCTGATCACCCTGTTTCCAAAAAGTACCTACACGATTTTTTATGAGGAGGATTTGGATCTAACATACCTAACATACTGTATGTTAGGGTAGAGGTAAAAAATGTCATTCCACCAAAATGTGAATCTTCTGATCACCCTGTTTCCAATAAATACCTACACGATTTTTTATGTGGAGGATTTGGTACTAGCATGCCTAACATTCTGTATGTTAGGGTGGGGGTAAAAAATGTAATTCTACCAAAATGTGAATCCCCTGATCACCCTGTTTCCAAAAAGTACCTACACGATTTTTTATGTCGAGGATTTGGTACTAGCATACCTAACATACTGTATGTTAGGGTGGGGGTAAAAAATGTAATTCTACCAAAATGTAAATCTCCTGATCACCCTGTTTCCAAAAAGTACCTACACAATTTTTCATGTGGAGGATTTGGATCTAACATACCTAACATACTGTATGTTAGGGTAGTGGTAAAAAATGTAATTCTACCAAAATGTGAATCTCCTGATCACCCTGTTTCCAAAAAGTACCTACACGATTTTTTATGTCGAGGATTTGGTACTAGCATACCTAACATACTGTATGTTAGGGTGGGGGTAAAAAATGTAATTCAACCAAAATGTGAATCTCCTGATCACCCTGTTTCCAAAAAGTACCTACACGATTTTTTATGTCGAGGATTTGGATCTAACATACCTACCTAACATACTGTATGTTAGGGTAGTGGTAAAAAATGTAATTCTACCAAAATGTGAATCTCCTGATCACCCTGTTTCCAAAAAGTACCTACACGATTTTTTATGTCGAGGATTTGGTACTAGCATACCTAACATACTGTATGTTAGGGTGGGGGTAAAAAATGTAATTCAACCAAAATGTGAATCTCCTGATCACCCTGTTTCCAAAAAGTACCTACACGATTTTTTATGTCGAGGATTTGGATCTAACATACCTACCTAACATACTGTATGTTAGGGTAGTGGTAAAAAATGTAATTCTACCAAAATGTGAATCTCCTGATCACCCTGTTTCCAAAAAGTACCTACACGATTTTTTATGTCGAGGATTTGGTACTAGCATACCTAACATACTGTATGTTAGGGTGGGGGTAAAAAATGTAATTCAACCAAAATGTGAATCTCCTGATCACCCTGTTTCCAAAAAGTACCTACACGATTTTTTATGTCGAGGATTTGGATGTAACATACCTACCTAACATACTGTATGTTAGGGTAGTGGTAAAAAATGTAATTCTACCAAAATGTGAATCTCCTGATCACCCTGTTTCCAAAAAGTACCTACACGATTTTTTATGTGGAGAATTTGGTACTAGCATACCTAACATACTGTATGTTAGGGTGGGGGTAAAAAATGTAATTCTACCAAAATGTGAATCTCCTGATCACCCTGTTTCCAAAAAGTACCTACACGATTTTTTATGAGGAGGATTTGGATTTAACATACCTAACAACCTTATGTTTGGGGTGGGGGTAAAAGATGTAGTACCCCTAAATGCAGAAAAATCTTCCCCATATAATACGTAAATGTTAACGTGGAAAAAAACACGAGAAATCCTCGAAAACCGGAAGAGTAGGAAGTACTATGTGAGAGTACTATGTGCTACGCCCACTGTTTAGCATATTTATGAATACATTCCACTTCATTGGCAGATGGTTTCAATATTATTTAACCAAGAGCAGTACAAATACGGAAAAATTAAGTTGATAATATCAACCTCAATATTATTGAGGACGCCATGTGCTACACCCCTTTGAAAATAAAGGCCTGAAAGTATTACCTTGTGACGTCACTCTCTGAGGCAAATTCGGGGGTCTGATGACCAGTTGGCACCTCAAAAGGACCAGGAGTGCGGTGAAAATCCGAAACGGGAAATCAGTGACCACCTTTGATTGTGGGATTCAGAGCACGGAGTGTAAGGACCAGTTGCGTTTTATACACAATGACCAGAAGTGATGGTGAAAAGACCCCTAATGACCAGTTGTGCGGTGGAAATCCGAAACGGAGTGTATAAATGTCGGAGTGTAAAAGGGTGGGGGTTGGTTATTTATCCGTTTCAGACATCAGGGAGTATCATGGTGTATGTAACTCAAAACGTCAAAAATGACCATAAGGCGCCCTTGACCACAAACGGGGGCCGGGCGCGTATAGGTGTATGTGTGTGTGTGTGTGTGTGACAAAATCTTGTGTCGTCTGCACAGCCCTTAGTTCTCAACCGATTTTCCTGGTTCTTTTTTTGTTCGACGCGGAATACTATCTAGTTGTACACTACGTCGCCGGAATTTCTAATTTTGCCTTTTAAGGGGGGAAAGGGGGGGTTAATGCTCAAAAAACGTGCGTTTTTGGGCATAATCTTGTGTCGTCTGCCCAGGCCTTAGTTCTCAACCGATTTTCGTGGTTCTTTTCTTCTTCGACGCGAAAAACTATCTAGTTGTGCACTACGACGTCGGAGTTTTGAATTTTGCTTTTTAAGGGGGGGAAAGGGGGGTTAATGCTTAAAAAACTTGCGTTTGCGGGGGTAATCTTGTAAAATCTGCCCAGGCCTCAATTTCCAACCGATATGCGTGTTTCTTCTTTTGTTTGACTCAAATAACTTCCGAGTAGTACATGATTTTACCAGAGTACCAAAATTTGCAAGGGGAGGGGATGGGTGGGGGTATAATATTCACAAAATATCCGATTTTTCAATGTTTCGGTTCCTTTACTGCTTACTAATTGTACCCAACCTTTGAAATTGAGGAAAAATTCTCATTATACCTCTGGATTTTCATGAATTATTTCTGTGCCACCATGGAACTAATAGTGGTGCCACCGTGGTGCCAGGACACCATAAACCGCATATTTCGTCTTTTTTTTCTTTTTTTTTTTGTGTTTCACCTTGAATACGGACGTTAATCTCGACGGACTGCCTATTAAAACTAATAGATGAAACTTCAATGTTAAGACGTATTTCCCCTTTGGTGCCAGACTGGCACCATTGGTGAGTGGAAGGGGGGGGGGTGAACTCGAATTCGCATGTTGGGTATCGTAGATCATGGATTTCAAAATGCTCTTCAGATTCGAGGCTCCCATGCCGCTAGAAATGTTTTAGTGGATTAGGGTGAGGGGGGAGGGGGGATCACTATTTCTTATCTAAAATAATAAATAAATTACATCCAGTGAAACAGTTTTATCGCTTACCAACTGGTTAAACTGATCTAATGCTTATCCAATGGGACGTCCCCTGGAATGCATGCATTAGGTACTAAACAATATGTTTTTCAAATGAAATAGTTGTCGGTTTGTTACCTTCCAGCGGCAGAGGTGTTTTCTTGTTGTACCAGTACACTCTGTTCAGAGCCGGAATCACATTGTAGTGGAAGAGTTTGTACATTCTGTGCAAGAAATCGCATTTATTTGAATTTCGTGTGCTGTGATCACGGATTAAATCCTACCTGCACCAGAGCACTGTTGTAGTGACATATTGAGTTAAACTATTGGCAAATCGAGTTGAGCTTTATTATATTCAATTTACGCAATTGCCTATGTTAGTAGCTCTAAGAATTAGTTTGAATAGTTTAATCAAACTAATGTCAAGTTTCATTATTTTTTTTTAGCATCTAAATTGATTAGCCAAAGTGTAGAACAGGAGGGTCAATACTATTTTGCAAAATCCTTGCTACGCTTATATAGCATTTACAAATTTATTTCAACCGTTTACAAACATATTCAAACTTTTGACAAATGTATTTAAACCATGTACGATTTTATTTAACCCTTTGACAAATATATTTAAACCTTATCCGAATGTACATATCTAAGCCATTACCTACCCCAAAAGTTTAACAGCAGTAGAGTTTCTGTGAAACCACAAAAAACTAGGGATGGGTATCGATTAATCGAAGTAATCGATTATTTGTCAAATAATCGATACTTAATCGGGTAATCGTTAAATTCCTTACGATTATTCTCTCTTCTCTTTATCAATGACCACTGATTAGTTAGGTTGTTATTGTTAGTACTTACTTATCCTGTAACGTTATTTTCTGGCAAGGTATATGGACGGGAGAACATAGAGGAAGGTTGCCTGCCGAAAAAAACCGTTATTTTCTACCTATTATTACCTACTTACGTTATTGTAAAATGCATTTTGTAATATCTTTGCATAAATCCAACAAAATCTGGTATCATATTGGAAACGGATGGCGGAGACTTTTCCTGAGGTTTCTAAAATTCCCTTGAAATACGAGCCTGAAGTGGCTACCTCTGTTCCTTCGGAAGGGTTTTTTCTGAAGCTAGCCAAATTATATGGAAACAGAGGACCACCGACAGGGGCCATCATACTCCTTTTCCTGAAGGACATTGATGAAAAATATTGGATCGAGTAATTAAATCATTGTACTTGTTTCATTTCTTTTCGTTTTCGAATCTTTACTTATTTTTACTTTTTTCACTTACTTGGGATGTCATTTTAAATTTTAATAATTTTACGTTGAGTTTGTTGTTTTAATTGCACCTATCCAATTTTATCCCAATATTTTTATTTAATCAGTGAATCGATTTAATACAGAAGAAATTTTCGTTGATTTCAATAATCGATTATTCTGTGATCGATGCCCATCCCAAAAACAGGTACAATGTGCTGACTAGTTGTTATGGGGAGTGAACACAAATGTAATGGATTTGTCTTCCAGTTCTTGTTCATCACGCAATTCGCGCAGTGTTTGAGGTGTGATAGAAGACACACTTCTCTGAATTCGTCTTGGCTTTTTAAGGGGGTCTCAGTCGGTCGATGTTCGTTCCTCGTTCTGGGTCAGTATTTGGCCAAATTGAAGGGGAAAAAACTTGAAAAGTTGTTCTTAAATTGGAAATTTGAGACGATTTTAGAAATTCATTAGTGCACGGCCCTGGGGAATTGAAAAACTGAAATATTGCCGCTGGAATCATCAAAATCGAACAATAATTGTCAAAAAAGAATTGGGAAAAACCCTAAATTCAGTTATGTTTCCCCGTAAAATCGAGCTAAATGTAGCAAAAACGTGAGGGTCATTTGAGAAGAATCCGTAAATGTTGTAACCGCGGCTGATCGATGAATTTATGCATTGTCATAGATCAATAGCACGCCTTGAAGTGTTGATGATTTCCCTTTTGAATGAAAAAAGAATTGTCCCGCCATTCAGAAGGGATGTAATTGGAGCCTACGCGAATCGGAAAATCTACTGGTCCCTTTTCATTTCAAAAGATTCAAATAAATTTGTAAATGGTTTAAATAAATTTTGACACGGTTACTTATGTAAATGGCTTAAATAGATTTGTTTATATATTTCGTAAATAGTTTAAATGGATTTGCAAACGGCTGAGTTATTTTTCTAAAGGGTTGAAATAAATGTGTAAAAATGCTATACATGTATAATAAAAGTAACTAAATAAATTGATAACGATAACTTATTATATTTAAGGTGTTTACCCAGCTTTCGATTTCACCTGGTCGGATTCTTCCTTGAAATAAGAATTGATTTGTCTCAGCCCCTGATGGGATGTGTTTATACCCAACGCTTGTATGAGTAGTATCACCAGAAGAAGCAGTAAAAGCAGTGTGACGACGTAATAAACTATATACCATGCTCTTCTACTTCCGTATAGAGCCCGTACTTTCTGAAATTAAGTAATATTATATGGTCGGATGAACAATAGATGAAATGAAAGAAAAAAAAAACTCGGCGCTCCACGCCTCGCCAGGGGGCAAGCCCCCTGGACCCCCGGTTACCTCTATTTACATACTTCGGACGAAATTATTGAAACACAGAATGTGTTTTAGCTTACTCGTTTCAAATAATTTTGCTACTTTCCTCCCACTAAATCAGAATCTCAATCAGAATCAGAATCACCAGGTTACACGATCCTTAGTTCCGTATCATCGGTATCCATGTTTTCGTCCCAGATTTCGTTAGCTTTTTTTTTAGTTAGACCATGGCTAAACACATTCTGTGTTAAAACAATTTCACTCACCTTTTAGCCCATTGCTAGCCAGGAAAAAGTCTTTTTCATTACATGTACGGTCAAGCGCCCAATTCTCAAGAAAATAGAAACAAATGAACAACAATAACAAATGAAAATAATTTAAGTGAATAATGTTGACTTCCCATTCTACCATACAAAAAAATCCACCATTCCATCAAACATTCCCTTCAAGACATGTCGAGAGCTGACAGATCTTGCAATAAAATACACTACATTTAATTACCATAAAAATCAAAGTCGGTCTGATTTTGGGCTTTGCGGTAAAATACCTTCAGATTTGAAGAACAATAGGATTTCCTCACCCTCAACCCCAAAATATTGATCAACAAAATGACTGGAAAGCGCACACACATCATGAAACCCGCCTGCAACCAGGAAGCAGGAACGAGAGTGAGAAAAGCCTCACTAATAGAATGAAGAAAACGTCTGCCAAGTGGGTGTGGCACATAGCTTCCTCGTATCCATAACCGAATGTATAGATGATGCCATGCATTGTTGTTATTCTCAGAACATAAATCTATGTACCCTCAGAGGGAACCTTCTACACGTCAACCGGCAAAATTGTTGGAAAATGTAGAAGTTATGGCTGTTACAAGGATTTCACGTTTGCACATGCACAGTGGCTACTATCAGTCTGGGAACAATGATTTTCTTAAGGGATCATTTAGATGCTAACACGCAAAATCCTCAAAAAATTCATCGAAATCGGGTGAGAAATGTAGAAGTTATGGCTGTGGCAAGATTTTCACGTTTGCGCATGCGCAGCCGATATTATTAGTCCAGGTGTAATGATTTTGTAGGGGACTATCAACACGTCAATCTGCACAGTCCCAAAAAATTTCATTCAACTCGGACGAGAATTTTAGAAGTTATGGCTGTTACAACGATTTCACGTTTGCGCATGCGCAATGGCTATTATAAGTCTGGGGGCGATGATTTTCATAGAGGACCATCTACACGCCAACCCGCATAATTCCCCAAAATTTCATCGAAATCGGGTGAGAAATGTAGAAGTTATGGCTGTGGCAAGGATTTCATGACAGACAGGCACACAGACAGACACGGAACCAAAATTGTTCAGGAAGGTCTAAAAAGTAAAACTCGAGGGGAACTTTAGATTTTCGAGAACTTTTTTTCTCAACCTTGGAAAGTGAAAAAAAGCTTCCGCTACCTTGGTAGACTCGGAAGCAAAAAGTTTTAACCCCCCTCAAATTCGTTGGTTTACGTTTCAAATAAAAATCGACTAAAAAGTTAATAATAAGTTATCGAATAAAAATTTGGCAGTCCGTCCGCCGTACGCGGTACTTTCCTAAGTTCCCATGGATCGATTTTTATGAAATTTGGTGTATGGGCTCCATTTGGGTCTAGTTGTGCCCCGAAGCTTTTGGTTGATGTCAGTCACTTCTACGGGTTGAAAAATAAGGGTTCAAATTTTGAAAACGCCCTAGCTCAGAAAATTTTGATATAAAGGTATTGTTTTTCCATCAATTTAAGATAGTATTGAATTTTTACAGACCACGCTCATTTATCTTATTGTGATAAATAAGAAACACGAGTGTGAATCACAAAAGAGGCCTAATTTCCTTTCAAATTTTAGCTGACCGAAATGCGATAGATATTTCCTTCATTTTGGTAGGCGGTAACAATGGCAAAGCCGTGTTCCTTGCAGACGAGTGATCTGTATAGAAAAATAATAAACCATTGTGTAATAATTTGCAGCTGTTTTTTAATTATTCTCTTCGGTGCTAAAAGTGCAAGTAATAATCGCGGAATAAAAAATTAATATTTACCAAAATTCTACTCGTCAGTGCAGGGTGGTAAGGTTTAGTCATTCTCGTGTGCCACATCTTTTTCAGACAGTGATTCCAATCGAAATTTGAACTCTTTTCCTTTGTAACGTCGTCGTATCGAATCTCCATCACAGTTAAATCCGTGTTTGATCTCTGGGGAAGATTTTAATTTCTTAATGAACTCAAATCCATTTGATATACTATACAAATCACTAGATTCCATCGCAGGCCATTGATTGAGACACATGAGTAAAGTAAAAAGTAAAGTAAAGTAAGCAACCATTTCAGGTTGAATTTTCGTCCGACTGCCATTCTTGGCGTCGCGGACGTCATCAGCTGTCTCCCTAAGGGGAGATCAGAATTTGTTCTGAAGATTTCGCTCATGGCTTCCCAAACATCACCGCCCTGGGTTGGAACGAGAGATTGCCGATCGTCTAATAGACAGAAAACTTTCTGCTGGCGACCAGATTCGAACTCGCATCCCCGCTAGACGGTTCTTATCCTATCACCGCAGTCGGGTACACTGTCCACTAGACCACCGACGCCCACATTGAGTACTGAGACACATGATACCTACATCAACCTCCTCCCAATCTGTTCAAACCCACCCTTCTGGAATTTCGAGATTCTGGGCATTATTCCCAGGGGATAGGAAGAACAGCATGTCAAAAACTGCTTTACTAAAAAAGGGGGTGCGATATCTCAAAATTTTATTTTTTTCTGAATACTAACCTCAGAGTAAGTACCTATTACTTGTATTTCTCATGGATTCATGAGCTACTCTCAGGCCAGCTAAAACTTGCCCTAGAGTTGCATCAATTTGCAATGTGGTAGAAAACATGTTATGTTGGAGTGGATTGGGTAGTTCAATAAGATGCAAATGGCGTTGTTGATTCGAAGTGTAACTATGAGTGTAATTTATTCGACAGAACAATCATACTGTATTGCAACGGAAGCAATGGAAAGATAATTTATTGAAAGGACGATACGACGGGGAAATGATAGTAGGAGCAGATAAAGTGTAGTAGGAGTGGCACCCAACAACATCAGGGTGATGGCTGCAACCTTGTCATGGCGCGGGAAAAGTGCCACGGAGTTGCGCGAGTTGGGCACCTCAGTAGGTGTACTCCGTGGTGTCACCAGACACGTACTGCTCGCTTATGGATATAGTGAGACACTAACCTAAAAAAACCTTTGGAATCGAGAAAGATGAATGTTGTTTACACCCCCACCCACTACATTTTCTTGGTAGATTCCAAAGGTTCATTATGAGAAGTTATAATTCAAGAACAAGGACTCACCTTCAATATGAGAGAGAAAAGAATGGCGAACACGATGCACTTCACGGGTTGAAAAAAGAGCGAGTCTGTGACTATTCCACTAACGAAGGTTGCAATCCACACTAAGCTTTTCTTCTTTCCGAATCGGATACCGAGTAAAACAATCACAATGGAGGACACTGAAATGATGAATATGGAAAGAATCCTGAAAACGTAGAAACATAAAATATCAAAACCAAAATGATAATTGATGACATATTCAAACATGAAACAAAGTGTGTTTCACAACCGGCTCTTTGGGTTGTGAAGGAAAAATGAGTTTCTATTATATTTTCCCGACTGTTTGGTGTCATTTTATTAGAAAGAGAAACAGTAATGAGCCAATTTGTATCTGTTTTTAGCCGGGCACATTAATATCAAATTAAGATCAGAATAATTAGACTCTTACAATGTAGTTACCCACTATTCATAGAATGGAACCTCAAAGACGAAGATACTGGGGTAAAAGTCCAGCTGGGAACCCAGAACCACAGGAAACTTTCAAGTAATCATAATACGCTTACAGTTCAATATTATTGGTAAGCATGAATGGTGGTAATAACTCCAGTTAGGAACTGACGACACTGGAAGAACACTAACCATGCCAGATACCAGAACTTTTTAGCCAAATCAGTTTTTTCCAAATGTCTAACTTGTCCAGCGACGACTTTCTCTTCTGCGCTTTTATCTGAAGTTTTATCCTTTTTTTTCTTTGGTGGTCGATGCTTCCATGCTACCGGTTCTTTGGGGTTCGGAGCAGGCATAAGCATCATCATTCTATGTTTCACATAAACTGCAACAATTGTTTTCTGTAGTAACCCGAAGAAAAAGTATTATCGATAACTAGGGGAATAAGTATTATCAATAACTAGGGATGGCAAATCGAATGGAATATATTGATATACTGATCAAATGATATACCGACCATGAGATATCGATACCTTCGATATACCTTTCGGAGAAAATATATCGATGTATCGATATATCGGAAAAAGACTAACCTACCTGCGTTACTGGGTATGAATTATCAAAATTCATAGTTAAAAAATTTTTTCAAAATTCGAAAATGTCATGGTTTTAGAGCACTATGTCAATGGTACAGGGTTTTCGGGGTTACAAATTTTGAGATAAACTACCCTCAGGGGTCCTAACAACATATAAAAAACGCTGCAAATTATTACACAATGGTTTATTATTTTTCTATCTAGATCACTCGTCTACAAAATCACCAACCATCCAATATGAAGAGAAAAAAAAAAAAAAAAAATCAAAATCACCTACCATTGATCGCATTTCGGTCAGCTCTAATTTGAACGGAGATTAGGCCTCTTTTGCGATTCACACTCGTGTTTTGATTTATATATATATATTTCAATATAAACCCTAAAATTTTCGTAGGGAGCGAACGGTATGTCCTACAGAGCTCGGCGTGGTCTTAAAAAATTCTAAAAATTCTATAGAATCTTGAATTTAAGGAAAAACAATACCTTTATACAAACATTTTCTGAGTTAGGGCGTTTTCAAAATTTCAAAATTGATTTTGGAACCCTTAGAAGTGACCTACATCAACCAAAAGCTTCGGGGCACAACTAGACCCCAAATGGAGCCTACATACCAAATTTCATCAAAATCGGTCAATGCTAAGTGGGGAAAGTGCCGCGTACGGCGGACGGACGGCCAAATTTTTATTCGATTTTTGGATTCTACGTACCTTGAAACGTAAACCATCAAATTTTGAGGGGATGTTAAAATTTTTTTTTTCTTGGTCGATTCCAAAGGTTCATTATTGAAAATAATAAACCAAAATCGTAGCTACACTCGTGATTGATGTTTGGTTTATAAATTGATAGGGGTGTACTATAGGTATAGTCCTTCAAAATTGAAAATAATTGTTAATAAATAAATAAATAAAATAAATAAAGCAATGTACAGGTAAAAGAGTCCCTTCTCATCCATCCATTTTAATATTCAATTTTTAGTTGAAACAAGTCACGATATAATCGGTTAATTAATCGATATTGACCAATAATATATATCGATATATCAACAGTAATATATTGATATATTCGATATATCGTTGCCATCCCTATCAATAACACCATATCACTATTATTTCATTAACCATAATGTGGAATTAACCTCCTTTGATCTTTGGCTTTCTTTTATTCTCGGCCTTCTCAAGCTTTTCTAAACGCTGTTTTTCTCGTTTCTTCAATTCATCACTTTTCGTCTTCTTGCTCATCCTGCATAAATGACGACGTATGTACTTACTCATTATTATACATTGTAGTCGTTGGGCCATGTGCATACAGAATAGTTTAAAGACTGCTCATAAATGACTGATATAGTTGAATATTTTCCTCGCCATAAACAATGAATATATACCTTCATAATATATTAATGCACATTAGTCGAAATAATTCAGCATTCGTGTTCAGCAACTGACTTACTTTGCTGATTCTGATTACATAAAAAGGATGATTAAGTACATAATACTCACCGGAAACAAAAACTAACTACGAATATCAATTTAGCTATAAGAATGCATTTGATTCCGTTCCACCAGTCTTCTAATGTAAAGTTGAACGAAGTGTAATCGGCGGGACCACCTTGAAGGAATGAAACAAAAATAGCCGTAACTCCACTGTATAAGCAAACAACAGGTTGGTTTTTTGCAATGTAGCTGATCTCAAATCTTAAGATAGCGATGATTTTTAAGAATTTTCTGGGTCTCCCAGATATTTGTGAGATGAACCGTTTGCTTCCTAATACCTAAATTTGTAAATCAGTGAATAAATAATTAAAGATTTAAAAAAAAAAAATTGATTCAGGATGGTATTCAAGTTTTAAAAACGATACCATCCAGAGCTCTGAACGATGGTATTTGTAACCTGCACAGGAGCTTTTCGACGGCTGGGAGAAGCCGTGTTCTTCGCAGACAGTTGATCTCTACAGAATAATGGGGTGGGGGTAGCGCCTGATTTTAAAATTTTTAATCGAAAGTAGACCTCATCCTGAAAATTTGGACACCAGCAGTTCTCTTTTCAGATGAGTAGATCTTTTTCTATGATTTTTCATAGTTTCGAATGTTAATGACGTCACGCGCCCCCCCAGCCCTCTGTGAAGTCATGGACATTCGAAACTCTGAAAAATCATAGAAAAAGGTCTTCTCACGCTAGAAGGTTGCTGTTGGTGTCAAAATTCTCATAATGAGGTCTAAACTAGATAAAAAACAAAACAACAAACAGTTTTTTCTACCCATGCGCACACCCCTTACAACATAACGTTGTGTAGTAATTTGCAGCGTTTTTCGTAAGTTTATTCGCCTTATTTCGTCAATTTCGGTTATATTTTCAAGGTGTATGTTGTTACAAGATTTCTTATTCGTTATATTTCATGTTTTTTTCTAATAATAACGAGGCAATATTTTTTGCGTTTGAGAAACAATGTGGTTCAATAAAGCGCTTGATGTAATCAACCCCAGTCACAGGACTATCCCAGGAAATCAATATTGTTATTATTTGCCAACTTCTATGATTTTTTGTCAATAAAAGTTTTCCATTTTAATTTCTTCGTATGAACCCAATAAATTCTAGATGACCAACAAGAAAAAAACATGACGGGTGGCTATTTGCTGTGTCAAAGAACGCGCGAGCGGACGAAGGCCAAATATTATTGTTATAAAAAAAATCCAACTATTTACTGACTATCAAATTTGAAGAACAGCATGCTGAATCCCATCGCGGTCATCACGAGACCGATCGCAAGGACTGATCGCTGGCATCTGGTATACAAACTTCTTGGATGCCTACAACGTCATAGACAAATGAATTTTTTGTATGAAATATAAAAATGGATAGCTCCGCGAGTTGAAAGAATAGAATTGAATGCTGGAAGAACGTGTCTTGAGGCGAATTTTCCAGAACTGGGGGAAACTACAGAGCATTATTGTAGTGCTTGAAATCTTGTCAACATACTCCTAAATCAGTGTTGATTTCAACATATATATTTCAGCGTTCTTCCACATCGTTTCAATAATCGCTTAAAATTTATGAAAAACCAAAATTTACTACCAACTTATGTACTTACAGAATTATGAACAACTTCAATTACTCGAGATATGATGAGTTTGTATTTTTTCTAGGTTTATAACCTAGTAGTGTTGTTGAGGTTTAATAAATACGTTAAAAACTCAAATAATTTACCCCTCAACCTAACCGAGGGCATTCACCACCGACTCTGCTTTCGTGGGAATCGCTGTAGCCGCCACAAATAAGAAGCAGTTCTGAAAACTAGAACGCTGCCGTCCAATAGTAAAGAAAAACATAAGGTCGATTTTTGTCGATTTTTGGGTTTTGGTGTGGTTGGTTTCATAATTTTGAGTTCTACTTAATCATTCAGAAAAAATTCAGATAAATGTATTAGAAAAAAATACCTTTATTTGTTGGACAATATTATTAATAGATCGATGGACAGTACGGCTTTTTCTCGATTGATTAATCTCATAGTTGTATGAACTGATAGACATTTCAACGTTGTAATGTGCGCCTAAAGCTTCAAGGTGCCCTCTACGGGCACAATGAGATCATTTCATACCTTGCAACGGTGAAAAGCTGTAATAAGATCGCAACAGTTGTACGCACAATATACTAACGCTGCCAGTACATGGAAAAAGTTACATAAAATAATAATAATAAAATTATGTGCTTGAATCCAAAATGCATGCTTCTTTGGGAAAAGACGTAGAAATGTGCTCTGAATCATCTCGCGAAAGAGTCAGGTAAAATTGTTGAGAAATGACTATGCCAGAGCGATAAAACTTTGCCTGCGTTTTCTCGAAAAATGAATTTCTTGGTAGATACAGTTCTACGGATTTTTCACTTTGGACGGCTGAACATCTCGAGTCAGCAGCTCCCCATCTACGTGAGGCCAGGGTCCCCCAGGCTGGAACCCAGCATCCCCTTGTAGGAACCTTGAAAAGGCATGTGACAGCGGGAAAAATTCGGAAAAGGAATTCGATGGAAGCCCGGTGAACGTGAATGACTCTTTTGGCGCTCTAGCATCTTCAGTAGTTTCATTCGGTAAGTACCCCGAATCTTAACTTCAGCTCTCAACCGAGAGAAATCGCCAGGGCGAGGAGGTACGCCAGCATTGTCTCGGGGGAG
Organism: Apolygus lucorum; assembly: GCA_009739505.2. Classification (NCBI taxonomy): domain Eukaryota; kingdom Metazoa; phylum Arthropoda; class Insecta; order Hemiptera; family Miridae; genus Apolygus; species Apolygus lucorum. The sequence continues at coordinate 51,010,427 of CM019179.2, forward strand.
CCAGAGCACCGAACAAACTATGGTCAGTCCATATTTTCAACGATTCATTTTTAAAGTGCAAACCTTCCAAATCTTGCATACCTTTCGAATCTCAAACCTCTGATGTTTTCCTGACTTCACTCCTAACAGTAATTTTTAATCAAAGACGGGTTGAAGACAGGTGAAGTAGCAGTCAGGTCAACTGGAAGGACTGCGCAACTACAACACGATACGTGATAATTTTCTGTCGAAATACGACCCTTAGACAAGTATTGAAATTTCAGAAAATTCAAACGAAATTAAAAAAAATTGAAGAGTACAAAACTTTTACAAAGTATATATAGCTTTTTCCCCACTCCGTTTTATTCATCAATCATTACTATAACAACATCTCAGGAGATAAACAGCGAGACTATTCGCATCGTTCAACATTCACGAACGTATTTTACTTAATAGTCCCCATAATTCACATAGTTTTACTTAACTGCCTCTTTCTCTCGATCCTAGCAGAAGTAATATTGTAGTCAAATAATTATAGTGTAGTATTTACCGTGAAATGATACTAGCCCAGATGTACTTCTCTCGGTATTCAGAATATATCCACCCAGCTATGTGATATTGCCATTTGCTGTACACATCTTCGGGCTTCAGAGTTTTCACTTCATCCATCCGTGCTTCATCAAGAGTTAACCTACTATCGAAAGTGAACCAACGTTCAACAATAAACGTGTAGGTTTCTTCTGTTTTTACGTCGTAGATGACTACTTTTTGGCAGTACCTGAGAGTGCAAGTGATACAATACATAGAAAATTTCTATATAATACAGAATATATGTCTAATTCGAATGGTTGCATCACTGATAACCCGTGGTAGTCTAAGATCTTCGGACTGGGTCTTTCTAGCTGCAGTGAAACAACAATGATAAGGAATTATGTATATTCAGATATAAGTAGATTGTTATTAAATAGCAAGGTACTCACTATAGAACTATCTACTCGTCAACCTACCTATCTTCAACTCCTAGATTCATATTTCATCAACCACATGCATATTTCGTCAAATACCCAAACTAGACGTAATTTTGATGAAAAAGTGGCTTGTTTTACCCTCATTCAATTGACAGTTAGTATTTACACGCAGTAAGACTCACCATTCTGGGGAAAGTCCTGAATGGCTGTGCCACAATTGTATTGATGTGAGTTTCCCTAACGGTTGAGCAGTTTTCATCAAAAACCAATCATCTTGTCCATTTTTCAGTACCCGCTTGATCTTGGAGTAAAGAGTGTGAACCTTCAAATTGAAAAAAAAAAAAAAAAAAAAAATCAGTGCATTGTTGGAGATGTTTATGAATGATGATGAATTGATTATACGTACACATTGTGGTCCCCAGCCTATTTTCTCCAATAGCTGGAATAAAAAAATTCAGTTCAAAGCTATTCTTCATAATTTTTTTTTAAATTTCAAAAATGACAAAATTGGCACAAACGTCCGCAACTTGATTTTTCAAATTGAATCCCTCGATTATTATTGAAGATTCCGATCGTCCGCAAAATTCTGTGAATAAATCACACCTCAAATGATTTTTTGTTTCCTAGTCTACCAAGGTAGCGGAAGCTTTGTTTCCACTTTTCAAGGTTGAAAAAAAAAAATGTTCTCCGAAATCAAAATTTTTACTCGTGTTTTACGTTTCAGACCTTCCTGAACAATTTTGGTTCCATGTCTGTCGGTCTGCCATGAAATCCTTGCCACAGCCATAACCTCTATATTTCTCATCCGATTTTGATGAAATTTTCAGGGATTGTGCAGATTGGCGTGTGTTATGAAAATCGTGGCCGCAAATTAAATATATTTTATACGCATGCGTAAGGCATAACTTGTACATTGTACAACAATGTGTAGTCTCCTAAGAGGGTAATGCAAGGTACATAGAGATTAATGTTTTGAGATTAACTACTATGCATTTGATCATCTATACAATCGGGTTATGGATACGAGGAAGCTATGTGCCACACCCACTTGGTAGACGTTTTTCATATAGCACCCGCTTAGGATGGCTGCAAAGTTATCCAATCACGAAAGTTGCAAAAATTAACACCAAGTGTCGAACATGTTTCTAAGAAATCCCACGGTAAAAACTGAAAAAAATAAATAAATAATTGAAAATGAAAATAAAATAACCACATACTAATCCGTTTTAGACCATTCTGAACCCAAATCCGCGAAAAAACCGTAGGTGAATGTCTGTGTGTGTGAAGGTGTGGCAAAATCTAGGTCACCTACTCTGCCCAAGCCTCAGTTTATAACAGATTTCCGTGGTTCTTTTGGTTTATTATTTTCAATAATGAACCTTTGGAATCGACCAAGAAAAAAAAAATTTTAACACCCCCTCAAAATTTGATGGTTTACGTTTCAAGGTACGTAGAATCCAAACATGTTGTTTAGTAATGCATGCATTCCAGGGGACGTCCCATTGGATAAGCATTAGATCGGTTTAATCAGTTGTTAAGTGATAAAACTGTTTCACTCGATGTAATTTATTCATTACTTTAGGCAAGAGATACTGACCCCCCCCCCACCATTATCCACCTTAACATTTCTAGCGGCATGGGAGCCTCGAATCTGAAGAGCATTTTAGAATCCATGATCTACGATACCCAACATGCGAATTCGAGTTCACCCCCCCACCTTCCCAACGCCAACAATGGTGCCGGTCTGGCACCAAAGCGGGAATACGTCGTAGCATTGAACTTTCATCTGTTAGTTTTGGTAGGCAGTCCGTCAAATTCACATCCGTATTCAAGGTGAAACACAAAAAAAAAAAAAAAAAACACGAAATAAGCGGTTTATGGCATCGGTTATTGAGTCCTGGCACCATGGTGGCACCAATATTAGTTCCATGGTGGTGCAGAGAATAATTCATGAAAATCCGGAGGTATAATGAGAATTTTTCCTCAATTTCAAAGCTTGGGTACAATTAGTAAGCAGTAAAGGAACCGAAATATTGAAAAATCGGATATTTTGTGAATATTATCCCCCCACTCACCCCCTCCCCTCTCGAATTTTGGTACTCTGGTAAAATCATGTACAACTCGGAAGTTATTTGAGTCAAACAAAAAAAGAAACACGCAATTCTGTTGGAAATTGAGGCCTGGGCAGAGTTTACAAGATTATGCCCGCAAACGCACGTTTTTTAAGCATTAACCCCCCCTTTCCCCCCTTAAAAAGCAAAATTCGAAATTCCGGCGCCGTAGTGCACAACTAGATAGTATTCCGCGTCGAACAAAAAAAGAACCACGAAAATCGGTTGAGAACTAAGGCCTGGGCAGAGTACACAAGATTATGCCCAAAAACGCACGTTTTTCGAGCATTAACCCCCCCTTTCCTCCCCTTAAAAGGCAAAATTCGAAATTCCGGCGACGTAGTGCACAACTAGATAGTTTTCCACGACGAACAAAAAAAGAACCAGGAAAATCGGTTGAGAACTAAGGCCTGTGCAGAGTACACAAGATTTTGTTACACACACACACACACACACACACACACACATACACACACACACACACAGACATACACCTGTGGTTTTTTTCGCGGATTTGGATTCAGAATGGTCTAAAACGGATTACTGTGTGGTTATTTTTTTTTTCTGTTGAGTGTTGTCCAACTTTACTCCAGATCGATCGCATAAGGACGCCCAAGTCTTACTGTGGGACGTCCTAAAAATCGAATAAAAATTTGGCCGTCCGTCCGCCGTACGCCGTACGCGGCACTTTTGCCACTTAAAATTGACCGATTTTGATGAAATTTGGTATGTAGGCTCCATTTGGGGTCTAGTTGTGCCCCGAAGCTTTTGGTTGATGTAGGTCACTTCTAAGGGTTCCAAAATCAATTTTGAAATTTTGAAAACGCCCTAACTCAAAAAATTTCAATATAAAGGTATTGTTTTTCCTTCAATTTAAGATTCTATAGAATTTTTAGAATTTTTTGAGACCACGCGGAGCTCTGTAGGACAAACCGTTCGCTCCCTACGAAAATTTAAGGGTTTATTTTGAAATATATATATATATAAATCAAAACAAGAGTGTGAATCGCGAAAGAGGCCTAATCTCCGTTCAAATTAGAGCTGACCGCAATGCGATCAATGGTTGCTGATTTTGATTTTTATTTTTTTTATTTATTTTTTTTTTTTTTATTTATTTATTTTTTTTGATTTTTTTTTTCTTCATATTGGATGGTTGGTGATTTTGTAGACGAGTGATCTATATAGAAAAATAATAAACCATTGTGTAATAATTTGCAGCGTTCTTCGATTTGTATACAGTTTTGCCTTCTGCGTAACCAGTAATCAAATTTCCATATGAAGCTTTCTATTTTTCCAATCGAGTGTGAAGCGCTAAGTTCTTTCTAATAAACTTGATTGTGAAGGTGTGAAGCCAGTATGGTGTGGTAGGTAGTACCTAGCTGGTAGGTAAAAAAAAGTTGGTAGGTAAAAAAAATGTTGGTGGGTAAAAAACGCTGCAAATCATTGCTCAAAGGCTTCTTCACTCCTCAGATCACTGATCAGCTGAGTGAGCTCCGAAGCCATTTTCAATCCTACTGAAAGGAAGTGCTCTTCCAGGCGTCTCCAGCATTCGAGGAGATCTTCTTCACTCCTCAGATCACTGATCAGCTGAGTGAGCTCCAAAGCCATTTTCAATCCTATTGAATGGAAGTGCTCTTCCAGGCGTCTCCAGCATTCGAGGAGATCTTCTTCACTCCTCAGATCACTGATCAGCTGAGTGAGCTCAGAAGCCATTTTCAATCCTATTGAACGCAGGAAGATGAAATTTGAGAGGGAATGTCAAGGGAGATGGTGGTAGGTGGTATTGATGGAGAACCAGTGATCAAAACAGAAGGGTGATCTATACAGAAAATAATAAACCTATGAGCAATGATTTGCAGCGTTTTTTGTTCGACGCGAAAATCTATCTAGTTGTGCATTATGGCGCAGGAATTTTGAATTTTCCCTGTTAAGGGGCGAAATGGTGGAAGGGGTGTTAATGCTGTTCAAATTCGAGGCTCACATCCCGCTAGAAATGTTATGGCAGTTAATGGTGAGGGAGGGAGTCCTTCTAGGGAGAGTATTTCTAACTCAAAATACTAACCAAATTAGATGCATTGAGAGAAACAGTTTTGTGCAAGAGGAATGTACATAAAAATGCGTAACTAATCCTTATCCTGTGGGACGTTCTCTGGAATGCAAGCAACAATATGTTTTCTCTATCACGTGGTGATGTTTTGATCTGACTCCGGGATTACATAAAGAAATGGGGTTATTCAAGGGGTTCTCAGTCGGTCGCCGTTCATTTTCAGTAATTCGCAAAATTGAAGGGGCAAAAACTTAAAAAATTGAACCTAAACTCGACATTTTTGAGGATTTTAGAAATTCATTAGTGCAAGGGCCTTGGGAATTGAAAAACTGAAAGATTGCCGCTGGAATCATCAAAATTGAACAATAATTGCCAGAGAAATAAGGAAAAACATAGTTTTTCCTTAAAACCCGTTTATTCATTAGTTTTCCCCATTTTTCTGTGACAATTATCGTTCGATTTTGATAATTCCAGCTGCAATATTTTAGTTTTTCAATTCCATAGAAATTTATGAATTCCTTTAACATTTCAAATTTAAGCACACTTATTGAAGTTTTGCGCCTTCAATTTCGCTAAATACTAAAAACGAACGGCCACCGACTGAGACCCCCTTAAAAGGGAAAATCACATGTTCTAGACCCCGCTGTTTGGTCAAACATTTCTGCTGTTTCTAGGTTGCACAAAGTGCGCAATGCTCAATTTTGTCAATTTGTAAATCTACGGAAAACATTATGAGAAATAGCTTTGAACCGCAATTTTCATACCGACAATTAGTGATACTAGACTGGAGTTTGTACTTACTCGGCTGTGTCCATCTTTTCCAAAAACTCGTATGGAAACCCAAGAAGAGGTTCCGGATCCCCATCTCTCGCCAGTGAAAACAGCCACAACGTATGGATACATATCGGTGCACCAGTTATCATTCAATACTAGTAAGAATTGCTGTGGGAGGAATTGAAGTCACGAATACTTTTTGAGGTTTTTCGCCATATTATATCATGCACTACTCATGGGTAATCATCGTGAGCACGTGGGACTTACCGAATTTTCATCCAGTTTATCCTTGTGGCGCCCCCAGACGAGAAGTAAGAAGAAAAACAACCAAACAAGCGCCACGACGAAAGGGACAATGTAGTTGTAGTAAGTAGGTGAATACAACTTAGTATCTTCCCCCAGTATAGCCTTGGCAAGTGGCTTCGAAATCTTAGCCGAAAACCACGATAGATGACTGCACTCGCACCAGATCCTGGGAGTATCAGTTTGGTTTTCCAGAAACTGTCGGTACTGTTAGAGAACAAAATATTTCATAATCTCCTTTACAATCAGGTAAACCAAACTCGTGATGTGAAAGAGGTGGCCGGACAGGAAGCTTGGAGGGTTTAACCCTTCACTAGTCGCGGCTCTTTTACAGGTCACATTTGTCACAGCAAATTTTGTGGAAATTTACATTTTTGATCAAATTTGAGTTTTATCAACTGACACTAAGTGCTTACATGATTTTAGAGGCAGAAAGTAGCAGAAAACAATCTAATAATTTAATTTATGGCTAATTTTAAGTCTGAAACCTAGAGGAACCAGGACCTTTCTCTCATCTTGATAATTTAAATTTTTTCCTTATTTAGCGTTTTTATTTTTGGTATTCAACTCAAATAACATAACTAGATATACCACGATGGTTTCATTATAAAATGAGACTTGAATAGCAATCACATACAGAATTTTGTGTGCGCCGCAGGGCACACAGCATAGCCCTGCCCTTTTTTTATTGGTTTGTCTCAGAGCAATTTAGCTCATTTTGAGATTTTACCAATACATTAGTGAAAAACTGAAATGTTGCCGCTGGAATCATCAAAATCGAACAATAATTGCCAGAGAAATACGGGGAAAACTGTTTTTCAGAAGTTTTTTCTCATTTTTCTTTGGCAATTATGGTTTGATTTAGATGATTCCGGCGGCAATATTTCAGTTTGTCAATTCTCTAGGGCCTTGCACTAATGAATTTCTAAAATCCTTCAAAATTTCAAATTTAAGTACAACTTTTAAGTTTTTGCGCCTTCATTTACACTAAATACTAAGAACGAACGGCGACCGACTGAGATCCCCTTAATGAATTACTTTTAGACAGTTTTATGTGTACAACTACTTAGTGTACTCTTACTGTCATAGTATCTTACGCGACAACCTCGGGCTTCGAACTTCTTGTAGATGTAGTTTACGCATTGCACGACTTTGTATTTCAGGAAATATGGAAAGGAAACTCCACGGACCTGGGAAGAATTGGCCATCTTCATTCAACAGTTTTTCCAGAACAGACCCAAATAGTGGATCATATCGCATTTAATATATTAACCATCGCAAAAAAATAACCACGAAGTGGGGAACTTCTAAGTCGGAATTCAATAATACTATTCGAGTAGACCAGTTCCATAACGAGCTCAATCGATTTTTTGAAAAAAAAAAAAGTTATTGGTATCGTTGGATTCAGAATGGCGTCAGCTTCATCCTTGTGATGGTTTCCAATTTCAAAACCAGGCGAAACCCATCGAAAAAATAAGTAGAAAGTAAGAGTGCAATTCGCTAAACTTGCTCAAATCACAAAGTGAGCCTAAAACATCAATGGGGTTATGGGCAATGGCTACTGAGCGTAGATCAAAATGAAACGCGCTAGAAATAAATATGGTTTCGTTCAATCTTGTTTTTTCAGACTTTACTACCCTTTTCTCCAGAATTTATTCAATTTAATTCTATTGTAACCACAACGACCTGAACCTCCACTGGGTTGTTCCTGAAATTCATGTTTCATGTTAACCCGGGAACACTAATATAGGTCAGTATGACTCCCATAGAAATGTTAATTCACTGTCCTGACGCTTGAGTGCGCTCCAAGTCCATAGGCGTCCAGGTCAACTCAGACGGTCTAGTTCCAAGTGAGATGTGACAGGAGCAGCACCCTACATCTTCGTCTGCTGGTGAGTAGTAGCTTTCTACTAAAAACTAGGGAGTCAGAATGACTTACATTAGTGTTTGACGTAAATTTTTTGTAGGTCAGTCTGACCTACATTAGTGATGCTCAGGTAATGAAGGTAGGTCATCCTGACTCCTTATTAGTAATTCTAGCCTAGAACTTGTGAGTCATATTGACTCTTCATTAGTAATACAAGCCTTATGCAATGACGGAAGGCTTTGTAAAACTGTCTACCTCCCCCACTTTTTTCCTCTCTCGCTGTTCTTTACAATATATTTTTTATTCTTCAGGTAAAAATGGAGAGAAGAGAAATGGAAGACTGGGATGAGAGCGAAATACGGGAAATTATACTGGATTCGGATGATGAAGAGGCTGAAGATATTGTGGAGTTTGAAGATCATGAAGACTCTGATTCGGATTATGAACCTCTGTCGGAAGAGTCTACAAAGACCACTGATTGACAAATTCCAGAAGTAGAAGGCGAGCAACCATCTACTCCTGAAAGTTCCACAACAGTTGTCCCGATCAGCAAACGCCCATATTGTAGTTTTTGCTCATACGAAGAAGAAAAGAAAGGCAGCTTCTCGGTGCCAACGATGTTCTAAACCCATATGCGGTGAACATATCGTGAAATACTGTGAAAATTGTCATACAGCATGTGCAGAAGTGTCACAACCCTGAATTTACCTTTCTAGTTTTTGTTTTAGTATGCATTATTCCTTAAGTTTTTCCATATTAGGAAAACTATAATGCTCTTTTTAATGTTCCTTTGTTTGAGATCTCTGAGAATTTTATTTTATTTTTACCTTTTTTTAATGAAATACTGTAAGTATTTCTACCTATAGTGACCTAAAAGACTAAACTTTGTATACTTACTTATTGTGATTTTTGTTTAAGAAATGTAGTAATAATAGGTACATGCCTATTATATAATAATACATTTAGACAAGAAAAGACTGTTATTTTCATATCTTTTGATACATTAGGTACCGTACCTAGATGTTTTAATTGTAAACACGTTACCTACCAAAAAACTGTATTACCTATTGGCTGTTTTTGCTTCTATGCATAAGAATCATTTTGATTTAAAATGTTCACAAAACTATTTTTAAATGAAATTTATACGAAAAGAAGCTAAAATAAATTATTTTCCATCATATATAGGTGTTATCGATTTGAAATACCCTCAAGGGAGTCACAATGACTCCTGTTTAGTGACAAAAGGATATAAAATAAGTGTAGTGTTCCCGGGTTAATTAGATACTAAATCTACTTTATTCAATTGTTATCAACAGTGTAATGTTGATTTTTCTAACAATAAAGTTTACCTTATTATTAAAAGAAATTATAACCAGATTTATTGTTTGACAGGTTGGTACGACGGTAAAGATGGAAAAATTGTTTGTAGAAAATAAGGTTATGACGTTGGTTAAAAACGATCTCAAATTCCAAAACGCGCTAATTCTTAATTTCAAATTGAACTAACTAATTTATCCTCATTAGAAAAATGATAAATTCTGTTTCAGGAATTCAGTGAATTTTTGAAACTTTTAGAAAACCCTATGAATATAGGCTGTCAGGTTAAAATGCAGCAGTTTTTTGCGTTTTCTCCGTTTCGTTTGGGAGTCCTTTAGCTCGTTTTGAAATTGGCCTACTCATTTGTAGCTCAAATTAATGTACTATTTTCAAAGTTACTGTAATGTTGTCATTACTGGGTATAGCACAGCGACATAAAGATCGCTATGGTTTCGCGAATCTAAATTGGAGAAATTCGTCGCAATGACTTTCGAATCCAGGAATGGCATTTTGTTGATTTCGTCATATGTTGGTCTCTCATTTGCGCTTATAAGCACCTATGAAGAGAGATATTAGTTATAATTTATCCAATTAGGATAAAATCATTTATATAAATGATAACCTGGCTGGAAACTGTAGTAGCTAGTTACAAAAGATGTAAGAACTATCCCACGACAAATTTCTCAGTTCTTAAAAATAATAAGATGCAACATGTCAGTTTTCTCCATGAAAATATTTTTAAAAACTCAATAAATTGTCTCATAACTGTTACTTATGATTGCATAATCATCCGTCTGCAATGATCTCATGGGTACCTACCTTGTTTATTGTCAACAGAAAGTCGCCATCACATAGAAGAAACTCGCGTTTATCTGCTCCCTCGTAATAACTATCTGAGAGTTGTGGTCAGCAGAATAACACAACTGCGTAACTGGTTTAGAGAACTTCGTTTCTACAAATTATTGTGTTTTGGGGATCCGGTCAGCTCCCCACTACAGTGGTGGGGATGTAAGCCCCTCATCGCACCTTATAAACCCGTAGGTTTATCGATCATCACGTAATGAATTAGCGTATGCATTCGTCAATTTGTGATAGCTTGTCAAACTGCTTGAGAGGAATACTATTGGGCTATCACGAGATTATAGTCTTCGAACATATTGATCGGACAGCATTTGACATCGCGTTTTGAGAGGAAGCTATCCGGTCTCGGTAATGAGTAGTCCAGTTGGTTGGCAGGCTGCCTATAATGATTCGTAGTAATTTAACCGTAGTCTAGATACGCCTAGTCGGAAGAGTTTTGCTCGTTGGTTATCAGAAATGCTACCATAGTCTAGCCAGGTTCTAGGTAGTCAATGGGCCACTGACATTTTGGTTTAATATTTTCAATAATTCGTTCAGCCTGGATTTTACTGGAGGGTTTCTGTGGAAGCTCAAAATACAGCTAATCTAAATAACAGCTAATCTAGCTGTTAGGCTAGATTATAGTATTTTCTCAGTACGCCTCGTGCATAAGGAATGTTGAGATCCGTGTAGTGCTGCATTAGGCTCAAACCAGGGGTTTGTGTACTAATTATGCCTAATACACGGTTCTGAAGAGTCTGGATTTTTTTAATTTGTGTGCTGCTGAGTTCCATATCTCGCAAACTCACATGCATATAGCCAGATGGGTCATGGACGAGTCGTGAGGTATAGAGATGTGGAGTTCGGCTAGCCTCAAGGTTTTCAATTTGCTGGATCCTTTAGCGAATAGTAGCTGTCCAGATTTCAATATGGATGTTCCACTTTAGTTTGCTGCCAAGTGTAACCCCGACGTACCAAAGTGAATCGACTTTTCTCACTGGCAGGCCATCGAGCATTACGTAAGGAACAGAGACCGAGAGTTTGTAGGCAAAACAACAGCGTTGTTTTGGTGGCATTTGGCTTTATTTTCCATTTATTAGTCCGCTGGCCATGTTGGTTGACGTATGTTTGGAGAATGGTATGAGCTTGCAGGGAAGTACCCTGGCGCCGCACCACAATGGCTTGGTCGCCTACGAAGTTAACTGTAAGTATATATGATCTATTTGGGTATTCAAGTGTTGAAAAGATATAAAGGAGAGGACCCAGCACAGAGTAATGGAGACAAGTTAACAGAGAAGAAAGCCAACGTTAAAAAGGTGTGCAAGCATTTTTGAGGCTGCCTCAGTTGCGCTATCTACTTTCAGCTAGGATTGAGGAACTACTAGGGAATTGGTGGGGAAGGGGGAGGCCACACTATTCATACCACTTCTTTTCAAATCCTTTCGAATGACCAGAAATTGATAACTTTTCGTTTCATCATCATTTATGTTTGCAAAAATTACTTGGAAAAACCAATCGAGGCGAAAGGTTTTTCAGAGTTCCTCATGCAATTGTTTTTGTCCCTAATAATAATAATAATAATAATAATAAATCTTTATTGCTATCACATCAAATATAAAAATAAGATAGAGCAAACGTCGTCTATATTAATGTTTGTAGGTACACAGCATGACTAGATAAATGGACGTTAGGTAAAGAATTCTCTTAAGGAGTAAAGTTCTAAATTTATCAAGTATTTTTTTATGGCGTTTCGGAAGACTGGAACTGGAGAATCAATTTTGACAGTTTTCCTCTGGATGTGCAGAATGAAGTGATTGACGATGCTTATTATTTTGTATTTTGGGCATTTCTTAAAAAACTGAAGGCTGTGGAGAGGAACCTGATGAAGGTGATTTCCAGCTCTTGTAGCGTACTCATGGCATAGTCGGGATGGGTCGAAGCTGCTCTGATGTTTTTTGTAGTACATAAGTGCCTCAAGTACAAAAATACTTGGAAGTGTTAAAAATCCTTCCTTCTTGAAGCGGCCACGGCAGGAGGAACCCGAAGGTAGACCCAGCATTATCCGAAGAGATCTCTTTTGCACAACAAATACACTTTGGAGGTTTGAAAGTGAAGCCCAGGAAAGAATTCCGTATCGAGCTCTGGCTACAAAAAGACCGTAGTATGCGCATATTAAGACAGGCTTTGATGTAAGAGAGCGAAGCCTTCGTAAGCAATAGCATACCGAACTCAGCCGTTTAATCACGTCATCTATGTGCTCCCCAAAACTAAGATTTCGATCGATCGTGACGCCCAAAAACCTCGTCGAGTCCGATATTTCAACAGCGCAGTCACCCAAGGTTAGCATCTGAGGTGAGCAGCTTATGGAGCTTCTAGTAGAGAAATAAACCCAGCTAGTCTTACTCTCATTGAGAATAAGATGGTTTTCCTCTGTCCAACGCTTCAACTGCTCAAAACGATTCTGCATACGTTCGAGACACACCTCTTTTGTAGGAGCAGACACTAAGAAATTTGTGTCGTCCGCAAAGTTTATTACACGAGTGTTATTGTTCTTCAGCGCTATAGGGAGGTCGTTTATAAGTACGAGGAAGAGAATTGGGGCAAGCAAAGTGCCCTGTGGTACAGATCTCAGAAGATGCTTTACTGAGGAATACTGAGGGCCCTCAATCCCGTCAATCTTTACTCTCCATGGTCGTTTGGTAAGATATGATCTAAACCATTCCTCCGCAACTCCACGAATCCCCAGTCTTTTTAGCTTGTGCAGCAGAATGTCGTGAGGGGCTACGTCAAAAGCCTTGGCTAGATCAGCCATACAACCTGCTACACAGAGGCCCTGATCCAATACTTCGCAAATTCCATTCGTTAAGTCAGCAAGAGCGGTCTCTGTAGACCGATTTTGAAGAAACCCATGCTGAGAATCATTAAAAAACTTGAATGAGTTTAAGTAATTCAAGAGGCGAGATTTCATGAGGCTCTCCAGAACTTTGGCTAAAAAACATACCAGGCTTATAGGTCTATAGTTGTTCACGTCAGACAAATCCCCTTTTTTTGGAATTGGGGTCACGATACTGCATTTAAGAGCTTCAGGGAATGTTCCAGTCTGAAAGGAGCAGTTGCATATATCAGCAATCACAGGAGCTACTAGGTGAATAACAGTTTTAAAGATTTTGGCAGGTATTCCATCAGGACTACCTGCAGTGCTTTTCAGCTTCATAGTTGTATTGATCACCTCCTCTATTGAGACGGGTGTGATGAAGAAACTGTCGGTCCTCACGTTCATCATCTGTGCTGCTTGAGTGACACTGACCATAGGTTGGGTATAAGTAGAGCTGAATTTTCCAAATTGTTAAGAAAAAAGTTCAGCTAGTTCAGCCGAATCATCAATGACCCGGCCATTATGCGAGATCTTGTGACCAATATCCGAATTTGACGCTTTTTGCTTTATGATTTTCCACATTTCTTTATTTTTGTTCGCTGCTTTGTTGATTTTAGAATCATTGAACGTGCGAGTTTTCGTGTTTAGGAGCCGTGAGTGCTGTTTCAGGAGTCTGCGGTATTCCCTTTTTGCATTAGGATTTGACAAGATCCTGTGGTACCAGGTCTGTATACGATCACGTGAAGCAGCCACCTCAGGGTCACAGTTGATAAACCTTTTGCAGGGGTCAGGCTTATCTCTACACAAGACAGACTTCAGAGGAAAGTGTTGGTCAAACAAACCATAGAACCTCTCCCAAAAAGCACTGTATTTAGATTCAACTGAGCTCAGTTGGGAAATGTGCTCCCAATTGACCCTCCCAATACTGAGGGAGAAACGCTCCATCTCATGTGCGCCATAGATACGTGATAACCTGTATTTTATTGGTTTACAGACTGTCTGGATATAATCTATGTGTAGCTGGAGGGAAACATGGTCTGACAGGTGGTTATCAAAAATTGTGCTATTTATCCCATTCGGAGCATTCGTAAAAATGTTGTCGAGGCAGGTATTTGAAGCAGGCCTCGTAACCTCCAACGTCGTACTTTGAATCGAGAATGATTCAAGCAGCGCTAGCAAGTCAGATCTCTCGTTTGAGTTTTGTCGCAAATCCACGTTAAAATCTCCAGCTAGATAAATCAGTTTATTATTTTGACCAATGGCCACATTCAGAATGTCTTCAAGAGTCCCCAAGCACTGGCTCACCGAAAAGCCACAGGGACGGTAGATTGAGCATATGATAATTGCTACGGAATTGGGTTGAGACACCTCGATAGCCGAGCATTCAAGACTGCGCATTTGGGATAGTTGTACCAGATCCTGCCTGGCGCGTACACTGTTTGGCAATCGTTCACGAACGAAAATGGCAGAGCCTCCATGAAGACCTCTTGTACGACAGCAGAACGACATAAGTATGAAGTCATTTAATTGTACCAGCTCTAATTCCTCTTCACTGAGCCAATGCTCAGTTAGGCACACAAAGGACACATCAGGTGATCCCATCAGATAATGATTTAGTCCAGTGAGAGTAGTATCAGACAAACCCTGGACATTTTGGAGAAAGATCGAGCTCTCTGCAAGTGAAAGACGCTTACCGAGACCACCCACAAATTCCTGATTTAGCCCATTCAAGGAAGCATCACCCCTCCCTGAGAGCGACGAAATAAAAAAGGTTTTACAAAGATTCCAGCGGGCCAGAAAGAAGGATCCATAATTTCATCATGAAATGATTTATCAATGCCAACTCTGAAACTTTCGAACAGGCCTTTACTATTTAAACTCTCCACAATGGGAGCCGAATTTGGCAGTTTCTTGGTGATAAAATCATTTACAGTTTCAGAGACAGTATCTTTCTTGATCTTGCCGACAAAGATCCAACTCCTCTGAATTCCAGCACACAGACCACCATCAGACGCAGCAGAACCGACAACTCCCTTCCTTCGTTTATGCTTGACCAGGTTCCAAGAAATATTGCTGGACATATTGGGCAAATTCGGATCGAGAACCTGGGCATCATTTTCAGGATCAGAAGTCTTAGCCCCGGGCGAATCCGACAGCTCATTATTTGATCCTCCCTTCGTATGTGCGATGGTAGGAGGCTGTGGTCTGTTTAATGTCAATTCTAGTTTCCCCTGAGAAGACTTCCCCGAGTGGCCACCGGAAGGAGTCACTTTTTTCACAGGGGGACCTGTGGGCGTGGCCGAACCGCCACTCTTACCTGACGCCTGAGATCGGGTGATGGGGCCGGAAGGCTTCGCCTTATCGCGTTCCGTCTCGCCCTTCCTCTTATCGGGAACTCTTTTACTCTGTGGCGCTTTGTTTACATCAGTATCACCTCCACCGGTACCGGAATTTCCGCGAAAATCACAGTGAAATTCATTTTTATCCTATCGCCAGGAGTTCAAATATACAATTGACAACTGCCACCCAAAGAAACGTTTTAAACCCAGTGTATTATTGGATATCGCTCAATTTTTTCGTACATAGGTAAGTATAACTGAATAAAACTGAATGTTATCAAATTAATTACTTAGATGCAGCCGGTAACGCACCAAGGAGAAAAATATGTGATAAACAAGGTGACTTGTTGTGATGAGGTTGGGAACAAGTGATCATGAACGCTATCTGTTGCTTTCCGCTATAACTACGTCCTGGAGCTCCACCAACCAGAACGCTTCTCGGGCTTCCACTTTCAGCTTTCAGCCCAGTGGGACCCAGTATGCTCCCTTGAGATACACCAGTCTGCATTCCATGGGATTTGGAGACAGCAGTGGCACTTGGCAGCATAGTTATTTATGTCCGATTCAGTAGGTAAGAAAGCAGGACTCCGCAATAGGTATTTGGAAGAACCATTTTGAGCTAAGTGAGAACTCCTCAAGGCCCATATTTTTGGAGGGAAGGTCGCTTGTTGATCCAAATTTGTGTTGACGTATCCTTGCAGGAGAACTTGCAGGAGAACGAAACCTCATTACTCCTCTCACTCGTGATCTGCGCCCCCCTTGTTTTTGCCGACTTCATCAAAATATTGGAATGCATTATTAGAGGGATAAAAACTATTGTTCAAACCAATCCTTATAGCTACAATATAGCTACAAAATCCAGGGGTCAGCGTACCTTAACTCACCTTAACTGTATTTATTGAATCTGGTTCGAATTCCAGGTAAAATACACCTTCACCTTCCGGCAATTTGAAATGGTGGACTGAGGGCATCCTGGCAGTTTTCGTAGCAGACTCACAAATCGGTGGAGGTCTCAAAGATGCACTTACTTCTGCCGTTTTTTCCTTGAAATTTTTCAACTACAACAATAATGTTTAATAATTTAAAATGCATGGTAGGTATAACGTAAAAAAAAAAAAAAAACGCTGCAAATCATTGCTCAAAGGTTTATTATTTTCTGTATAGATCATCCTTCTGTATAGATCACTAGTTCTCCATAAATAGCACCTACCACCATCTGTATTCTCCCTTGACCTTCCCTCTCAAATTTCAGCTCCTGCGTTCAATAGGATTGAAAATGGCTTCGGAGCTCACTCAGCTGATCAGTGATCAGAAGAGTGAAGAAGATCTCCTCGAATGCTGGAGACGCCTGGAAGAGCACTTCCATTCAATAGGATTAAAAATGGCTTTCGAGCTCACTCAGCTGATCAGTGATGTGAGGAGTGAAGAAAATCTCCTCGAATGCTGGAGACGCCTGGAAGAGCACCTCCATTCAATAGGATTTGTAATGACTCACACTTGTAACTACGTAGTTCTCAAATAAAGGTCGAGGGAAACCCTGAGTGACTCACACCACGCACGGTAGGTAAGGTGAGGTACGGGGAACAGTGACATCAGTTGACGTCACCTTTTTCCACCCTCCTCTTACCTTGTCAAGTCCATATAAAAGGAGGACTCAGGGCTTCCCCTTTATGCATTCGTCTTCGAAAACTCGACTTGTTTATTTCTCGATCTACCTCGCCTCTTCTCTGAAACCCACAGTTCATCGACGGGTCTCGGTATGCGATAAAGCTCATCGCGCCGGCTTCTGCTCCCATTTACCCTAGTCGTCGTCTGCTTCCAACTAGGTATAGGTAAATGTGGTGCATCCCCCGGGTCGGCGAGCAATCGCGCCTAGGAATGTATCCGAGCTGGCGATCTTAACACTCTTGCACACGGTCTGCGGTTACCCGCGCCGGGCATCGAGTGTTGTCCCGTCCTTTGTCTTCGTTGAGTAGGAACCAATCAAACCGACCATCCGAAGGAAGCCGATCGCCTTCACGCTCCGACACGCCGACATAACATTGGTGACCCCGCACGTTTTTGGTTTACTATTCAACACGAAGCTAACTCGAGGATTATGGACCCACCGCTACCGCCGCCCGCACCGGACTTCGCCGAGGCCACGAAGGTCTCAATCCCGCTCACGCTTCCGCCGTTCTACCGAGAGGATCCCCGGCTATGGTTTATACAGCTCGACGCGGCTTTCACCGGCGCGCATGTAAACACGCAGCGCGCTCGCTTCACCCGGACCATCCCTCTACTGCCCTACGATGTGGCAGTTCAAGCGGCGGACTTAACACAAGCCCAGCTTGTGACACCATACGACGACCTCAAACAACGGCTCATCGAAATCTTCGAGCCGTCTCGGCATGCGAGGATCACGGCACTAACCGAGCATCGGCCACTGGGGACCTCAAGCCTTCCCAGCTTTTACGCCAAATGCGCCATCATCTGGGGGACCTCACGCCTAACGACATCCTAAAAGCATTTTGGATCAAGGCGCTACCCATCGCGGTCCAAATGTCTATTGCTCCGTGGATGGACAAAACTCCAGAATTCCTCGCGCCGATCGCAGATGCTACGCACGAAATACGTAGCGCCGCAGCGGTTCATCAAATCGAACCGGACTGTAATACTGAGGCGGTAGCTACGAAGCGACCTCCGAGACGAAATAGCCCCGCACGACAATACCAGCAACCTCGTCCGCAATCTCCGGCTCAACAAAAAGGTATGTGCTGGTACCATTTTAAATACCGCGACAAGGCGACTAAATGTCGACAGCCTTGTTCATTCAAAAAGGTACGATGGCAGGAAAACTAGCGGGCCCGCCTGTTTACAAGGCGGGCGCCCCTTTCCAAGACATTTCCAACCGACTATTCGTCAAATGCCATAAGAATAATATACCTTTTTTGATCGATACGGGGGCTAGCATCTCAATTCTTCCGAACTCTTTAGTTCATCGGAAGAACAAAACATCCGACTACCTACTTTTCGCCGCGAATGGCACCGCCATAACGACCTATGGTAATTTTACAACGAAGGTTTATCTACAAAACGACATATACGAATGGACTTTTGTAGTTGCGGACGTAAAACGACCCATTATCGGAGCTGATTTTCTCGGATATTTTGGCTTACACGTTGACCTAAAAAATCGATCATTATTCAACCCCAATTCGCAAAAACCTATACGAGGGTACGTCAACACGGTCAATTCCGGCGTCACTACCGAACCTACTCCGCCGACCTTCATCAACATGCTCGCTAAATATCGACCGGAGCCTCGATCCTCGTCGCATCTCTCCACGGTCAAGCATTTCATCGAAACGAAAGGTCCACCTGTCACAGCGAAAAGTAGACGTCTTCACCCCGAGCAACTCCGTCAAACGAAAGAACATTTCAAGCAACTCATCAACGACGGAATAATTCAACCTTCGAAATCACCTTGGGCGAGTCCACTTCACGCGGTACCTAAACCTAATGGTACTTGGCGTTTTTGCGGTGATTATCGACGACTGAACGAACGCACTGTCGGAGACCAATACGCCGTTCCGCATCTTCGAGATTTTTCGTCTCACCTCCACGGATGTACGGTTTTCTCCACGCTCGACATATCGCGTGCGTTTCATCACATCGACGTGAATCCTCAAGACGTTCCGAAAACAGCGATTATAACGCCCTTTGGGTTATACGAATACCGCAAAATGAATTTCGGATTGAAAAACGCTGCACAGTCATGGCAGCGATATATGGACCAAATCCTTCGAGACTTCGACTTTGTCTTTTGTTTCTTAGATGACGTTTTAATCGCGTCCCGAAACATCAAGGAACATGAACGCCATGTACAAGCGGTCCTCGACGTCTTCGCTGCTGAGGGTCTCACTGTAAACAAGGAAAAATGCGTCCTTGCGAAAAACGAAGTGACCTGTCTCGGTCATATTGTAAACGAAAATGGGATTCGACCGGTACCTAAGAAGGTAGACAATCTCACGACATTCCCTCTTCCGACTACTGTCACCGACCTACGCAGGTTTCTGGGGATGTTAAATTTTTACAGACGGCACATTCCGAACGCGGCTATACACCAACAGCCGTTAATAAATGCGATTCCACAGCCTTCCAAAAAGAAGGACCGTCGCACGATTGAATGGACGGAAGAAATGAAATCCGCATTCAATAAATGCAAAAACGATTTGCAAAATGCAACTACGCTGGCTCATCCTTCTCCGAAAGGTCGACTCTCCATTACTACGGATGCCTCGGACGTCGGAATTGGCGCGGTGCTACAACAGGAGGTCAACAACGAGACGTCACCCCTCGGATTTTTCTCTAAAACTTTATCAACAGCTCAACAGAAGTACTCCACTTTCGATAAGGAGCTTCTGGCTATTTACGAAAGTGTACAGCATTTCAGAGACTTCGTAGAGGGACGTACTTTTCATATTGTGACTGACCACAAACCGCTCACCACTTCGCTCCATCAAGACCGGAAAACGGCCTCGCCTCGTCGTATTCGGCAAATGGAGTTTATCAGCCAATTCACGACTGATATCCGATATACACCGGGCACCTCCAACGTAGTCGCTGACACATTATCTCGGCCTTCGCTCGAACTTCACGAGCTCACGTCTTTTCCGTCCGGAAAAGATATTTACCTAAATCAACAGACCGATGAATCACCCGAGTTCCGCAACCTTATTTCGACCGGGCGTCTCGAAGAAACCCAGGTACCTGCGCTCGACCTCTCACTGTGGTGTGATACGACATCGGACATGCCTCGCCCATTTGTTCCTAAACGACTTCGCCGCAAATTAATTGAACACTATCATTCATTTAGTCATCCAGGAATACGCGCAACACGAGACCTAATTCGCGCGAAACTTTTTTGGCCTCGAATGAACACGGAAATACGGGAATATGTACAGGCATGCGCCAAATGTTCGAAATTCAAAGAATTCCGCCACCCTCAAATTCGCCCAGCGGAATTTGACGATTCGCTTCCCTTCGAGGAATTAAACGTTGATCTCGTGGGGCCTCTTCCGGATTCGCAAGGTTATAAATATCTATTAACCCTAATCGACAGACATACCAGCTGGCCGGAATGTATCCCATTACGAACGATAACGACGAAGGCGGTCACTGACGGCATCCTTAACAATTGGATAGCGCGATTCGGTTGTCCTTTAACGATTATTACCGATCAAGGCAGGCAATTTGAGAGTGCAGAATTCTCCGAATTCCTAAAAAAATTCGGCATCAAACGCAATCGCACAACGGCCTACCATCCTGAATCGAATGGAAAAATCGAACGATGGCATAGGGATTTAAAAAACGCCCTACGTACTGCTACTTCCTCACCATCATGGTCTAAGGATCTTCCGACCATTTTATTAGGGCTCCGCACTACCATTCGGTATTCGGACGGTTACAGCGCCGCCGAACGTACTTTTCGTGCGCCCCTCCGCCTCCCGGCTGACCTATTTCCGCCTCAACCGACGGAATATCACCGACCGCCCGCAAAACCTTCAACGGACAAACGCCCACGGGTTTTCCCCGATACATTCCAAAACGCAAAAAAGATGTTTTTGCGAGAAGAAGGGCTTCGGAAAGGCTTGAACCCCCTCTACTCCGGCCCCTACGAAGTGGTTAACAAAGGAGAACGAACGGCTACGCTGCTTATTGACGGCTCACAGGTAACCGTTTCTCTCAGTAGGTGTCGGCCGGCTTTCGGTATTTCCCCCACCACAACAGGGACGGATTTACCTGAGGTACCTCCGGACACAAGCCTACTCGAATCATTCGACGCCTGCCCTTCAACACAGCTACATCGGCTCACAGCTACACAGCTCAGCGCCGACGACAACCGCCGAGATGAACCTCCTATTTACCAAGGAAGAATTGGAGGAAATTTTCCGCCCAACAAGGCCCCTTCGACGACGAAACGAACCTTCGCCGACAATGCCTCTTCCGCCGCCGACAACACGGAAATCCACTCGGCCATCCGAAAATCCGTCAACAAGAAAACGGAACCTCCAAGGAAATGCTCCTACGCAGAGGCCCTCCAACGAAATGTTTCGCCAGCAAACATTAAAGAGACGAAAGCAGCCCAATCTATCAGTCACAACGTCCGCCGACTATAAGACGGCATTTCACCCGTCTTCACCGAACTACGAGGGAAAATGGCAGCTCTACCCAATCGACATTCCAACATTCCGGAAAAGGGCTAATACCATCATCTCGTATTTCAACGCTAAACGCTCGAACCACTACGAAGAATATATGCCGGAGTGTGTTTCAAATAAAAATCAGGAAATAGGAGACAACAACGACTTACGAAACGTCGAAATAATAATTGATAAAACAATTCGATCCTTTTTGCATCCAAACCCTTCCGACACTCCTATTTCCTTACCACAAAGACCCGGGCCGAAGCCTCGCCGTCGTAGAGGGCGTCAAGCTCGGGCGAGACTCCTTAAACTTCGGTCCGGGCAATTTTTACTACTTCAACTTACATTCTCCAAAAGGGGAATGCGGCGGAGCCTACCAACGAGACCCCGCTGGGCCCCACGCTACGCCCGCAGACAGCGTGGCGCCCCGTCCTTCGGCGCGCTAGTCTTCTCCGTGCGGCACAATGAGATCACGAGCCTCCGTGTCTTCGCATCAGTGCACCGCTTCTCGTATACCCTCGATGTTATTCAAATTTATTTTTTCATTACTGTTTAACCAATCTGTTAAATATTATCGACAATATTGTTCCTTACGTATATTGCTCATACAATTTCTATTTTGTCCCTTTATTTTACGAACTGGGGGACCTATGTAATGACTCACACTTGTAACTACGTAGTTCTCAAATAAAGGTCGAGGGAAACCCTGAGTGACTCACACCACGCACGGTAGGTAAGGTGAGGTACGGGGAACAGTGACATCAGTTGACGTCACCTTTTTCCACCCTCCTCTTACCTTGTCAAGTCCATATAAAAGGAGGACTCAGGGCTTCCCCTTTATGCATTCGTCTTCGAAAACTCGACTTGTTTATTTCTCGATCTACCTCGCCTCTTCTCTGAAACCCACAGTTCATCGACGGGTCTCGGTATGCGATAAAGCTCATCGCGCCGGCTTCTGCTCCCATTTACCCTAGTCGTCGTCTGCTTCCAACTAGGTATAGGTAAATGTGGTGCATCCCCCGGGTCGGCGAGCAATCGCGCCTAGGAATGTATCCGAGCTGGCGATCTTAACACTCTTGCACACGGTCTGCGGTTACCCGCGCCGGGCATCGAGTGTTGTCCCGTCCTTTGTCTTCGTTGAGTAGGAACCAATCAAACCGACCATCCGAAGGAAGCCGATCGCCTTCACGCTCCGACACGCCGACATAACAGGATTGAAAATGGCTTTGGAGCTCACTCAGCTGATCAGTGATGTGAGGAGTGAAGAAGATATCCTCGAATGCTGGAGACGCCTGGAAGAGCACTTCCATTCAATAGCATTGAAAATGGCTTCGGAGCTCACTCAGCTGATCAGTGATCTGATTAATGAGCAATGATTTGCAGCGTTTTTTACCTACAAACATTGTTTTACCTACCAATTTTTTTTTACCTACCACACCTACCTATTGGTAGGTACTACCTACCACACTATAATGGCTTCACACCTTCACAATCAAGTTTATTAGAAAGAACTAAACGCTTCACACTCGATTCGAAAAATAGAAAGCTTGATATGGAAATTTGATTACTGGTTACGCAGAAGGCAAAACTGTATACAAATCGAAGAAATGAAAAGCGATCGCATTTTAGTCAGATAAAATTTGAATGGCGATTAGACCTCTTTTGCGATTCACACTCATGATTCTGTTTTATCGAAGGAAAACCTTCAAATACTCGTAGGGACCGAACGGTTTGTCCTACAGAGCTCCGGGTGGTCTCAAAAATTTTTAAAAATTCTGTACTATTTAAAATTGGTGAAAAAACGATACCTTTATTTCGAGAGTTTTCGAGCTAGGGCACTCTTGAAAATTTCAACCCTTATTTTTCACCCCTTAGAAGTGACCTACATCAACCAAAAGCTTCGCGGCACAACTAGACCCCAAGTGGAGCCCATATACCAAATTTGAACCAAATCGGTCCAGTGTTGCTAAGAAAAGTGCCGCGTACGGCGGACGGCGGACGGCGTACGGCGGACGGCGTACGACGTACGGCGGACGGACGGAAATTTTTTTATTCGATTTTCGGATTCTACGTACCTTGAAACGTAAAACATCAAATTTTGAGGGGGGGTTAAAAATTTTTTTTTCTTGCTCGATTCCAAAGGCTTATTATTGAAAATAATAAACCAAAACAGAATGATGAATGTATAGGTAACTATGCCCACGACCCAGCGCACAGTCCTTTGGTAATGAAGTTGTGGAAAAAATGTTGTTCTCTTCAAAACTTGCTCGGTGCAAACAGCTGCTCATTGACAACTCCATTGCCTGAAGGGCCTTGCACCAATGGATAGTACGAGTAGATGGAATATTCTCGTTTTTTCTGGATTTTAAGATAACACTCAGATTCATCCAACTTCTTCTTTATACTCGAACTTTGGATAAGAGCAGAGGAGACAAGTACGAGGCAAGTACGCTTACGAGGCAAGTACGAGGTATGGAGGCAAGTTCGCACAACTTGGTTCTACACCTTTTCAGCTTTACATATTTTTTTTTATACTGTGTTTGGTGGATCATGACTACCAAAGGTATTTTACAGAAAATGTTGAAGGATTGTCTTTCAAACATCATTTGACGAACAGTATTGAATTCTTCATATTAGTCATAATAAATTGAATATTATTGAAATGTATAATCAACTAATGTGATGAAATTGCCTCTTTAGGAGTTTTAGATACGAGAAGGCAACGGTATTGAGCTCCGTAGGATGAGCAGTGAAAGTGTTGAACGATGACGGACCGACATCGTTAGCAAATTTAATAGAAATATTATTTTTGGTCATTCTTCTAATTGAGGAGCTTGATTCTAATAGGGAATCAATCTATATCCATTTTGGTCAAACGTGACAAAAACGAGAGAAACCATAGTGACCTGAAAAAGTGCTATAAACCAATGATGTTATTTTGTATATATTTCTAAATTATAATAAATATTTTTGGAAAAAAAGGTAAATAAGTTCAAAGTTTAAATTGAAATATCAGATTTATGGATATAGTACGTTTTGAAACAAAACGTGACTACTTAGTACTTTTTGGAATCAAACGAAGCATATATAGGTAGTACCTTTTAGAATCAAACGAAGTGGATAAAGTACTTTTTAGTATTTAAAAATAGTATTTAAAAAAATACATAATTTTAGTATTTAAAAATAGTACTTTTTTAGAACAAAAGAAGTGGATAAATTACTTTTGAAACCAAACGGACAAGAGACCGCCATTGTGCTGGATATAGTTCCTTTTGAAATAAAACGAAATAGTCACCCTCGTTTTTCGAGGGAATAGATTATCTTTTGCTCCAAAACGATTGCATTTTTGTGAAAAACTACCCGCCTGAAACCCTGGGAAAGTGTTAACTCAATTTCGATAAGAATGGTCTTTAGTACCTTTTGGAATCAAACTCCTCAATTAAAGACTACCTACCTCGTCAGATCCAAGCACTATCGTAATTTCACTTCTTTTGCTTGTAACTGCAAAATTACGTTATTTGAATTTTGAATTGGTGGATTTCTCAACGACATTTTGGCCAGACCATTAATTTGTCAAATCTCCAATTATTATTTTTAATGGGTACAGTATTGTTTTTGTACTGCTGAGTGAAGGAAGACGTGAAGTATCAGATATGAATATCATTTTGAACAATTTAAACAGCTAGTTAGTACTAAACATGTGATAGAAACTGTATTCGTTACTTTCAGATATATGTTGAAAGGTCCATCCGCTCGAGTATAATTACTTGATTTATGAAGCGTTCCTTCGTCGACTTCCGCAATAACACTGAGAATCCCAGCGTCGTTTTCCACCCACCAGAACAAGTTCTGTTCTGAAGTGATCATCTGAAACCCCAAACTATTGCTTATTACAAAGGCTGCGCTCCACTATTTCTTGGGTGGTTGGATCAAAACGGAGAGAGACGATATCCAATACCATAGTTGTATCCGAGTAAAAATAATAAGTATTTAAAATCGAGCGAATAAAAGTATCCCCCCCCCCCCAAAATCTTGATGAAATTTGGAGGTCTAGTTGTGCTGCGAAGCTTTTGGTTATAATTCAGTCACTTCTCAGGGGTAAAAGTGAGGGGAAACAATTTCAAAACCAAAACCTACTAGGAAGCTTTCAATGAACAGGTTTTTTTTTCAATAATTTAAAATAGCGACGATTCTCAAGAATTTTGTACACCACTCTGTGGGACCTACTGTTCGCTTCCTATGAGAATAATAATTAATTCGGTATTTAATTTATGAATAAATAATTACTGACTTTATTCACTAATTTAGGATAGTGTTTGTTATGTCTGCGTGTTGTTGAGTGAAGGCGATGGCCTTCGTTTTCTTTGATCTCTACTCAACAGAGAGATTGATACCTAAGCTAGATGCTTGCACTATTTCCCCAGCGTGTTATGCCAACTGATGGGAGTAGTGCAAGGAAAAAGGAGGGGGGTGGTGGGCGGAGGGGGGGGGGAGCTATCTGCCTTCTCCGGCGCCTCATACTAGGCTGACCTTAAATCAGTAGAGCATTTACCTAATGATCCTAATGTTCTTAACGAGACTCTAAGGGAAAGAAAATGAAGAGGCCAGCACCTTTGGAAGGCAAACCGCTTGCTCTGAGGAGCTGAGCCAGTTAATAGGGCTAGTAAGTAGAAATAATCAAGTCAATCGAGTGGAGAAGACTGCACAAAGGGAGAAAGACCCCTGAGTGTGCCTTTGATACTTAGGTATTCGGGATGGTGAGAGACAGGAGCAAGGGTGACGTCAGTCTGACGTGTTCTCCCCTTGTACCTCACCCTCTCTATAATGACGCACTCAGGGGTTTTCCTACATCTTTCTCTATTGGAAAACATAATTGTTGAGAATGTGGGCCATAACAGTGTTCAATTTTTAGAAACTAATGAGATCATCCAGAGCTCTGAACGATGAAACATGGTTGAAGGAGAGTTGATTGTAGATTAATCGAGATTGCACGTGACCTGTCTAGGAGCTTCTCGACCAAGGATCTCTCAACCCCCGTAGTCCCTAGAAGGGTCGGAAGAAGCTGCGTTCTTCGTAGACAGGTGATATTTACAGGAAAATAATAAATCTTTGTGTAATAATTTGCATCGTTTTGAGAATCCGTGATTAGGCTACCACGAAGTTCTCCTCGGAATTCATAAGCAATAAATTACTCAAACTAAAAACTGAAAATTAATTACTAATCACTCAAAAATCAGTACATTTAAACATGATAAGTCGTTGTTTCAGGAAAATCACGTTTGGGACACACGCGCAGTTGGTACACTTATACTTATACTACTAGAAAATTTCTTCGAAACGGAATCATTATTTCTCCGGGAAGGTGTTCTAATTCCTGTGGCTGCTAACGTTTCAAATACGACAAAATTTGTATGCAATTGCTTAGAAATAAATACTCTCAGAATGTTTGCCATTCTAAACAATAACTTGAACGGGGAAACCGAAGTTTCAAGTAATATAACTCACATTTGCACTATCAAGGAATTAACCAGCAGAATCCCTGAAAACTCCAATGTTGTTTAGTGTTACCTGTAGGGGCTTAGGAGGGACAAATAGACACGGAACCAAAATTATTCTGAAGCTCTAAAACGCTAATGCGAGTGAAAATTATGATTTTGGATAACCAACATTTATTTTTCCTACTGCACAAATAAATAAGTGCCTGTTCCTATCAGAGGCGAACGCAAAAGATTAGATGAATGGAGCTCACCGTTGAAAAAATGGCCTTCCCCTGATATTTATCTATTGTTTCTTGAGACACCGTCATAGTGTGGCCAGGGATTTTGTACGGAGAGAACTCTGTATTAAACGTGCTGGCATTATTCACCTGTGGATATAACACGTTGATTGGTAAGACAAGTAGAGAGGTGGAAACAATGTGCTGATCAAGCAAGAAGGCAGCCTAACTTGGTTGAGATTTACAGCTTACAGCCTTTTCAACAACAAAAAAAGTGATATAGATGCAGTCAGGAAAGAAGGATCAGCTATAGGTAATTCATTTTGACTGTTCATACTCTTGCTATTAGTTATACCAAAACACTGTAGCCAGGAGTACCTCACCTGCACACGCAACGTTATATTTTCTCGCGTAGTACTGTAAGTTGGCTGCAGTTGAAAGTACTGTTTTTCTCTTATTTGCAAACCAACTTTTTCTAATGCATGTAAAGCATTGTAAGACCCTTTGGATGCCTGAGGAAAAGGAAAAGGTATTTAGATGGGTCAAAAAAAAATAGAAGTGCTGCTATAATAACTCATGTAATACGTGGGAGTGTGAACCCACATAATATGATTGTGAATCACATGTAGGATCAATTGAACATGTTATAATTAACTCTCCCATGTTTATTACGAAAAGGAAGTTACATCTAAGTCAATAGCGAAGATGGCATACCCCAACCGTTTAACCTGTCTCATATACAAACATCGAAAAAGGTTTTTGCATCACCCTGATTCATTCAGAAATATGCATAGGAAAAATTTGGGGTTTGAATTTTTTAAGAGTGTTTCTTGTCACCAGAAACAACGAAAAAAAAAAACTTTATTTGAATGATTTTCTTCATTTAAAAATTTTTTTCTTAGAAAAAGGCAAAACTGAAAATTTTACTTTTCTAAAACTTGTGAAAAAAAAAACAAAACAAAACAAACAAAACACTGAGAATATCGTCCAACAGCTCTCGTTTTTCAGGATTCACGATTGATCATGTTCCGGTGTGTCAATATGAATTTCTTCCTCAAGGCCTGACACTCATTACAAAGGTCAAAAGGCCCTCTCAGCAACAACAAACCTGTTGGACGATATTCCCAGTGTTTTTTTTCACAATTCTTAAAAAAGTAAATTTTTCAGTTTTTGCCTTTTTCTAAGAAATTTTGTTTTCTATAGGTAATTCTCTTCTATATAAAAAATATAACACCGTAATCTAACTATAATGAACTAGGAAAAGTTTCGAGGAATGATAGAAGTCACGATTTGTTAGCTAAGGCTTGTTATCAAAGGATTCTTGGATTTCCAAGTGGAATCATGACATGAACACATTGTGTTCCGAAGATAGTGATGAAGAGTTAAGGTAGTTGATAATTGATGAATACCTGAGCATTGTTCCTTTTAAATAGCAACACTGCTGATAAGTTGTTGTGATAAGACGTTTTTCATTTTTATAAATAAAGCAGTACTTACTTTACTTTCTACACTACAGTGCGGTCTGCTCTTTTTAATCCTTTTGAATTCCCTTTGAATTACGTAAAATACTTAACAATAATAATAGTACAGATGGTGTACACACCCTTATCTTGTGTGCTTCGTGCTCATCTTCACGTATCGTGTCATTGATAACGATAGGATCTGGCTGGACCAAAATCAATCCAGCGATGGCAATAAATATCCTGAAAAACAAACATGTATTCATATGAACACTGAAACACACATTCAAGAACGGATATATGATATGTTATCACTCTTGATACTGTTTCAAATTTAAATCAATAATTCACTAAAACTTGATTGAATCAGAGCAAACGTCAAGAATAATTGTAATTTATTGTACCTGGTAGTTTAATATAATCATGATATTTCAGATAGATTGACGTTGTAGAAAATCTGAGTATCTACTTTCAGTTACATTTGTCAAACTTACATCCTTAGCCGCTTTTGGTCGTAATATAGCAAGTTCTGTAATACATTTTTGTTGGAAAACAAATCGGCAAAGTTATGGAGCTGTTCACCACCTGCTAAGAGAACTGTATCGGTTATCAGGCGTTGTTTTTCAAGCTGGTTTAGGAACAGATTTTTCAATATCACAGCTCCTCGCATGAAAACGTTGGCTTCCGAATACTCATTTACGGCCTGTTGAAATGAGCAATTGAGCATTTAAATTCTTACAAGTCCACATTTATGTACATTTAACCATTGGACGAACATAAAAATCACATAAACCTACCATTACAAATCATATTATGCGAGAGAAGTCTATCGAGAGAAATCGTATTGAAAGTAACGAAGAACCGTCGAACGTTGCCGTCAGCAGCTAACGAACTTTGTTGCTGTTCATCAGCGGGTCGTCAAAGTTCTACAAACTCATCTTTCAGCGGTAAGTGTAAAAAAGGTATGCTGATTTTTAAAAAAAAATAGAGAAAAAGATGGTTCAAGGAGGTGCCTCAATAAACGCCAAACCTCAACCAGTGCGACCTTTCATGGTATACGTTCACTTCTATAAATATGACACCTGAAAATCCCTCCAATCACTCAATGGATCAGTGGCCTCCCAGCAGCTATAACTCTCGACTTCTTCCAACACTCGGCACTAGAAGTTCGGCTACTAGTAAGGAAGACGACTCTGGCACTTTTCTACATCAATATTAGCACTGGTTTCCTTGGATACGACCTCTACAAACCTACCCTAATTTACTTAACAAGGAACAAGGAAAGTATTTATCAAACGTCAATTATAAGAAGTGTGGGGAACAATGTTCGACGATTCTAGATAGGAGTACAAGATAGAAATGAATCTTCTCACACTCGGGATTTACTTAAAAGTTCGTACTTGTGATAAAGCCGATATTAATCCTAACTTTTGGTATTCTTCAAAGGGAAGCTTCAACCTAGCAAAATACTGAGTGAATCGAGCCATTTCCTCCACTGCTGTCAGCTTGTCACTTTCAGCCTGATCTGGCAGGTTAGCCAAGAAATCTGGGAATTCGTCCTGAAATTGTTTACTAGGATCCTCTTTTAACTAAAAAAGACAATGTCACACATAAAAACATTAACTCATCATTAAAAAATTAGAATAATTAATGAATTAATACTAATAAAATAATAACAACTCAAGAAGAGCACTTATTGGATTGTAGGAAAATGGTACCTCTCTTTCCACAAGCAATTCTAGAAGTTTTACTACTTGAATGCAGTCATCGTGTATACAAATAAAGTATCTTTACACTTGGTGGATTGTAATAACTGATCCGTTTATCAATTGCGAATTTAGGATACAAAAAACTCACATCGACTGACAACTGGATTCTTTTGTGCATACCCTCACTGTCGAAAATCAAAACAGCAACATCACTATGGAAAACTGAGACTTTGCTTGATATTCCGGTTCCAGAAGAGAAAGATTTATATTGTAACCACGGCATTTCTGCAAATATCAAACGATTAGTGTATGGAGTAATAAGTCCATTGATAGCCAATTATTGGATCATGTTGCGTATTATAACATTCGGAATTGGTAGTCTGAGAAGCCTGATTATGGGATATCCTGGGAATCGAGCTAAGGGATCTTGTCCACGACCATGGGAACAAAAAAGAACTCATTGGATGGGTCAGGTTCCTCAAAAGATTGATCCTACAAACTAGCACCTACCACCAACGATCACTGTGATTTAGATACATTTCATTACCATCAACGTCTTTTGACTCCACCACCTTGTAAGAAAGAGGCGTTTGCTTATCCGTGAAGTTCGCGCAATCAATTTGGAACTCCGTCCTACCGACGATACCTGAAGATGGAGCTATTATACAATCCTTCCCATCCAGACCAGGCTTCGGAGGAGAGTTGGCGATGAACGAGAAAGAAGCTCTACCATGTTTTGCTGAAACACATCCTTGCTCTTAGATACTTCTATTGTTTTTCCTTCAATTTAAGATTCTATAGAATGTTTAGAATTTTTCGAGACCACCCGGAGCTTTGCAGGACAAACCGTTCGCTCACTACGAGAATTTAAGGTTTGGGCTACGATAAATCAGAAACTTGAGTGTGAATCGCAAAAGAGGCCTAATCTCCGTTCAAATGTTAGCTGACCGAATTGCGATCGATGTTTTTCTTCATGTTGGATGGTTGGTGGCTTTGCAGACGAGTGATCTATATAGAAAAATGAAAAATAATAAACCATTTTGTAATAATTTGCAGCGTTTTATATAGTCTGTGGAGGTGATAGGATCAGAAAGGAAAGGGGTCTCGTGGTAAAGAGACCACGTGGTGAAAGGTTGTTTGTCTGACATGTCAAGTGAAAGGGATAGTTAAAACTAATTCTATCAGCTAATTGTACATTCACCACGTCGTAGCCACATGGTCTTGTGTTCTATACTATGAATATACTATAAACCAACTTATTTAACTAACTTATTGCTAAATTATTTACGTAGGTATATTTACTTCCTACCTATCCTATTTCTCTCTTTTTTTAAATTTGTGGTTAGTCGATTACTTATTATTGTTATTGTTTGAAATTGTGAGATCCTAGGTCGTTTGGTTGTCTGGAAGTTAGTGGAGTCATAAGGGTGCCGCTTGCGTTTGTAAGGAGTTATGGTGGTGAGTTCTGTTCGTGTCTTTTGTTGTTCAGATTGTCAGTAAATCCGTCTGTGTGGGTTTTTCGTTTTTGGATGAGTTTGTCGAGAGGTTTGAATATAGTGTCTGAGGTAGTGTCAAGTAGGTTTTTGTTTATGATAGGTACGTCCGTTAAATTTTCGTAGTCTGTATATTTCCATGTTTTCAAGTATGTTGAGTCGTCGTCCTTTCTGTTGTGGATGGAGAAGTGTCATGCAGTTTTTTTTTTTAATAATTCGTGTCCATGGTCGTATGTATAGGTAACTACGACCACGTATAGGTGGTTCGCTTAGTTGGAGCGTCCAGGGTTGAAAATAATAAACGAAAAATTGGTTGTAGCACTCGAATCACTACTACTAACTTACTGCTAAATTATTAACTTTCATATACTTCATACTTAGATAAGAATAATTTAGGTAAATAAAAAAATAGGTAAATATACAGTATCTACGTTAGAAGTAGATATATGTAAATAATTTAGCAGTAAGTTAGTTATGTAAGTTAATTTAAAATATATTCATAGTTTAGAATAGAAGGTACAATTAGCTAGTAGGGTTAGTTTCATCTCTCTCTTTCACTTAAACTTTAGTACTCCCTCGCCACCGGTACTCGACTAGCTGGTTACGACGGATTCTCCAATACGGTACCTACGTAGATAATAATTTATTGTATTCTTATAACTAGCGGAACTAACCCCATACATTTATTACACTTTCTCATGACTGGAGACTCGGATTTGAAATCTCTGAACGTCATTCTGGAGGTTTTGATAATTCTTCGGTGGTTAATTATTTTGTTTGGAATTTTCGGGGCCATTCGGTTTATTATTTGCAATAATGAACCATTGGAATCGAACAAGAAAACAATTTTAACCCCCCACAGAATTTGATAGTATACCTACCTCCTAAAAAAACGCTGCAAATTATTACACAAAAGTTTATTATTTTTCATTCAGATCATTCGTCTGCAAAGAACACAGCTTTGCCGCTGGATTAAAAAAAGTGAGTGTTTCACACTCAATTGTGAGAAAAATAAGGAGTTGAGTGTGCCTTCATGGATGGAAAAGTTTGAGTGCCGCGGTATCGAACTGGCAAAACACACACACACACACCCCTCCTTCTCTCCCAAATGGGGAACGTGATACTCTTAGAAGAGCGAACGAGAGTTGAGGCAAAAGGCAATGACAAGTGTGCGAGAGAGAGAAGCATAATCATTTCCTCAGTTTTTTTCAGCTACCGGTGGACCGATTTATCTGGTTTCCTTTGGCTGTATTCTAAGCCACCCTCATGGAAAATTACTCATATAGAGTTTATTTTTTGACACAGCACTATAATAAATTCACGTTTTGGTGATAACTTATGAACCAAATGGTATTCGAATAATGCTTAACAAAAACGGGATGCATGGCAAATTAGGTATATCAGATGTCCCCAACTTATGGAATCCATCAACATTAAAAAGTAATGAGAATTAGCGAGAGTAAACAAAAATGAAAAACCGCGCTTAGGCATGGACTTCGGACGGGAAAGCCCCCTCACCTTAGTAGGCAGCAAATCTACCTTCCAGCGCTTCCACTATCCGCCCGGCGCAGTTCCCATACTCAGAAGTTGTATAAAACGCTTGCCATGTGGGTAAAATATCTGGAGTATTCAAGCATTCATTACACCTACCACTCCCAATTATGTACTCACAATTACTAATTAGGATGTATTCATCATCTTGCTTTAGTTTGTCTGGCGGAATGATACCGATGTAGGTGCTCGTGAGCGGCTGTCGCCACTCGAATTCCACGGGTTTTTTCGAAATCGCCCCTGTTGTTGGATCTCGTTTTATATTGTCGTACAACACCCAGCTCCAAATATCAGGTTTATGAGGGTCCATCACAATTCTGAAGTAATTGGGCTCGTCTGGGTTCACCAAGTTAAGATCGAGGTCCACCGACAAGCTCCTTGTGTTGGGCAAGAAAAATGAAATAATTAGTTCCATTAGCGCTATGTAGATACATCGCCAAGTAGAGTGGTAACGGTACAATGTTAGCTACCAGGTAGATTATGATATCATACTTTAAAAATAAATCATGGTTTTACGACCTTGCTGTCGCGAAAGCGATGCATCAATTTATTCAAATAATTTTTGTTTCAAATTTTGAAGTTTAGGGTAAAGGGACCACTGTTCGACAAGGATCCAGTAATTGACATCTCACCAGAGAGTGTAATAATAAGGAATAGGAGTATTTTTCGTGCTTGATTCGTCGAATCATTTAATGCGGAAACACTTATGTGTCAATCATTGGGTGGCAATCACAGGTGCAACCAAAAATTTGGCTGTCAAACACTGGGCAAAAAAATTGACTTTGAAAAAAAAAACGGATTTTAGATGTTTGTGACTTGAATTTGTGATTTTCTTCAATAATGAATAGTTTGAGGGCATACTGATGAAGCAGTAGTTTGATGTAAGAATAGAGTTTAACAAATGGAAGAACATAACTTAATTTCTTGTCAAAGTCAGAATTTCGCTCAAGGTGTCAAACACTGGTCCCTCCACTCCAATTTCTTTATGCGATCATTTGCGCGGTTCTTTTGATGCGGTTATTTGATGATATAAATTTGTTGTCATTGTACTTTCACAAGGATCAATGTTCCGAGTTTGAGAAAAAAATTGTTCAACCAAATAACGAAGTGTATGAAGTGTTTAAATAGAAGGAAGAAGAAGACATAGGAAGGGTACATTACTTTACATCACCTGCTTCATATAATGTTGACGAGAATAAAGAAAACCCGGTAATTTTGTCAAAACAGAATTACTTAATTCCTGTTCTCTCACGTTTTACATCGATTCTTAGCCCACATAAGGAACCAAGCCCTCTCCCTAAAACATCAGTAGTTCCATGATTGCCAACCAATCTTTTCAGTTGCATGGTTAAAATTTCAATTCTGAGATATTTGATCGTTACTTTTCTCTTTAACGCTAAATTCCTTCATTTAGAGGATTTTTCTTAACACGAAAACTAGATTTTTTGTTCTTGTTGAGCTTTGTGTTTTTGGAGGGAAATGAATACTTCGTTGTCGTATAATTCATGCAATGCACACCGCTGCAAAACCCCACAAAATATAATAAATAAATCTACCCTCACTCCTAATCATTTTATATCCAAAAAATTTCTGATTCTCATATTTTACGCCAAAAATTCATGGAATCTAAAAAACACATATTGGAATAAATGTGAGAGCCATAAAATAAAATGAGAGCTAAGCATCACTTACTCCATAATTATGTTGGGAATAGCCTCCCGTGATCTATCGATATTTATTTGGTATTGGTACTGCCTTGAATAATCACCAGTCAAATAATTAACCTTCATAGCCCACACGTAATTTGTACATTCCATTGGGCCCATATAAACGAAGTCTTCGTAAGATTCGAATTTGTTTTCCAAGGCTGAAAATACGAAATCTACAGTATAATTTATTGTTCTAATAATCGCCGGGACTTACTTGAATTTATTTAAATAATCACGTTAGAGTACATGTTATATGTAGTAGTTAGACTGTAAAATTCATTCAAAAGTCAGAAATGTATAACATTTCAAAAATTTATTGGGGCTCTAGGGTCCGCAATCCAAAGGAACACAACTCACAATAAACATTTTGCAATAAACATTTGCAAGTTCCCGTATTTTTCGATGCAGTCCGCATTCATCGTCGAATCAATGAACGAGTGAACAGTTTTGAATCCGCCTGTGCCCTTTATTCCACATGGTCCGTTTAATTAGATGTAATTAGTATCTAATGCCATTTTCAGAATCTAGGAAAGTGCATTCTTGCCGTGCTTTTTTATGCCTTTTAACGTTTCTATCTTTAGTGGCACCTCCTTTTGACACTATGGACGGACCTCAAGACCCCTAGACTCCGAAAGAACAAGAATGGTTTGCACTAATTCGCACTTAATGGAGGAATGGGCTTTCTAGTAAGTCCCACAGTAAGACAACCTTATGCGATTAATCTGGGGTAAAGTTGGACATCACTCAATCGAAGAAAAATATTTAACCACACGCTAATTCGTTTTAGACCATTCTGAATCCATATCCACAAAAATAACCACTACTGTATGTCTGTGTGTGTGTGTGTGACAAATTCTTGTGAACTCTGCCCAGGCTTTAGTTCTCCACCGATTTGCGTGATTCCTTTTTTCGACTCTGAAATCTTCCCAGTTTTACACTATTTAATTTAAAAATTTGGCCGTCCGTCCGCCGTAAGCCGTACGCCGTCCGCCGTACGCGGCACTTTTGCCACTTAGCATTGACCGATTTTGATGAAATTTGGTGTGTAGGCTCCATGTCGGGTCTAGTTGTGCCCCGAAGATTTTGGTTGACGTAGGTCACTTCTAAGGGTTCCAAAATCAATTTTGAAATTTTGAAAACGCCCCAAATCAAAAAATTTTGACATAAAGGTATTTTTGGTTTATTATTTTCAATAATGAACCTTTGGAATCGACCGAGAAAAAAAAATTTTAACACCCCCTCAAAATTTGATGGTTTACGTTTCAAGGTACGTAGAATCCAAAAATCGAATAAAAAAGTCCGCCGTACGCCGTACGCGGCACTTTTGCCACTTAGCATTGACCGATTTTGATGAAATTTGGTATGTAGGCTCCATTTGGGGTCTAGTTGTGCCCCGAAGCTTTTGGTTGAGGTAGGTCACTTCTAAGGGTTCCAAAATCAATTTTGAAATTTTGAAAACGCCCTAACTCAAAAAATTTCGATATAAAGGTATTGTTTTTCCTTCAATTTAAGATTCTAAAGATTTTTAGAATTTTTTGAGACCACGCGGAGCTCTGTAGGACAAACCGTTCGCTTCCTACGAAAATTTAGGTGTTTATTTTGAAATAAGTATATATAAATCAAAACACGAGTGTGAATCGCAAAAGAGGCCTAATCTCCGTTCAAATTAGAGCTGATCGAAATGTAATCAATAGTTGGTGATTTTGATTTTTTTAAAATTTTTTTTGATTTTGCTTCCTCACTACCGAAGGTAGGGAAGCTTTGTATTCGTGAAAGAAGTGAAAAAAAAGTCCTCCAAAATCAAAATTTCCACTTGCTTTTTGCGTTTTAGAGCTTCCCGAACAATTTTGGTTCCGTGTCTGTCTGTCTGTCTGTCGGTCTGTCTGTGGTCAATCCTTGTCCCGGGCAAAACTATACCAACCTGTGGTCCGGTTTTTATGAAATTTTCAGGGATTGTGCGGGTTAGGTCCTAGACGGTCCCCTATCAATTTCAGCACCTTCGGACCAATAGGAGCGAGTGCGCATGCGCAAACGTGAATTTCCTGGAACCTCGGTTTCTCGGTTTCTAATGAACCGATTTTGCTCAAATTTGGAGGTTAGTTAGGGACTAACTTCTAAGAGACACCCTATAAGTTTCAATCAAATTGGTCAAGCAATAGCCGCTGCGCATGCGCGAACTTTAAATTTATTGTTACAACCAAAACTCCGCAACTATTCAACCAATTTCGATGAAATTTTCAGGGATTGTGTGGGTTAGGTCCTAGACGGTGGACCGCTAAATAAAGAATCATTATTTTTTCGCCAACTGATTCTATACGTCCATGTTACAATGAGTGAGGAAGCTACACTGCCCACCCAACTTGGCAGACGTTTTTTTTTGATTTTTTTCTTTTTTCTTTCATATTGGATGGTTGATGATTTTGTAGACGAGTGATCTATATAGAAATATAATAAACCATTGTCTAATAATTTGCAGCGTTTTTACCTTCAATTTAAAATTCTATAGAATTTTTAAAATTTTTGGAGACCACCCGGAGCTCCGTAGGACAAACCGTTCGCTCACTACGAGAATTTAAAGTTTGGACGCACGATAAATCAGAAACACGAGTGTGAATCGCAAAAGAGGCCTAATCTCCGTTCAAATGTTAGCTGACCGAAATGCGATCGATGTTTTTCTTCATGTTGGATGGTTGGTGGCTTTGCAGACGAGTGATCTATATAGAAAAATAAAACATAATAAACCATTGTGTAATAATTTGCAGCGTTTTATTCGATTTTTGGATTCTACGTACCTTTAAACGTAAACCATCAAATTTTGAGGGGGTGTTAAAAAAAAAATTTTTCTTGGTCGATTCCAAAGGTTCATTATTGAAAATAATAAACCAAAATGAGCCTAGGTTGCCGCTACACTGCGAATTCATTTAGCTGTTTCAACGGAAGAGATACCTAGCAAATAATTCATAAGACGAAACAGTAAAATGAGGCACTCGCAGTTGTTCCAGGGAAATAGATACGTGAATCCAAACTAACCACCAATATTCATGTATCGTTCGTTCATAAATTATATAACTTTTTCATGGTGTGTCGTAGGGAAATTTGAAATTCAAAATTTCGCCTAGTAAGTACCTATATTAGGAAATAGTTCCATTTTCCAACAAAAGAACCTACCTAAAGAGTCTACTCGGCGAGATAGGTACCAAAAGCTCGATTTTGGAAATTTTGTCAATTGATATTAAAGCGTGATTAATAAGACTTTGATAGTTAAAGTTTGAGATCAAGATAAGAAACGCTGCAAATTATTACACAATGGTTTATTATTTTTTATTTTTCGATATAGATCACTCGTCTGCAAAGCCACCAACCATCCAACATGAAGAAAAACATCGACCGCATTTCGGTCAGCTTTAATTTGAACGGAGATTAGGCCTCTTTTGCGATTCACACTCGTGTTTCTGATTTATCGTAGGTCTAAACTTTAAATTCTCGTAGTGAGCGAACGGTTTGTCCTACAGAGCTCCGGGTGGTCTCAAAAAATTCTAAAAATTCTATAGAACCTTAAATTGAGGGCAAACAATACCTTTAGATCAAAATTTTTTGAGTTAGGGCGTTTTCAAAATTTCAAAATTGATTTTGGAACCCTTAGAAGTGACCTACCTCAACCAAAATCTTCGGGGCACAACTAAACCCCAAATGGAGTCTACATACCAAATTTGCCGCGTACGGCGGACGGCGGACGGACGGCCAAATTTTTATTCGATTTTGGTTTATTATTTTCAATAATAAGCCTTTGGAATCGAGCAAGAAAAAAAACATTTATAAAAAAATTTCCGTCCGTCCGCCGTACGCCGTACGCGGCACTTTTCTTAGTAACACTGGACCGATTTGGTTCAAATTTGGTATATGGGCTCCAATTGGGGTCTAGTTGTGCCGCAAAGCTTTTGGTTGATGTAGGTCACTTCTAAGGGGTGAAAATTAAGGGTTGAAATTGTCAAGAGTGCCCTAGCTCGAAAACTGTCGAAATGAAGGTATCGTTTTTTCACCAATTTTAAATAGCATTGAATTTTTGAAAATTTTTGAGACCACCCGGAGCTCTGTAGGACAAACCGTTCGATCCCTACGAGTACTTGAAGGTTTTCCTTCGATAAAACAGAATCATGAGTGTGAATCGCAAAAGAGGTCTAATCTCCGTTCAAATTTTATCGGACTAAAATGCGATCGCTGTTCATTTCTTCGATTTGTATACAGTTTTGCCTTCTGCGTAACCAGTAATCAAATTTCTATATGAAGCTTTCTATTTTTCGAATCGAGTGTGAAGCGTTTAGTTCTTTCTAATAAACTTGAGTGTGAAGGTGCGAAGCAGTTTGGTGTGGTAGGTAGTACCTACCAATAGTTGGTAGGTAAAATAAAGTTGGTAGGTAAAAAAAATGTTGGTGGGTAAAAAACGCTGCAAATCATTGCTCAAAGGCTTCTTCACTCTTCAGATCACTGATCAGCTGAGTGAGCTCCGAAGCCATTTTTAATCCTATTGAATGGAAGTTCTCTTCCAGGCGTCTCCTGCATTCGAGGCGATCTTCTTCACTCTTCAGATCACTGTTCAGCTGAGTGAGCTCCGAAGCCATTTTTAATCCTATTGAATGGAAGTTCTCTTCCAGGCGTCTACAGCATTCGAGGAGATCTTCTTCACTCTGCAGATCACTGATCAGCTGAGTGAGCTCCGAAGCCATTTTCATTCCTATTGAACGCAGGAAGCTGCAATTTGAGAGGGAAGGTCAAGGGAGAATACAGATGGTGGTAGGTGCTATTGATGGAGTGATCTATACAGAAGGGTGATCTATACAGAAAATAATAAACCTTTGAGCAATGATTTGCAGCGTTTTGGAATTTACGTACCTTGAAACGTAAACCATCAAATTTTGAGGGGGTGTTGAAAAATTTTTTTCTTGGTCGATTTCAAAGGTTCATTATTGAAAATAATAAACCAAAAAATGTCTATAATTTGCCTCTGCTGCACTCTCGGGTCTGTCTTGTTAATCACTCATTGAAATCAAATTATAGGTAAAATTGGTTATCCCAATTATCCTGTGTTCCCCGTGGGGACAGGGAGAACTAGCGCCGGTATGACACCTAACGTCTAGTCGAAAACCGGGACGAAAACATGGATACCGATGATATGGAACTAAGGATCGTGTAACCTGGAGTAAATTATGAGATATTTTGTTATGACGTGGTGATTAAATAAGATTCTGATTTAGTGGGAGGAAAGTAGCGAAATTATCTGAAACGCGTGAGTTAAAACACATTCTGTGTTTCAATAATTTCGTCCGAAGTAGGTATGTAAATAGAGGTAACCGGGGATGCAGGGGGCTTGCCCACTGGCGAGGCGCGGAGCGCCGAGTTTTTTTTTTCATTAAAATCTTCCAAAAAGTCTAAAACTGATGAGAAAAGCAACTTTATCGCAAAATGGACCCAAAATGTGGAATCTAAGCCCCAAAAAACCTTGATGTACTAAGCCCATACGAAAACAAACAGTTTTTGATTTTTGTCCTGCTAGATTTGAAATCTGGACCACTGCGCGATGACCGTAAGAACCCAAGAAAGCACTTATCTGCCGCTTTACTTCAACCTGAAGACTCCAAGTAAAATGATGAAATGGAAGAAAATGCTTCATGGAATACTACTTACATTCGGTTTTTTGAACTTGGGAACACGGGTCATTGGGGTTTTTGGGGTTCACACACCACCATTCTATAACTATGTGTTCGTAGAAGTAAAACGGTCTGGTTATTTTCAATTTGAGTCCATTCGAATCATCACAATTCTGAGAGATGAATTCGCTTTCGGGCTTGATAATCTCATGAACATATATCCATTCGAAATAACACTGCAAGCAAAAAGTTATATGTAACATTATGTTTTCACAAGGATAGGAGTTTTAACGTATTATTATGCAATCCATGCAAACTACATTTTGTTGCCAATTCTGCAGGAACGTCCATTTCAAATCAGATAAATGTTCAATTAAACTACCGATAAACAGGTCGGTAACTTGAAATCCATCGGCATGTGTTGTAAGTGGAAAGTACTTTATTTGATCAAACTATTCATATAATCAATCAGTTTTTAGTAAAAACACATTGATAAGCTATTTACGACCCTTCGAAGATTTTTTAGGAGTTAACCTCCTCACATGCTCCGAGAGTCCAACGTAGAAATTCTCATTTTGTTCGTTATTGTAGACACTATTTGAATCTTACAATGGGAGACACATATCGTCTAGGTTGACACGAACATAAATGCATTACGGTTAAACTTAAAAAAAGTCTGCCAAGTGGATGTGGCACATAGCTTCCTCGTATCCATAACTCGATTGTATAGATGATCCGATGCATAGTAGTTAATCTCAAAACATCAAAACAAGTTAATCTGTAACATCCCTGAAAATTTCATTGAAATCGGATTGAAAATGTAGAAGTTATGACCGTTACAAGAATTCACGTTTGCGCATGCGCAATCGCTTCTATCAGTCCGGGGATGATGATTTTCATAGAGGACCGTCTACACACCAACCCGCACAATCTCTGAAAATTTCATCGAAATTGGACAATAACTTCGTATGGTTATGCACGTTACCAGGAATTCATGACAGACACACAGACAGACAGACAGACACGGAACCAAAATTGTTCAGAAAGGTCTGAAACGTAAAACGCGAGTGGAAATTTTGATTTTGGAGAACTTTTTTTTTCATCCTTGAAAAGTGAAAACAAAGCTTCCGCTACCTTGGTAGACTCGGAAGCAAAAGCTTTAGAATGATTTGAAGCAAATTAACAAGAACAATTGGACGAAATGCTTTTTTTAAAGAACGAAGAACAAACATATATTGAGAAACAAAAATAAGAGAAAAAACAAGAAAACAAAACAATTCGAAGATGATAATTTTCATAGGGGACCATCTACACGCCAACCAGCACAACACAATCCCTGAAAATGTCACCGAAATCGGAGAATAACTTCTTATAGTTTACATCACAATTATGATTGACAGACACGAAACCAAAATGGGTCTGGAAGGTCTAAAGTGTGAAACGAGAGTAGAAATTCTGATTTTGGATAACTTTTCTTTTAACCTTAAAAGTGATAAGTAAAATTCAAAAAATTAAAAAACTTAAACACAAAATACAAAATTGAATCAATCAATTTTTTCATTAAATCGGTTAAACATAAAAATTTCTAAACAAAATGGATACTTTTGGCTGATAAATTCATATAGTTAAGAATGTATTTCAAAATTTACCAGTTGTCGGGTTGAATATTCAAGTCCGACATCTGTACTAATGTATCTTCGTGGGTGGCCTTGTTGAACAAAGTCGTGAACAACGACCATGTTGAGGTTTATTCCATTGTAGTCATAATTAGTGTTAATTTCTCTCCATGTAACTCTTATTGAGGTTCCTGTCTCGCCTACGCCTGAAATACACGTTGGAATAATGCATGATTGCAAAAGTGCTACCAATGCTATATGGAAACAAGGACATGGTTTCAAAACTCTGCCATCCAATAGAGGAAGCTTCATTCACGCAGAAGTACTTTTGAGACAAATAAGGTTTTGCGTCCTGCACAGTAAAAGCAAGGATGATAGACTTACAGGGTCAGGAACCTAGCAGCTGGGGAAAATTCAGGGCTATAATGTCACCGGCCATCCATCCCTTCGGCCCTTCACTTTCCCCATACTATTTTTCCCAAACTCTCCGTTCCAGTGTACCTCTTACTGTTGTTGAAATTGAAACATTATTCCTCGTAGTCAGGACTAGTGCCTTTTTTGACTGTTGGGAAGTGTGTCAATCGTCGTTTTCATCAAATATGGTTTGCTGGGCGATGGGGAGTTGCAGTACCTAACCATCATCGTAACCAGGAAAAACATTTGAAAATTTTCTCCATCGTTTCCCAAAAGACCAGTATACTAGGCTGTGGCGGGTTGCGGAGTAAAATGTAAGTTACTGTAGGAATTATG
Organism: Apolygus lucorum; assembly: GCA_009739505.2. Classification (NCBI taxonomy): domain Eukaryota; kingdom Metazoa; phylum Arthropoda; class Insecta; order Hemiptera; family Miridae; genus Apolygus; species Apolygus lucorum. The sequence continues at coordinate 51,053,684 of CM019179.2, forward strand.
ACTCGTTTTTAGTTGTACCTATAAGATACCTTCCGTCTTGTCAGTTCTCCCTTCCTCCCCACCAGCATAGGAAAGCGGCCTTTAACAACCAGGTTTTTCCAAATCGATTCCCAAAAAATGGGGTTTGGCTTCAAACGAGCTGAATTTTGTTCAACTACAAATGCCAACATCTGTTCAAGGCACTTTGACAGACTATGAGTGCACAACTAAACCCCAAATGGGGCCCATATACCAAATTTGAACCAAATCGGTCCAGTGTTGCTAAGTGCCGCGTACGGCATACGGTGGATGGACGGAAAATGTTTATTCGATTTTCGGATTCTACGTACCTTGAAATGTAAAACATCAATTTTTTTTTTTTGGGGGGGGGGGGGGTTAAAGGCCTGTTATTGAAATTAATAAACCAAAATGACTAGACCGTTGGAAAGCTGAGATTTTGTTGCAGTTTTTACCGTTCTTGCATCTAGAAAAAATATTGGTTCTCACAGTTCAATTTCTGAAAAAATTCGAGGTTGTCCAAATTACGTTAAATTTTCTTTTTAGAGAGCTTTTGCATGTCTCAAACCTGTAATTTACTCTCAAATTGTAATTTATTCAGCGAATTGAAGGAGTTACGACCAATTTAATGACGTAAGATCAAAATCACAACAACAAAAAAATAATAATAATAAATAAATAAATAAAATAACTCGGAAACGAATCCTCCAAAAAACTTGCTAAGAGACTCGAAGTTATAGAATTGACTTGTTCAATATGGTAGACCAGTTAGGCTTACACCCTGTAATATTCTTTCAGAGTCCACTCAAAATAATATTCTTCATTCTCTAGACCGAACTATTACTATTACTACATCCTGTAATATAGAAATAATAGGAACACCTATTCGTGCTCACCTCTTCCAATGCTTTTCTGATAGGGGTATGGTTCTGCATTGAAGGTCCAGGATCTCATGTCAGGATTATTTCCTGGAAAAATGGTAAAGCTTGAATATCAACTTGATAAATTAATTAATTTCATCGATAGTTGTTGATTGCTTCTTAAAAAAAACTTCTACAAACACAAATAAAAGTGACGGGTGAAGAATTTCACACACATTTGAAACATTGATTGGAAATGAAGGAGTTTTTCTCGCAGATTCCAGTTTGTGTAAAACGTTGGGTGTACGAGGACGCAGTTTAACTCATGTAAATTTTACGCTGGAGTTTACGTTTTCATAACGAAGAACGAACTTCACAACGACATGAATCAATTGAGAGTGTGGTTCGTAGAGGCCTTGTAATATTCCATTTACTCGAATATATGCGTTATTTTAGTTCTACAATAAAGGACACAAGAGAAACCCTGAGTGACTCATCGTGCAGGTAGGCAGAGTGAGGTACGGGCGTAGACACGTCATACTGACGTCACCCTCCTCCACTCTCCCTTTACCTTGTCAACAGTAATATAAAACGACAACTCAGGGCTTCTTCCTCATACATCCTTCCACAACAAGTCGACTTGATCATTTCTCTCTCCTTCGTCACATCTTAGCAGCCCAAGTTCCTCGGAGGCATCGATAGCTTATCGCGCAGGCCTCCTCTCCCATCTTACCTAGGAGTTGTCTTGCCCAACTAGCCACTAGGCAAATGCGTCACCTCCTTCAGGTCTGCAGCATTCGCGCCGAGGCACAGTACTGTGAGTATGTGTAAAAAATCGAAAAAAACGAACGTCTATTAGTTTCGGAAAGGAGTGCAAGAACATATCCCCAGATAGTCATTGAGCACGTTTAAATAGGTTTCCTGACCTCACAAGCCTCCTACGGATCACCAGAGGGCAAGTTCCGCGATCATTTATGTTAATAACTCATTTCACCCAAAACGCTAACGATGAACTACCTCCTCATTATGAGTGTGGATACCGTTATATCAACAAGTTGGGTCTTATTGCTCTTCATGACGAGTCACGGCATAAGTATCTGTTTTATTCATGGTTATTTAATAGTTTTTGAAGTATGAATTTCCCCTAAACACTCGGTAAAATCGTCACAATAATAAATCCCAATTTTTCTTCTTAAACCCTAACATTAAATAGTGAATTTCTCAAAAAGAGGAGAAATGAGGAATTAGAACACTTGATGAATGTTTTCTGGCACTATCCCTTGACTCAATCTCGTTGGAATTTGCCGCGACTAGCCGCGACTTTTTTTTCCATGAAATTTTCAATCCTCATAGAACGTTTTTTGAAAAATTAAAGTCGCGGAAAAGTGCGGAGAGGAAAAAACAACATCCTCGCATTTTTCATATTAACAGAATAGAACAGAAAAAATTATGTAGTAATCAACCAGTATCTGATAAGGGATAACTTCATTGACACGACCACCATCCAAAAAACTGATAGGTACCTAATGCTGTACCAAGCACACCTAACGCTATGGAACTAAGTTGTGGAAGCGCTCTCTCCAGCATCTGCAGCGCTAATGACAGTGACGATTTAGATTCATCATTCAGTGTAATGCACTTCTAAAGACATCTAATATTACCTATGTTTCGGTACCTAAACTTTTGTAAAATTGGTGAAATGTTACTTTTGTTTTGAATTTAAAATTTCAATATTTTTGGGTGATTCTCAAACTACGGGACAATTTGGAATTGGAAACTTCAAAAATTTTTACCTTCTCAATTTTTCCTAAATTTTTTTAAACTACCTTCGGGAGTCTAATATAAAGGTGTTCTGATGTGTGAGCATGCATGATAACCTTCAAGTTGCTCAAAATTTGATTTTATAAATTTCACAGGTCATGATAAATAGGAGAAAACTATGGGACAAACTTTAGTAACATATTACATGTATTTTAACCGTATGATGGACAGATTTCAAGCATATTGTGGTTCAACACCTATTTTTAAACAATTGTGAATGAAAACAATTACCGTGAAACGTTATCGCTGGCAGAGAAAAATTCGGGAATGTTGAAAAGCTGACTCTGGGACAGGCCACGACAATGAGATTTGAGGTACATATCGATTAATTATGCACATGAATTGATCGATTTATAGATCAACTAGGGTGGTGTCATGTAGGCGTGATACCACAAAACAACTACAAAAAGGTTTTTTGAGGAAAGTTGAACAGAAAATTTTTTATTAAGAAAGGGCATAAATTGTCCCGAAGTTTGAGAATCACCGTTTTAATAAACTCCTTCTAATATTATTTATTGTGCAATTTTCTTTCCTTAAAATATGAAGTAGTATGAAATCCATGATCAGAGCAACTTTCTCTGACAGAACTCTCAACAAATTGATTTTTGATCACTTGATCCATTAACTCACAGTACTGTGCGAGGAGGCGACTAGCTAAATCTCCTATGCACTCCTGCAAACGGTAGAGCGGATGCATCCGCCCTCCTGCATCCTTGTTGAGTAGGGAACAATAGAAATCAACAAGCCATCAAGAAGGCCATCGCCTTCACTCGACCTCCCGCTGACATAGCAGGCCTCTTGAACGTTTGTGAAGGAATAATTCTTAACTACATTGATAAAAAATGACCTTAAAAATGCCTTGGTAACTGTTTAGTTTCCAGGTGAGTAGTCACTTCGTCTTTTTCGTAGTTTTTAGGCAAGCCCAAATATTTCTTTGGTATGATTCAATAAAAATATTCACCCAGGAAATATTTCGGTAAATGCATAGTTTTTGTTCATTATTTTTAATAATGAACCGTTGAAATCGAGCAAGAAAAAAATGTAACCGCCCCTCAAAATTTGTTGGCTTACGTTTCAAGGTAGTTAGAATTGAAAAATCGAATAAAAATACGCCGTACGCGACACTTTCCTTGATACTGACCGATTTTGATGAAATTTGGTAAATGGGCTCAAGTTGTGCCCCAAAGGTTTTGGTTGATGTCCAAGCTCGAAAACTTTTGATGTAAAGGCATTGTTTCTTCATTATTTGAAGATATTGAATTTTAAGAATCAAATGAGACCACCCAGAGTTATGAAGGACAAACGACGTTCGCTTCATATGAGATCTTGAGCGTTGGACTTACGATGATTCAGAAACACGAGCGTGAATTGCAAAAGATGTTTAATCTCCTAACACATTTTAGCTGATAAAAATGCGATCGCTGTTCATTCCTTCGAGTTGTACTCAGTTTTGCGTCCTTAGCAATCAGTGATCAAATTTCCTAATAAAGGCACCCACAACTCTTAATTTCTTCAAATTACTTGATTGTGAAGTGAAAATTTGGTTGGTAGGTAGTGACAATGGAAAAGCAATGTTATTTGTAAGCGAGTGATCGACACAGAAAAATAACAAACCTTGGTGTAATAATTTGCAGCGTTTTTGACGATAGCCATCCTTGTTAGATCAACTGCCAGAAACGTCTACATTCGTAAAGTAGCAAAATTTAATTTTGCAAGGTCAATTTCATATTGACTGAATTATTATGAAAATTATTAGGTACTTTGTCTGCCTGACTGGCTGACTCCAACAATAATTTACCTACTAAGTACTAGAAAATGTCTGATGAAATGGAATACTTATTGAAGAAGTTGGTGTGAAGAAGTAAATGGCATTCTGGTCTTTAAAACTAGTATACCATGTAAAAAACGTCTGCCAAGTGGGTATGATACATAGCTTCCTCGTATCCATTACCCGATTGTATAGATGATCCGATGAATAATAGTTAATCTGAAAGCGTCAATTTCTAAGTATCTTCCATTGCCCATCTACACGCTAATCTGAACAATACCTCAAAATTTCATCGAAATCGGGCGAGAAATGTAGAAGTTAAGGCTGTGGCAAGGATTTCATGACAGACACACAGACACGGAACCAAAATTGATCGGGAAGGTCTGAAACTTAAAATTCGATTTTGATTTTGGAGAACTTTTCTTTTTCAACCTTGAAAAGTGAGGTCTCGTCTGTCAAAAGCAGGGTACCAAGTATGAGATGGCTTTATTACGATGGCTTTTAGTATAAAGATACCGAAAGGTAGTCTGGTTCTGGTGTATCAAAACCACGATACCGGATAGGTACTGGAAATTCCTAGTCTAATATGCCAATTTGAATTTAAAGTGAACTTGTGAGAGTTTAAGGTTTCGATATAAGTGAACCTCAAGTGATTGTAGAAGAATGCTAGAAGGCCCTAGCTCGAGCTGGGGGCTCGACCCACCCTTCTATTTTGATCGATCTAGTCTCGTCGCCGAGTATCTGATCTGTGTTGTGATACTCGGCGGGGAGACCAATCTGGAAAATTCCGATAATTCGGAAGTGACCGTCAAAAGGGTTTGACCGCGGACAAAGTAGGGCTCGGTTGAGAAGTTGGATTAGCAACACCTCGAAAGTCCGTTTGGTTCGCTAAATCAGTGGTTCTAAGTAGTACCAATCAGTGAAGTTCTTACTATCTTCTTGTTCTCCCCACTCAACCGTCCATCTATTATCCACGATTTCCATAGTTTCACAACCTTTCGTCCCTGGGTGTTGCCGCCGATGAGATGTGATAACTATTTCTTTATCCTGTCGATAGTGTGGTTGAGTTGATTGATCAGAAGAGCTATGAAGTATTTACAATTATTTATTATGTCGTACGTAAGAGAAGAAAAAAATGGGAGAAAACATACAGAAGAAACATATTTCCAAAGAAGCCATTTGTGTGAAATACACTTTTTAAAATTGGCACAATTGCCCATATCAATGTAATTTAATATATCAGTGTCAAATTATATAACAAATTTTGAAAACAGGTCACTTACCACCCAGTATATGTGAAAATATAAGTGCATTGACGGAATTGCAGTTGGTAAAGAGCAGCATAAGGATTTGGCATACTATTCTCGAGTGGTGCTGAATTGAATCTCCAAGATATGACTCTCCATTTACGGAGTTCTGATTCTGTGAACAAAAAATTATACTTATACTATGTAAATTTATCCATTAACATGAGCACAGTATTTGCTTCATTGACAGATTTCAACACTTTTCAAAATTTGAAGTAAAACGAGTATAATATTGTTTGATACCTGTATAGCTCTACGAAAAAACTTCAATGGTAACTAAACCAATATAAGATAGTGGTTACAATATAATATTTATGGTATTTGGTAACTAATCAAGAGAAAGCTAATCAAAATAATACGAAAAGATAAATAAATTGTTGCTCATGAAAGGATGGTAGTTGAATAAATATTACGTCAACTTCGTCTTGCTTGAATTCACGATTATGAAAACGCTACATTTATTTAAATATTACACAATCGTTTATTATTTGTCTATATAGATCACTCGTCCACAAAGCCGCCAACCATCCAACATTCAGCTTTAATTTGAACGGAGATTAGGCCTCTTTTGCGATTCACACTCGTGTTTCTGATTTATCGTACGTGAAACCCTTAAATTCTCGTAGGGAGCGGACGGTTTGTCCTACAGGGCTCCGTGTGTGTGGCTCTAAAAATTCTATAGAATCTTAAATTGAAGGAAAAACAATACCTTTATATCAAAATTTTTTGAGTTAGGGCGTTTTCAAAATTCATTTCTGAACCCTTAGAAGTGACCTACATCAACCAAAATCTTTGGGGCACGACTAGACCCCAAATGGAGCCTACATACCAAATTTCATCAAAATCGGTCAATGCTAAGTGGCAAAATTGCCGCGTACGCCGTACGGCGGACGGACGGCCAAATTTTTATTCGATTTTTGGATTCTACGTACCTTGAAACGTAAACCATCAAATTTTGAGGGGGTGTTAAAAAATTTTTTCTTGGTCGATTCCAAAGGTTCATTATTGAAAATATTAAACCAAAATTCAGGAAGATAAGTAACACGACAGAAATGTTTCTAACTTACGAAAAGGTGGGACTGTGAATCCTTTACGATTAAAATGACAAACAGTGTTTTGAAGAGCTATGCGCATTTGAAATCTCCTGCCGATCGGAAGGGGATCACCCGGAACCATGATTACATCTGGACTGTTTGGATCTAAATCGACTCTGAACCAATAGTCGAACGACATATAAACGGCAGGCCATTCTCCTGAAACGAAAAGTACAAGTAGTTCAGTGCATTAGTTTTCATGAACATCAATTATTATTGATTGGATTCAACAACGAACGCTGACTTCAACGACATGTTGGACAAGCGAGTGTCACAAAAAGGAATAGTTAATAAACAAATTGATAAACGACTGCCAAGTGGGTGTGGCACATCGCTTCCTCGTATCCATAACCTATATTGTATAGATGATCCGATGCATAATAGTTGATCTCAATACATCAATCTCTAAATATCTTGTAGGTACTACGCTCATAGGGGACTCTACACGTCAACCGGTACTATTTGTCACATCTTAGCTCTAAGACATCCTTGAGTTTGCGCAAAAAAGTTGCGCGCAATCGTGCGCAATCAACACTAACTTCATTTTTTTAAATGGAACCCCCCCTTTTTGATTACAGATTCGGATTCTACGTCAAATTTCATGAAAAATTCATACCCGAATCGATTCGTTTTATTGCGCGCAACCTGGCTTTTTGAACGCTCTAAGTTGCGCAACTCCACAATTGTGCAAAAATTAGGTTTTGGAGAAGCCTTAGTGTGGCAAATGTTTTTGGATTGGCGTGTAGATGGTCCCCTTCGAAAATCATCACCTCCAGACTGGTAGTCGCTACCGAACATGCGCAAACATGTATTTCCTTGTTACAGCCACAACTTTTACATTTTTCCCATATGATTTTGATGAAATTTTCAGGAATTATGTGAGTTCAGGAGATGGTCCACTATGAAAATCGAGGTCCCCTAAATGAAATTATTATGTTAGCATGTGCAAACGTAAAATCCTTGTAACAGCCATAACTTCGACATTTTCCAACAATATTCAGAGATTGTGTGGGTTGTCGATGGTCCCCTATAGTAGTGTAGCAGTAGTGCAAGAGAAAGTGCACTTAGAGATCAATGTTCTGAGATTAACTACTATGCATCGGGTCATGGATACGAGGAAGCTATGTGCCACACCCACTTGTCAGACGATTTTATTTTTACATTGAAAGTGCTCGCCTCTTGTACTCTACGTTCTGGTTAAGACAGATTCTCCAATAAGGTACTTAGGTACGTTAACCTTTTGCGGTCGTATGGCACGTGTGACATTCACTCGTTGTCAGCTCGATTTAGACGAATTGCATGTGTGACTTGCAGCCGCCTTTATCCTCAATTATTACTACGATCTTCTAAGTAGTTTCTGGGTGATATTTCCCCATCTCAGATACCTTAGCAACAAAATGTTTCAATAATTCGGGGCAGCAAAACTTTTCCGTTTCCTCCAAATGAATAAATTGCCTAATGGAAACTCGTTGCAGCTGGGAATGTTGCAGTTGTGATCATAATTGTTAGTTTTTCAACTCTTTCATTCAAACAGTCAATCAAATATTGCGACAACCTTCGTATTTGTGGCTTATTTTATCTAAATATTTATTTTTACAAGTTTGCTACTTGCCGATGAAGTTCAATTAATTTATTTTATTTTATTTTAAACACGGCTATTCTGGGTATTTTTTCATTTTCAAATAGTTCTTACAAGAAACTAGAAGTTCCATTATTACTTTTAATGCTCTTCAATGTATTTGCCATAGTTCATTATAACGGTTTTGACGGATAAATACCCGACAGTACTCTTGTCTTATCAAATGGAAAATGCGGGTCCTGACTTTGGTGTACTCGTCGCGTTCTAGGTGATATTCTACTAAGCCATTGAATTGAGGCAGTTGAGATTTTTGCAGCGTGCATGTGAGGTTAGTAGCACGATTTGATCAAAATATGAGAGAATTCCGCCAATCAGAACCCATGAAAATTGCCCAATGAAAAAATAGTAAAAGCGAATGTCAAATCTTACCTCATATTTAAGAGGAAATAGTAATAATTTGAGATGAGTTACGAAAAAATAACTGATCGTAGGGTTCAGCCATTCATGAAGATAACAAAACAGTCGGGGATATTTGGAAAATTTGACTCAATTTGGAAAACTAACAATATTTGTAAAAAAAATTCCGAAATTCCGATATCGATGTAAATACTAAGACGTCCAGTCTAGTCAGCATTGCGTCCGCAAAAGGTTAACAATTATTGTACTCATATAACTAGGGAATACTAATGTACTACTCGTGCATTTAATACCTGCTGGAATCAACTCGCAGAGTTGTTTGTCGGTGTAATGGATTTTTTTCTCCAAGTCTTTCAAGCATTCATCTCGGGGATTAGTAGCTTGTAGATACGACCAAGGTTTGGGATTTTTGTACCATATGGTTGGATCATCCCAGTAGTTGAGATAACCACAAAAGTTCCTCCCGTCTCCTAGATTGTAATAGTAACAATTACACCACCCTATACCGACCGGACGAAAATCTGTCCATCTTTTTGAAGGGTCTGACATATCTTCATAGTCGTTTTCTTGTTCAGGCCAGTCAGGAGGGACCTTAATGGTTCCGTCGTTGACTATTATCATTCCTCGTACGTAATCAGACTGGTAAGGAGCGAACGTAGGAGTTGTCATGAATGGGGTCATTTTCGGCATGTAATTAAATGCGAAAGGCGCACGTCCAAATGCTCCTACTTTTTCTGCAAAAAAAAGCCACGGATGTTTTATATTTCGTAAAATAGGGGTTACTGTTGTCAGGATGTATATCCGAAGATATTTCCCTTTCTTCAAAGTCTGATTCCATAGAAATATGAAGAACAAACGGATGGAGAACACTGAATTTAATATTCGATAGTAGGTACTGGTTTAACAAATGGTGAGGTATACTTGAGAATAATCTATTGAGGAATTTAACTGATTGAATGAAGATAAATTAATTAAACTGTTTGACACGATTAGGATTCACACAGATTAGAAACGATATTCGTTTACTCCCACTGGGATCCCATAGGGATGTCCCAAAAGTATCGATACTTTAAAGTATCGATACTTTTCGAAAAAAGTATCGATACATATCGATACTTTTTTTTTCTGATATATATCGTAGTATCGATACTTTTTTCCAGTATCGGAGACGATACTTTTTTACCTCTCACACTAGATCAAAATGCTATCTATTTTTTATTTCTCACATTAGATGAAAGTCTCGAATTTTAGTAGGTAGGTACATCTTTCTCTACGTAGATTGTTGGGAGACCAACCACTTCAACAAACTAAACAAAGATGATGTACCACCACCTCCAGCTCTCTTCCTAGATGATGGAGGACAGCAGGTTATCATAATATGATTATGAGGACAGCAGGTTATCATAATATGATTATGGTATGTTCGGAGAGACAGTCAGGAACCAAACTGGAACTGAAAAGGGGAGGGGATGGAGGTGAATGGGTTCCTCCAAACTCCTTCGGGCACCTCCAAGCCCCTCCGAACCGTTCAGGACTGCCTCTCTGAACAGACCATAATCATATTATGATAACCTGCTGTCCTCAAAATCATATTATGATAACCTGCTGTCCTCAAAATCATATTATGATAACCTGCTGTCCTCAAAATCATATTATGATAACCTGCTGTCCTCAAAATCATATTATGATAACCTGCTGTCCTCCATCATCTAGAAAGGACGACCAAATGTTAATCCAACCAAGTGCAATACGAAAACAAGTGCCTAAACAAAAAAATGAGTGATTTATTGTTTTGTTCATTCTATACCTATTAATTATCCTCGCGATGGAGAGATCTCAAACTGATGGAGAGAAACATAAAAGGCATTTTCACACATTTTTGTAAAAGTATCAAAAAGTATCGATACTTCAAATATCGAAATTTTTTTAAAGTATCGTATCGATACTTTTTGATACTTTCTAGATGTATCGATACGATATTATATCGATACTTTTAAAGTATCGGACATCCCTACTGTGGAATCGAATTAAGCTTGGTTCACATAGGTGCGTAAAGCTTGGTTCACATAGGTGCGTAACGTCCGTAATCCGTAGTGCGTAATTGGATCCTATTGGCTGGGGCGAATAGCCCCTCAATGGGGGGCGCGAGCAATCTTTGCGGACGAAGACTTTTGTCCGTTTTGTAAAATTAGATATTTTACGCATTACGGATGAACTTCGACAAATTTCGGCAAACTTCGTGAAAGTTCTCGTCGTCTGTTCATCGTTCAGCTGTTCGTCGTTGAGTCGGTTCTCTGGATTCCGTTTTATTATTCCGTATTCGGATTAGTATTTTTATTCCGGATTATTTGGTTTTCATTTTCAATTATTTGGTTTTCATTTTCGAAATGAATGTGAATGAATTTAATGAGAGCCTCAATGATCTCGGGAAAAAACATTGAGCGGGAAAAAACAATTCTGCGCAGAACCCTACTGCGCGCTTCTGCGTAACGTGTAATCATATGGCCATGTGAACGCTCTTTACGCATACGGACTTTATGGATTGCAGAACACCCCCCCCTTCTCTTTTTGCGCATTACGGATTACGGACGTTACGCACCTATGTGAACCAAGCTTAACGTCCGTAATCCGTAGTGCGTAATTGGATCCTATTGGCTGGGGCGAATAGCCCCTCAATTGGGGGGCGCGAGCAATCTTTGCGGACGAAGACTTTTGTCCGTTTTGTAAAATTAGATATTTTACGCATTACGGATGAACTTCGACAAATTTCGGCAAACTTCGTGAAAGCTCTCGTCATCTGTTCATCGTTCAGCTGTTCGTCGTTGAGTCGGTTCTCTGGATTCCGTTTTATTATTCCGTATTCGGATTAGTATTTTTATTCCGGATTATTTGGTTTTCATTTTCAATTATTTGGTTTTCATTTTCGAAATGAATGTGATGAATTAAATGAGAGCCTCATTGATCTCGGGAAAAAACAATTGAGCGGGAAAAAACAATCTGCGCAGAACCTACTGCGCGCTTCTGCGTAACGCGTAATCATATGGCCATGTGAACGCTCTTTTACGGACTTTACGGATGCAGAACACCCCCCCTTCTCTTTTTGCGCATTACGGATTACGGACGTTACGCACCTATGTGAACCAAGCTTAAAGCCTCGCCACAACATCACCGAGCTACCAGATGCCTGGAAGGTGCTTTGACTGCCTAGAGAGCCCTCCAGCCAAGGACCCTTTCGTCATCATAGGTAGCGCTAGTGGCGGCGGTCATTCCGGGGGTGCACTGACATTTCCAACCCTCTTCCCCGAGATATAAATAATAGGTAGATAGGTAGGTATTATCTTACGAATCATGATTGACGAATACCTATGTATTCCACGATGTTCTATGTAATTGGGGGTCTTGCTTATCTTTATGGTTGTGATTTTCAGTTTTGCGGGATAGTTTGCTCGAGAGACAGTTGTCTCGCATTACGAAGGTATAAGATTGTACTTAGCTTAGTTGTTGACATCTTAGTCCTATCTTCTTTGGTAGTCCTCTCGGTTTATATCTTCAAACAATAAACCTTAGGGATCGAGAAAAAAACCCCTCCCCTCTCAAGCCGTCAAAATAAGATGGTTTACGTTTCAAGATAAGTATGTAGAATCCTAAAATCGAATAAAAATTTCCGTATTCGTTATTGAAGAAAGCTTGAGGTGCTGACCAGAGCGGGTCTATCATGGGAGATGATATCTAAGGGGGCTTGGGGGGTAGACAAGACAGCCCTCTACGGTCTGCGACGGCAACTAAAAGACCGTTTATCGTAGGTACCTACATTATTTTATTAAGAGAAGGCAGAAGTAGGCTCTATAAGGGATCTAGTTGTGCCACGAAGCTTTTGATTACTGTCAATCATTTCTAAGGGGTTGAAATTTTCACAACTTCCAACTTGAAAACGTTCTGATTTGAAGGTACTGTTTTTTCACCAATAGAATTGAATTTTAAGAATCGATTGAAACCACTTGGAGCTCTGTAGGACCAACCTTTCGCTCCTTGCAAAGATATAAGGGTAGGACGAATAATAAATCAGAAACACAATTGCGAATCGCAAAATGCTGTTCATTGACAGAAATAGGCCTAAACTCCATTAAAATGTCAGTAGATCACTTGCGATCATTCTTTGTTTCTTAACAAAGAGATTCATGTCACTCAATTGTTCATTCTTAGCAACCAAGAACCAAATTTCGAAATAACGATATTATAGCTGGTAGGCACCTACTACTAATTGATAAACCGTATTCTTTGTAAACGCGTGATCTATAGAGAGAAAAAAATAAACCATTGTGTAATAATTTGTAGCGGTTTTGGTTTTTATTATCTGGATTTTAGTACAAGTCTCGTTGGGAGTCATTGACATCAACTGTTATTGAAAAGAAGTCAGAGCGTTGAAATTTGGTATACTTGGGATCTTTGAAATTGATAAGGATGGAGACTTCCAGGACAATTTTTAGCTTCGATCTATTTAGAATATAAGGGTTTGAGAACTTCAAAACTACGGTTTTCTAGTTTTCATTTGGTTTTTGGATACCTGTGAAATGAACTTCGAATTGAAAATATTATCAGAATTGAATGGCAAATTGTCAAAGCAAGGATTTGACGTTTTAAGTTGCGCGAGAACTACCAGTGGATCATAGTAGTGCCAATCCACGACTACCCTCTAAATTCGAGCGAATTAACACATTCAACACGGCATGACGCGGATCCGCGTCGTCGTCTATTTTTCTTTCAATGATGCATTTTGATAAAAAGAGTGGTTGGATCGTCCTGTAACTTCCCAAGAACCTCCGTAGAATGATGAACATCCAGAGGGCCAAGTTCGAAAGGGTTTCTTTTCGATAGAATTGTTCTCATGAATACCACCCTACTTCCCGCTCATACACAACATGGAGGGAAAATCAGCTCCGTTTCACTGGCAAATTTCTCGGCCAATGACTCGTGTTGAATGTTATAAAGAGATTTAATTGGGTTTTGATGGACTCATTGTTTGGCTATGCAATTCAACGTTAGTTCAAAATTATTCTTCAATCCTGAGCGGAACGTTTCCTCGGAGTATACGGTTACGTACGTTCATGTCGCCAAGATTTGTCCTAGATTTGATATAAACTAGATTTGCCCTTTGAGGGGCGCAATCAATGAATCCTAGTAGATACGTAAGTAGTAGATAAGTAATCATTTTCTTACTCATGTAGATGAAAATTTTAATCACAACTACTATTGAATTGAAAATTAAATTAGAGAAATTAATGCTTGCATACGAGTCTGCAACACATTGGGACATTTTCATGTGTATGAAAGTAAGGTTGTTAGTTCATGTACCCAAGCATCAAAATAAGAAAACAGTTGATTGTTCTCTACGCAACACAGTGAGTCTATTTTATTTATTGGTCGCGTGAGCAAGTTTTCGTGACGATTCAGTTTATGTGCCAAAGCAAAGATATGAAAATGTCAAAAAACCGTTTACTTACTTTTATCAACTGGAAGGTTACACAGTTGCCCGAATTCTCCTTTACTAGCATCACATTTGCAATAAAATGAATTTGGGTAGGTAAAACACTCTCTTCCCGCAGCTGAGCATATATTGGGTTCTTTACAGAGATTGTTCACTAGCATACCGCAACCTTTCTCCTTCGTTTCCTTCCAGTGAACTGCGAAGAAATCAAAGACAAATCATGATTTATAGTATAATTTTATTATTGAATTCAGCTACCAATAAATTAGCTAAAACATTTACATTGATGCAAATACTTTATGTTATCTAGTAATGTAGACCTTTGACTGTCCATGCGCTCCTTCTTTTCGGGCGTTTCTCGAGCAATTTCGGCCGGGACGAAATTACCCTAACCAAAATGCCGGAATCTGATAGATGCTACAGCAGGGCACTCACAGAGAATATGTTCTGCTGACTCGACTCCTACGCAGCAGAGTCGACACTCAACTGCCCTGGTCTTGCCCATTTTGTTGGGATAGTATCTCAAGGGGCAATGGCCAGTGAAGAGGCCTATTACGGAGCGAAGGTACTCAGTGACAGCAAGGCTTTTGCTCTGTTTTTAGGAATGGTTATCATCTGATTGGCTTGCCTCTGCTTTGAGTTGCGCCAAAAATAAGTTGTTCTTATCCAAATAATCATTAGAGTATAATTAATACGATAACAATAATAATAATAATATGGGAGGTAGGCAGGTACCAAAATAAAATAATAAAAGAGTTGGAACTCTACAAAGAGCACTCACTGTTGGCGTTGTAGAAAATAACCATCTGATTTTTCAAATTCTCATGAGTGATCCTTCAGCTTTGAGAATGATCGGTCAATCTCGATTAGTGTCAAAGGATCTTATTTCAAGAAAAAAAGAAACGCGTCAGATGCCGATCATTCCGCTGGTAGGAAACCCTTCTCTTCTCCTAGCAAACGAAACTTACCAACCATGATTTCGATCTAGGGCGGCATGGAGTTTTGGATATTCAATTTTACGTCCTAGTAAAAGCGCATGGTTCGTCTATGATTTTCGAAACCTTCTTCATTGAGTCGTTCTAAGTGGCATTCATCGTTTCCAGGCTGGAGATGGAAGGGGCATTCGTTCCAAAAGTGTGAATAATGAAAAGTATGATAATATATCGTTGCTTAAGGGGACAAATACGTCAATTTTCGGTCCGGACGCACAAAAAATTGTTTTCCAAAATTTGTAAACAGACTCAATTCCGGAAATTTCGAAAAATTCTAAATCCGATGAGTAAGTGCTCCAAATTTGGGTTGGAACCTAGGGTGGCACTAGTGCCCTCGGAATCGGTGTAGAAGGAATGTTGCACAGGCAGAGATTTGTTTATTTAGTATAACTCAGGCTAGTCAGCCCAATAAGAAAAACATTAATTAAATATTCCGTCTTCATTTGCGCGGAGGAACAGGAGATAGAACAACGTTTATCATTGCAAAAACAAGACGAGATAAAACGACAACGCCAAGTAAACCTTCACACAGGCTATCATTCTTTCAGGTTTTGATGCTAAACGATGTATTCTGTTTGATATATATTGATGTTGAACTATCGAGAGTTGAAACCGTAATTACATTGGTTGGAAACAGTCAGGAACAGTTTCAAATTTCGATAATCCTGACCGCCCTAACTCGGCCGCGCGTTTTTTATTCAAATCCTGTAAAATTACGTTTTGTTCCTTTTTTGTCAGGAACTACTCATCCGATCGGAACCAAATTTTTAGAGGATATTCTTCTAGTATGTACCTTTAATTATGAAGGAGGGTTTTGCGGACTAACGCCATTGAGCTTAAATATGAGTGTGTGAAAATTAAAAATATCGCAAAATTTAAATCCCTCATAACTTTTTTCTGTTAACTTCATGAGACCTTTGTCACTTACATTGCTTCACTAAGTATACTGATGGTGCTATCAAAATTTCAGATCGATAGCTTCAGTATTCTGAGAGAAAAAGGAACATTTATTTCAAAATTTATGTTTAGAACAGCTCAAGTTTAGGGATGTAACTTGTTTTTGGTTAGTTGTACTGAGTTCAGATTTGTACCATCCAACCAGAATATTTTGGGAATTAGTCCCTGAAAATTTCATTAAAATCGGACAAACCATTGAAACAATATCGCAAAAACAAAAAAAATTGCTCGCCTTAAGTTCCCTTAAGTTCTGACACCGCCTAACCCGCACCATGGTCAAAGTTGGTTTATCAACGTTTCCACACAAAACCACCTTGCCGGAGTGATTGGAACTATCAGCTTCGAGTTATAAGGGTAAATTTGTCTAAAGAAAAAAACTGTTCTAGAGAGGTTCCTAACTAGAGTAAAAGTAATAAATTAATGTGTAGTGGTGAAACAAAAAGGCTGAAAAAATAAGAATGGCTGTGAATATGGACTACAAGACTAAAACCAAGAAGATACCAAGACGTACCTCTACATAATTGTTAAATAATGCAAATTTGACTGAATTTTTCGTAAAAAAAATAATTGAAGACAATGTTGGTTGCTCTACTACACCTCTCCAACATCCTTGCTGGACCTACCTAGGAATTATTTTCATTCAGGTTCTTATTTTCACCTTTTTACTTGGGGAAATAAATCAGGATGATCAAGGGAAGATAAGGAAGAAAAATAATAAGAGACAAAATGGGTTTCTCCCGGAAAAGAAAGAAAGAAATACGTTATAGCGATACCACCTAACCCACAAAACCTTAAGAAAATTCTACCTAACCCGAACATTTTCTCAATTTTAAATAATTTTAACTTAAACTTTGTTGCAATATATTCGAGGGGCGCCAAAATGTCAAAGATGACCCATTTTGGATAAAAAGCGTCGTAGTTTTAGAAATAAACAGTTTTCGGTGTCTCCTGTATAATTTGGGAAATATGGGTTGGGTGGTATCAGAACTTAAGCGACGATATTATGATAATTGGGTATCGCTTGCAAGATCCAGGTCACTTTCCTCTTTATTCATTCGTACTCCCTTAGTAATCTGTTGGGAGCTCAGAGCTTCCGATACTTTACCCTCTTTGATGGCTTTGTTTGTTAGAAAAATTGGAACGTAATGGAAATATATTCAAATAATGTCATGCAAAATAATAATAATAATAATAATAATAATAATAATAATAATAATACAAATATGTCACATTTGTATTGACATGTCGAAATGTCATTTGACCATCTCCACTGATGGACCATCTCTACATTCTTGGCAGCCCGTATTCTTTCTACACCTTTACACTCTCAACTCTTCTTTGCACACTTCACATTGTCTGCCGCCATCAAACATGTAACGACTGTAATAGAAAGCATTTGGCTGGTGGTCAGTCAGGCAGGCATTCAAACAGATGAGCAGCCACGAATTTGAACGCAGTACACTCATTGCTTCGATTATGTAAGCTGAAAGGAATGCACCTGCTGTTTTACATCCATTATCTTGTTGGACTCGGAAGCAATGTAAAGTTAAATTTATCAGGACCTATTTCTCATCCAAACTCACCTCCTCCCCACAAGTCAGGTGTACAATCGCAGAAATTATCTTGTCCTGTATACTTCGCGTTGAGCTCATCGTCGGTAATGAATTCAGCAAATTCGAGGTCGTAGTTGTTTGTGACGGGCAATTTAGGCATCCACTCGACCAAGCAAGGCCTGGCAGGTGCGCAGCGGCTGCACTTTTCACTTTTCCTAATGACGTCAGCCCAAGTCAGGTCGTAAAAAATCCGGTTGGAAGCGGATGCGCGATGCGTTTGCGCCAACGCTAGTCCGAATAACAGCCAGGTCAAACTATTGGTCATTCTGGTCTGATAACAATATTAGGAATTATGTTATTGGATATCTACCATGATGGCTATTTTTGCTCAAGATTTAGTTTGACTAGATAAATTTAAAACCTGTACATCGATAGTGTACTCGAAAAACCATCTTCTTCCTAAGTATGTTTTACATCACGGCAAATCAAGACACGAGTGATAAATCAAGAACAAAATTTTGTAATAGTGTTAGCTCAACATTTTAGCGCTCAATTGATTTTGCAAGTTCACGGCAGATTCACTATTTTAGTTGAGGACTGAAAACTGTGTGTCAGTTTGGATGGGCAATATAGTTCCATATCTTGCTCGCTTGCCCACAGTTAGTCTCATAGATTCAATAATGTTGAATGAGGAGACAGCTTTCGTATGTTCATACGTAATATTTGTTCAGTCACATCTTTGGGGTGTATCCAGCCCAGTTGGGTTATGCAACAGCCTACGCAGTTCTAAATACTAACCATCACGACTGTTCAGCTGTGTAGGAGAGGTATAGCCAGAGCGCCGGGGGAAATTATTGATTTCAAAATGGGCTGAAGTCCTACCCTGATGAAAATGTCGAGGGAAATATCAATTTTTCAACTAATATTGTACTTTTATCATTTGGAGGAAAACTATTTCTTGGCTAAAATGTCAATGACTTTTTCAATTCTTAATAATGAGAAAGAAGAACTCACGAGGGTCCAAAAAATCATCTTTCATACCGGCTTTCCTCATATCGGATCTTTTCGCGTTTGGGACGTATCAAACAAATTAAACGGGTTGGCTGGGAAAACGTTGCATCAACCTTTATGTGGAATTCTGTTGTACCCAATCATGGAAGTTCATACCCAAGGTTGAGTAATTATTCAGTTCCAGCTCTAGAAGATGATCACCAAATAATATTCTTTTGGTGTAAAAACTATCGTTTAACTTTTCGCCTCTTATTGAGGATAAAGAACCACGTTGTGTTAGTTCTGCAATAAATCTTAATGGAAAGTTTTTCTAACTTCTTGAAAATTTGGCAAAGAATTCTTTCTGCCAACTGGTTGAATTGAGCTGTTCGTCATTCTCGCCAAACTATTATCGTCTAATTGACAGAAACACAGCCGATAAAGTGTAACTATAATAAGATATTACTCGCATTATGATTCAGTATTATTCACCGCTTCGAAAACGGCGAAATTCAGCAAAAATCCAATTTGTAATTTCCAGCGAAAACTCTTCTCCAATTCTTACAATTCAGAGTTCTCCTACTCTTGGTAGAGAGAAAGAAAAACTATATGTAGGGTAAGGTGGGGTAAGGTCCCGCACGGGGGAAGTCCCCGCACAAGGGTTTTCTGTGTTACTGTGCAAGTTATGACTATGTCCGTTGGATGGTAAGCCAATTGCCATGTCGCGAGTTCTGTGTGGAATTTCCTGTAGTGCGGATCAGCGTGGTGACAGACAAAATGAGGTAAGTTTGTTTTCCTCCGCTCTGATGTAATATTTATGATTATTTACTTCAATGATATGTTTCCGTAATCGTTGATATTCGTGTCTGTTGTGTTGCGTCAGAAAAAGGTGCTTCTTCCCGTCAAAACCCCGTGACAACGCTCTTGGTAACCATATTTTTACTTGTCTGAGGTCGATTTTAGTCAAAATGGCAAATTGGGGCAAAGCCCCGCACTCTTTGTGGGGCAAGATCCCGCACAAAATTTGTGCGGGGACTTGCCCCTTCGTTTTTATTTGGAAGACGGCGATGATAAATTTAGGTACCTTCATGCAGTTAACCATGCACAGAATTGACTTATCTGTCAGGTACCACTACCTATTTGTATGTAACTTGTTTTTATTCTGTTCCCCACTATCTTCTTTCATTTTATAATTCCAGAAACTAAAGGTACAAGTATCTAACCAGCATTTTAGGAGTTATTGGAATCCTGCAGTTTGTTGTACTTTTTTTAAACGCGATACCTGCTTACTTTGTTACTAAACAAACAATGTGTTAATTTTAGGAAAAAAAAATCAGAAAAATGTATTTTCCTGGACGATCATTTAACTTTTTTCTTGTCTCAAATTTTAGTTGTGTTGCATTTAATTCAATGTTTTGTGATTTTTCGAATATTCTACAATTGACTTTTCATTGTGCATTGAAGATGTGTGGGAAATTTATTACCAGCAAATGCTATAAACTATTTGACTGTGACCCTTTGTTAATTGTTTAAAAAAATGAGTTGCTTACTGTTATTAAGGCATGTGAACTTCAAAAAAGTTTTTATCTTGTAAAAAATGTGATGTTTTGACTGAATAGATGAGCATATTTGAATAAATATATTGGCTTTCTGTCTGAAATTAATGCCTTTCCCCAGAATGGGGCAAACCCCCGCACTGCGGGGATTTGCCCCATGACTGCGGGGACTTACCCCTTCCTGTGGGGCAAAGCCCCGCAGACACAAATTTTTAAAAAACGTTCAGTTCTTCCATAATACTGATGACATAGTGATGAAAATTGTCAGGCATTATAGCCAAGGTCCCAAACTAGTATCCCAATGAGTTGGTTGAGGGATATTGACCTAGTAGGTGTTTATAAATGGAAAACATTCGAAAGTGCGGGGACTTACCCCACCCTACCCTAGGTAGAAAACAACGATTCTTACCTCATTTACTATCCATCGAGAAGATATTTCATAACTATAATCAACTCAAACCAAACCAACTCGCGAGGAAGAAAACATAGTCAACATAGTTCGGTAACTGAAGTTGTTGAAATCAAATTTCATCGAGATTTTAAGAACAAGGTTAGCCAGTACAATTTGTCGTTAATCATATTGTTAGAAACAGTAATACATTTTCATGTAGTAAGTATAAATAACGAGGAAGAGTGACCATTTTTACCTGCATTGTTACTCTGGTTCATTGAGGCACCATAAATGTTCAATGTTTCAGCACAACAAGAACAACCGAAAATATCAAAGGCTTTGGGTAAATCAAACTTTCCGGAAACAACAGTTCAGTGGAATAGTAGGTGAAGGGAGATCAAACTCCTATCCTCGACCCGTCAACATGGTAGAGGAAAAGAAAATCAAAGCAACATCATCCATGGTCACCGATACAGTACCTAAGAAGTATCCATGTCATGGACGCCGAGGCCAAGATCATTCCTTCTATACGTGAGGCTGTGACGTCATCTGAATAGCTTGTCCGACCGCCATGTTACTTGACTCCAGGACGAAAAGTTGTCGCTTCACAATTTCAAAGAAAAGAAGATCGCTGCTTTGGTACTCATTAAAACTGTTACTTCCTGGATATAATGGGAGTAAGTGAAGTGCATCTCAAATCACAATAATGAATTTTTATCTAAATAACTCGTTAGTAGTGTAAGCCTTTTGGCCCCACGCTTGATGGCAGCTGAATTTAAATGAAGCCAACAAGCAGTGATGGGCGTTTGGGGGTCGTGTTGGTTGATAAAAATCAACGAACACGAGCACCAAACGTTTGCACACGAGTTCGGGGGTTTTGATTTGAAGTTAATTTAGCTGAAATAAAATATCGAAAAACACTTAGAATTTAAAATGGTAGCAAGTGATATTTACCTGTGGCGACAAAGCGTGGCGACGTCGGCGACTGCGTGGTGATCGTCGTACTGCAAGATTTGAAAGCCTGAAGGGCGAAGTAAAGTGAAACAGGTACACAAGTGTGTCCTTTTGCCAGAGGGGCTGACGGTTGTCCTGAAGGGACCTAATACCAATTGAGGGGTGTCGTTGCACTCTCCTCCAACCTTTTACTGAACCAGGTATACTCAGAAGAAGAACTACAAAGTACAACTAGCAGGTGGATTTATTAGAAATTAGGAACGGCAAATGACTTCCCCACAAGTGTGGCGATAGGAGCTGAAGGCTTTCAAATGTATCACAAAATACAGTACGATTTCCAGTTTTTAACAAAGTACATTCAATTTCCAATTTCATTTATCAGTTTCCAAGCATAGGTCATCAATCCAAAAATCAGGTAAGTATTGGTTATAGTTTGTTGCAATGTTTCTCAATTTACTAAATGTTCTCAAAATTATTCAATGTTCTCAAAATATTCAATGTTCTCAAATTTACTTTCAGTTGCTTTACTAATGTCTTTTTACTCTTACTCTAGCACAGTTGCATAAATAATTGGCCAATGTATTTATGTTAAAGGTTTCAACACTCACTGTCGGGCCCGAAGGTATCCTTGAGATGGGTGTGGCGATGAAAAGTTCCGTGGCAACCGGTAGCTCGAAGTCGTGGCGATCGTGGCGGTACAAGGGGGGGGGGGGTACGGGAGGAATATTCGTCAGGATGGGGCGAACTCTCTTTTGACTGACTTTGAACGCTGCTGGACTGGGTATGAGGTGACCGTCGTTGGCGGGGAGCTCAGGTGGATCCTCCCCCCTCCGCCCCGCCTGAAGATGGTAGTGGGGACGGCTGGTCGAGTGGGGGAGAGACCGTTGGGTCCCTCCCAGCTGAGGGGGGAGGGACGCGCGGGGTGGCGTTCGGCGTCGGCTGTAGTTGTCTCCACCTGAGCTGATGACGTCACCTACGAGGCTGACCGAAGGGGGCTAGTGGTGCCCAGCTCCCGCTTCACTGGAAAGAGGGCCCAGAGAGCGAGAGCTCACACCCCCCGCCTCCCTGGGAGCCAGCGTCGTCGGAGATGACACTGGGGATTTCCAGGGGTGCGGAAGGTTGCGCCTTCTTGATGGCCAGCTCGTAGGCGTGTCTGCGGCATCCTCGGCAGCTGGCTGGTCTCCGCTGGTTCGTGTGGTCCTGGCTGCAGGTGGGAAGCGGCCTGCCCCGCCGGTGGTAGCTCTTCATGCCCTGCCAGAATTCCTTGCAGGCTGGACAGCGGAAGCTGAAGAGCTTTACCACTGGCTTGGTGCAGACGGGGCAGGTGGGGCGCGGCTTCCGGTTGATCTTCAGGAGGATGCGCGGGTGTGAGGAAGCTGGTGTTTTCCTCCGGGACGTCGACGGCTTGGGCTCCTTCTTGTCCGAGGTTGGGAGCAGCTCTGGTGGTGGAGAATAGGAGGCCGAGGATTCGGATGGTGCAAATATTCCGGTCCTGCTACCAGCACGTGGAGGAAGGCTAGGCGATGTCGGCAGGGAGTTGAAAGGCGACGCTTGGATGGAGGCCACTCTCTCTGGTGGTGGTAGTGAGAGAGGGCTGAAGGCTGGAGACGGGGATGTTGGATGAGGGGTGGAGGGGGCCAAGTCCCCCGCAGGCTCTTCAGACCTCGCCGCAGGTGCCTCTGCGGACGCCTGCGAGGTCACCTCAGGCGCTGCTGTCCCTGCCGCAGGTGGCTCAGCAACCACCTGTGCTTTGACCCACTCCACCTCCTCCCTGGCGGTGTTGCGGTCAAGCATGAGTAGTTGACGTTCCTCTAGCCAGACCTCTTGGCGTTTGGCCAGAATATCCCTTTCTTGGGCAATCCTTTGGTAGGTGGGCATCCATTTCGCTATTTCGAGGACGGACAGGAGTGCCGCCTTGCCATTGATATTTCGTACCGTGGGGGTGTCGCCGCACATGGCGAAGCGGACGAAGTTCGTGAGGGTTTCCAAGGAAGGAAAGGGGTCTGCCACGGGTTCCTTTGTCTTGACAAAACCTTCTGGGAGTTTCTTGTGCTCTTCTCTTGCCGTTTCCGCTCGCTTCCTCATGAGGAGCACTGCCGGGTCGGGCGATTTCGGGCCTCCTTCTAAAACCCAATTTTCCACCTGCTGCTGTGCCATAGCCTATAACAATCGGAAACAAAAACCCTACTGTGACATCCTGATCTAGGAAAAGTGACTTCAAGATGCTACGTACTTCATCTACTTCAATTTTCCTAGCTGGCCATAATTCAGGACAACTGGCAGAGATAAGGTTTGGTTGATCTGAAGGATCCAAGTGTAATGTTGTGATCTGAAGGATCCAAGGGAAATGTTGTGATCTGAAGGATCCAAGTGAAATGTTGTGATCTGAAGGATCCAAGGTAAATGTTGTGATCTGAAGGATCCAAGTGAAATGTTGTGATCTGAAGGATCCAAGCGTCGTGTTATGTCCTAATGTGTGTGTGTATGTTCGTACATGTCTCCCTATTAGTCCGTTAGTTAGTCTTTTTCCCTAAGTGGAGTTGTCGATAATCGATCGAAGCATCTCGTTTTCGGAACGGGTAGCGAGAGGTCGATTCATTGGTGTCTCCACGGGATTTCTTTGGTGGTGGATTTTCCTCGGCTTCTTCAAACTCGTCTGCGGACGATTCAGAAACGGTGGATGGTTCAGGTAAGTCGACTACTGGGATTTTCACTGGACTTCTTGGTTGTTGTTCATCGTGGCGACTTTCGTTGCGATCGGTGTGGCGGTCGCTGTGGCGGTCGTCGTGGCGGTCGTCGTGGCGATCGTCGTGGCGATCGATCTCGTCCCGCAACGTCTCGTTCCCGAGGTGAGTACTTCCTTCTGGCGTTTCTTGTTCGGCGTAGCGATCAAATTGGTGATCCGCATCAGCCGTCCTTTGTGTGTCCGAAGGGGAACTTAGTCGGGTCGATACCTCGTTTTGGGGTGTCCTCGATGAATTCCCTTTTTGGCTGGTGATAGGTGGAATCATGGTGGTAGTTTTTGCCGTGGTCGACCATCCATACTCTTCAATAAACTCTTCTTTTTCTGTTTCAGGTGTCATCTCTTCATGGTGTGTCGATGTCGTGGCGCCATGCGTGTCGGGTCTGATCCGTTCGGGGTCAACGAAGACTTCGTCCGGAACACCTAACTCGAATGCAGGCTTCAAACGGTTGATGTGGACAGTCTGGCGGCGGATATCCGGTAAATCTCTTATCTCGTACGTTACATCTGAATACTTTTTTACGACTATCCAGGGTCCACTCCAGGGACTCCAAAATTTCTTAACAACCCCTGGGGGTGCTTGCATGTCTTTGAGGTAGATGGCGTCACCGCCTTCGAATGAGCGTAGCGTTCGACGGTTGTTGATGGCGTCGCTTCGTTTTCGCCACGCTTCATGAAGGCTCTGTTGAGTGGCTTCTCGGGCTATTCTCAGATTCTTCAGTGTGGTGGATTCGTCTGGACGTGGTTTCAGGCTTTGTATCGATTTGTTCGGCAACTGGAGTTCTCGGCCGAAGGTTAAGAAGTTCGGGCTGAACCCTGTGCTCTTGTGTGGGGTCGCGCGGTAAGCCGCCAGTGCAACGGGTAACATGCTCTCCCAATCCTTCGTTCTTTTCGAGATTTTAGCGATGATATTAGCGAGAGTACGGTGAAATCTCTCGCAGACTCCGTTGCTCTCGGGGTGATACGCCGTTGTGAAAATCTGTCTGATACCCCACTGATCACACAGCGCCCGGGTTGATCCGGCCGTAAAAGCGGTTCCGCGGTCCGAGACCAACCGTACCGGAACGCCATGAGTGGGTATGTATTTTCTTGCGAGATTTCGTGCTACCGTCGTGGCGGTGCAGTCCGTGGTGACATACGCTTCCGCATATTTTGTGAAATGGTCTATGACCGTCATCAGATATTTTGTGGTTTTTCCACTCGAAATTGGTCCGACAAAATCAATTCCAACGATTTGTCCGGGGCGCTCTGGGAGTAAAGGTTTCTGGATGGGATTACGGAGACCGGGCGGGGTGTTGCGTCGTGAACACGTTTCGCATCGTTGTATGTTTTCGCGAACGTCTTTCGCTAACCCAGGCCAAGTTCCGAGTTTCCGTACTATCTTTTCCGTCACCTCCGCTCCGGGATGTCCGGCCCATTCATTTTTGTGACATCTATCGATGAGCCATTCCCGAAGTGAGGAGGGAATGAGCGGCACCCATTCATGTTGTCCGTCGTATCGAACGCGTGTCTCCCATACGCCGTTGGTTTTGCGTAGGTCCTCTCTGTGGCGGTCTAAGGTGATCGATTGGATCCAATTGTCGAGGTCTTGAGCGGCGATCATAAGCTCTCGCGGAAACTCGAGAGCA
The DNA here is from genome assembly GCA_009739505.2 of Apolygus lucorum. Classification (NCBI taxonomy): domain Eukaryota; kingdom Metazoa; phylum Arthropoda; class Insecta; order Hemiptera; family Miridae; genus Apolygus; species Apolygus lucorum. The sequence continues at coordinate 51,079,776 of CM019179.2, forward strand.
ACTACAGCTATGTCTCCGCGGCTCAATCCATCGGCATGACCCATTTGTGTTCCTGGTCGGTAGCGGGGTGTGAAGTCATACTCCGCCAATCTGAGTACCCATCGTCCGATGCGCGAAGTCGGATCACGGAGGTGCATAGCGGCGGTGAGGGCCATATGGTCGGTTTGGAGTTCGAAGGTCTGTCCGAGGAGATATTCCTGGAAGTGTCGAACCGCCCAAACGACCGCTAGGAGCTCCCGTTCGGTGACCGAGTACCTGGTTTCGGCGGGGTTTAATTTACGACTCGCATACATCACGGGCCTCTCTTCCCCATTAAAGCTTTGCGAGAGGACGGCTCCCAAAGCGAAGCCAGATGCATCGGTTGCAAGGATAAACGGTTTAGTCAGGTCAGGATAGGCGAGTATGGGTTCGCTGGTCAACTTTTCTTTGAGGTCATCGAACGCTTTCTGTTGTCGGGTCGTCCACTCAAAAGGCTGGGTTTTTTTCAACAACTCGGTCAAGGGCACCACTATTTCCGAAAAGTTCGGAATGAACCGTCGGTAGAAACTGGCGAGACCTAAAAAGGACTGAAGTTTTACTACGGAGGTCGGTACGGGGAATTCCTTGATCGCTTTTGTCTTTTCCGGCTCAGTGAGGATCCCTTCTGTTGTTATCCGATGTCCCAAAAAGCGAACTTCATTTTTGAGGAATTCGCACTTCGCGAGGTTGACTTGAAGTTGAGCCTCGGACAATCGATCGAAAACTTGTGCGAGTTTCTCAAGATGCTCTTCTCGTGTGGCTGAGAACACAATTACATCATCCAAATATACAAGACAATTGTTTCCCAGAATTCCGTCTAATGCGTCGTTCACTACGCGCTGAAATGTGGCGGGAGCGTTTTTGAGCCCGAAGGGCATCTTCTCGTAGTGGAAATGTCTTCCGAGGACCGAAAAGGCAGTTTTCTCCTTGGAATCAGCGTGGACCGGGATCTGATGGTAACCCGCGATGAGATCGATTGTTGAGAACCATTTACATTGTCCGAGCATTGCGAGCGTCTCCTGCAACCGTGGGAGGGGGTAAGCGTCTCCTTTGGTTATCTTGTTCAATTGACGGAAGTCGGTACAGAATCTCCAAAGCTGCTTTTCCCCCGGCGGCGTCTTCTTTTTTACTAATAAGACGGGCGCGCACCACGGGCTGGTAGATGGGCTAATCACTCCGGATTCCAACATATCCTTGATCTGCGTTTCAACCACCTCCCGGAGTGCATGAGGAACGGGGTAAGGTTTTTGTTGAGTCACGGTGGGTTGGGTGAGAATAGTCTCGTGGGACACGTTGAGGTTGCATCCCGCCCCCGTCGGTGGCTTAAACAAGTCCCGGTAGGTATTCAACAATTCCTTCGTTGGCTCAGCGTCCGGTGTAGTTAAATGTTGCAGTTTTTGTTCAAGGACGGTCTCAAATTGTGGTAATGGCGGGTCCCATTGATCGGTCGGAACTTCTCCCCATTCTTCCTCATCCGACGTTTCTTGAAGAGAATTAATCACGCCCTCTTTTTCATCGTTTTGAACAATGGGTTGATCGTTTCTTGAGCGTTTTCGCTCGGATGGGTTCATCTCGCGTAATATCATATCAAGATGTTGATCAATAGCGGGTTCAATCTGGGTGGTTGTTGAAATGTCCGCAATTTTAATTTCATTTTTATTTTCAGGTGTGGCGAGGACCGTGTCGAATGTGGCGATGGTATGCTCATTTGGTGTGGCGACGACCATATCGGGTGTGGCGACGACCATGGCAACACTGGTATTCGTGTGTCGATCGGGTGTGGCGACGACCGTGTTTGGTGTGGCGACGAACACATCTGGTGTGGCGACAACCACCCCCGGTGTGGCGATGGTATGCCGAGTCGGTGTGCCGATGATCTCATTCATCATGGTGTCGGTGTGCCGATTTGGTGTGCCGATATCTGTGTCATTTGTGGCGTTGGTGTGCCGATATGGTGTGTCGACGACCCTATTTACAAATAAATCGGGTGTCGTGGCGATCAGATGGTTTACTGTGGCGGCGGACTCGTCGATGGTACGTACCGCTCGATCAACGGCCGCGTCGATGTACCGATCAAGGGATGAATCGTCAAATGTATCGGAACTCGTACCGGAACGTGGGTGGACGGTCGGTAGCAGCGTGGCGACGCATTCTTCATCGCGTACTACTCCCGGTATCTCGAAACGGACTCTTCTGGCTTCTTCCGTATCGCGTTCCTCCTCGTTCGGTGCGGAAACCGAATCCAATTTTTCGTGGCGAGTCGCATGATCGTACAAATCGGCGGGTGTGTCGATTGGTGTGGTGACTCCTTGGAAGTGTCTACTCCAAAATTTCATTCCACCGGAGCCGCTGCTGTTGTTAGCGGAGGTCGTAGGTGTGCTCGTCGCGCCGGTACGTGTGTCGAGAACAGAGGTATCGCGTTCTACGACGTTGAGTGTGGCTGTTGCCGCCGAAAGGGTACTAGGGAGAGGTGTGCTTGTGTCCCGATTGTGGATACGATCATCAAGCAACCCGGTTTCCCGCCCCTCCGGCCGCAACACCACACCCACACTGTACGGCTCATCTAGCATCTCGACGGGCGTAAAAGGTCTTATTTTCCCTTCCGGTGTGTGGTACTTCATAGTCGGTCCCGTGGTGAAAGTAATCGGTACTCTTCTTAGCACATCTAACCCCATCAAATCGAGTGTGGCGCATTTACGTGCGAACACCAAAAAAGTATGCTCGAACGTGCAACCACCGATACGTGTTACAAGATGTTGTTCTCCCGAGAAATGCAAGGGCATCCCGTCCGCGCCCCACGCGACAGCTCGTGTTGGGTACAATTTTATTCCCTTAACGGGAGTTGATAAAACCGAAAGTGCGGCGCCCGTGTCGACAATCATGTCTCTTTCCTCGGGGCCCAAACCTACGGTAATTTTCAGGGTGCGTGACATCGGGGCTTCAACTGCGGGGATGTGATCCTCTTCTGCGGGTTTTTTGTACCGAGCTATCTCCATCGTGTGTGCGGGGGCCGCTATTGGTTGCGAAACAGGGAGTAAACGCTTCTTCTTGTAACAATCGGCCTCTAGGTGTTCTCTCATACCACAAAAGTCGCAAAAAATGGTCTTCTGCGGGCTAAAGGGACAATTCACGGGGAAATGTGCGCGGTCGGCACAAAACATACAAGGATAGCGCGGGCTTGGCTTCTCCTCGTTTCGTGGCTCGCTTGGCTTCTCCCGGCGATAGTCCTCTTCTTTGTGGCGATTGTGTCGTGGTGTATGGTCATCTTTCCGAGGGCATCGTGCTGCGAAATGGTCGTGGCTTCCGCAGCTATAACATCGACGGTCGTTCGTGACGGCCGCGAGGTCCCATCTTTCCTCTATGTCGGTGGTATCATCAAGGGTCTCTTCAAGTTCTTCTGCCTTACTCAACGCATCTTGAATATTTCGTGGTCGGTTGGTTATCAATAGGGCACTCATGTTCTTACCGACGCCGCGAATGAAGGCGTCCTTTGTCTTCTTCTCTACCCATTCGTTGCGTTCGTGGCGGCGTAGGCGCGTCCCCTCTTCCATGACGGCACATCTTGCTATCCCGCGCACGCGATCGGCGAATTGACGGAGCGTTTCGGTCGTATTGCGTTTAACCGTCCACAGTAGTGCTGCGGCATGCTGCGGATTTTCTTTCTGGAACCATCGCAACATGTCGTCTCGGACGGTTTCGTAAACGTTATCCACGTCAACTGCGTCATCGCGATCGATTAGGAATTGTTTGGCAATCCCGCGTGCTTTGGTGCGAAGTAGCCGATACCGTTGCTGTGAGGTTAGGCCCGCGGTCACTAAATCAAAATTCGCAAAAAATGAATCTACACTGAGTGCACCTGGTGTGTCGGGGTCCCATGGTTTGAGTTCAAGGAATACCGAGCGCGGTATGTCCCCTCTCTCACCCTCGTGTGTCGCTGTATTGTAACGTTGAAGGAGCACGTTCATCTCCCTCATCGTTTGCGTCATAATTTCGACAGCCTCTGTGCCGGCGGAGGAGTGTGTACCTTCTCCCCTATCACTAGCTCCCGACAAATTTAGAGACATCGTGTCGGTTGAAGAGGTGTTTAGGGTGAGTGTGTCGACTTATGTGGACTACCACTTAGGCAAAAGGAAATCTGTACGCGTGTGTTCAGTTGTGTGTCGGTAGTACTTAGGTATAGTGAGAAAATCAGCTTCTCGTGGCGATTATGGCGATCAAAAATATAGGAGGCTGCGTTGCGTCACTTTTCCTAGGAATACAATAAATGGATACACATCCTACCTAATTGTATACCTGGTCAGTTTTCGTGTTTTCGATAGACTCTACTTTTAAATTTTTAGAACTCGTGGCGAAACAAGACCTACTATTTTTTTGTGTGGATTCGTGTGAGGCGAACTCACAACAATCCCGCGTGTCGCCACAACCTTATACACCTTTGACGGTGAATCAAGTTGGGGAGACAAGAGGGTATTGCAATCCAAACCGCTGCCACCAATTTTGTAAGCCTTTTGGCCCCACGCTTGATGGCAGCTGAATTTAAATGAAGCCAACAAGCAGTGATGGGCGTTTGGGGGTCGGGTTGGTTGATAAAAATCAACGAACACGAGCACCAAACGTTTGCGCACGAGTTCGGGGGGTTTGATTTGAAGTTAATTTAGCTGAAATAAAATATCGAAAAACACTTAGAATTTAAAATGGTAGCAAATGATATTTACCTGTGGCGACAAAGCGTGGCGACGTCGGCGACTGCGTGGTGATCGTCGTACTGCAAGATTTGAAAGCCTGAAGGGCGAAGTAAAGTGAAACAGGTACACAAGTGTGTCCTTTTGCCAGAGGGGCTGACGGTTGTCCTGAAGGGACCTAATACCAATTGAGGGGTGTCGTTGCACTCTCCTCCAACCTTTTACTGAACCAGGTATTGTAACGTTCCTTGGTTAATACCAACTGACATACAGCTCCCAGTCTAGCGTCGGAGGATTGTGGGTTCGTGAGGGCCCTGTAAACCTTAAAAAGGATTGAGACACCTAACCTATTTATTTAGGGCGCCACCAATTTGCTTAAAGAATAGGTAATTGCCTAAGGCGCAAATTGGAAAGCCTGCAATATGATGGTGAAAGTTTTACAAATAAATTAAACAATATAACGTTCTTTAACTCATAAATTTAATTGTCAGCAATGCTAGATCTGACTAGACAAATATTCACAATCACTAATTTATTAATACCAAAATACTTGACTCTTATTTTAATAACTACTATCACACATTCGCTGAAAAATATGAATTGTTCACCTCTACCCAATATCAATACGTATCACAAAAGCATGCCTAAAAATCTAACATTTACTACTCATTAATATTCCTTGTTGAGACTCACATGTCAGCCTAAATTATATTTAATCAGTCTTATCATTCAGACTATTTATTCCCCTACCTATGGTGCACCATAACTTTAATATTAAACGTATAAGTATACTAATTCCCCTGACTTCCCAACATATTAAGGACTGCAACCCGCAAAATTCTCGCCCAACAGCAAGGGGATCTTCCTAGTAGTCAGTTAAGGAACAGATTCCTCTCCCCTGTATGGTAGATTCGACTGGCACACCTGGACGCATCACATCAAGTAAAACGCAGTCGCTGAAGATCGAGTCCCCAGAGTTACCTGCCAAATAACATTACAATGTTTTAAAAGCCATAGGAACTGAGGCCCTTCATACTCCCCCCTTCTCTGGCTTACTCAGGGTAGGTCCCCATCACTCACACAAGTCCAACTGAACTTACCAGACGATATTGGCTTTAGGCCTAGACAGAGATAGAGATGACACACTCCTGGATCCTTTAATATCGTCCTCCTCAAGGAATTGGGGTAGTCTTCACTGAAACAGTCAAAATGGAAGTGATAAAGATCCCATTATCACAATTTATTGACAGAGAAGATCTCAGCTCTACATCTCCCATAACTTTCCCTCGTCGAGATGATGCTACCAAGTAGAAACCACAATGGTATTATGCAGGATAGTTTCGTCCATAAGGCGATTCAACAGGTTAGGTAGGTAGGCACAAGCTTGTTCAACTTACATGTAATTCTGGCGAATATGCGGTAGTGTCCACTTGCTCAGTCTCGAGTAGATGTTCACGTGTGATTGCTGGTTCAAATCACGCATTAAACCATCAACTTTCTGTCAAATCTTCATAATTTCACATCTCCTACTAACCTATGCTGAATTCACTTCACTTCATCACCCACCTGCTCCACGTTTCATTCGAATTCCTGCTATCAGCTTCTCGAACATTCTAGGCCCTCATTATCACATGACGTCACTCTCAACTTCCATGCTCCATCGTCTTCATCCATGTACCGAGGTAGAGAAGCATGTGTCTAGTCTGCTCCGCGGCATCGTCCCACATGGAAGGCGCACTCGAAGCCCCTACGCTGCTTCCATATCATGAGAGCTCCATGTTATTTCGAATCCAGATAAGAGACCCGCGGCAAAGGCATGATAACACTATCGCGGTGATTTGAGAAATCATGAAGTCCTAAGCAGGATGTCAATAGATGGCCTTAAATATAAGAATCCTGGTATAATCTGTTTGTGTTAGCAAGGTGGAGTGACTACATTGCATGAAAAGATTACATGCCAGACGTGAGTACCAACTTTGTCTATTTTCCCGCTACAACATCCTCTCCACCACCGAGGGATTTTCTCCTGGAAATCATTGCTGCTCCTCTCCATCATTACTCTCAATCCCCCGGTCATCAGACTCCAAGAGCCCACCATCAAGAGTTCGATCCAGGAACAGATCTTTTACATGCCATCGTCCGTCAGCCATTCCATCCAGATCTTGCAATTCGTAGACATTGCGTCCATGTCGTTCCACGACCCTCCGAGGACCAATGAATTTGGGAGCCAGCTTCCTGGTGACTTTGTCCACTGCAGATGACTTCACATAGTTCCGCCGCCACACCAGGTCTCCAATGTTCAATTGCAAGTCCTTCCGCTTCGCGTTGTATTGTTTCTGATTTCTCTCAAATTGCTTATCCAGCATCTTCTTTGTTTCTCCTTTGATGTCCTGCCAGCGTTCTTGGTTTTTCTGAACATGCCTATCAGGCTGGCCTAGCTCATTACAATCACCACTCTGGATCTCTCTGTTATTCGGTCTAACCCTGTAGCTGAGCAGTACACGAGAGGGGGCGAATCCTGTTGCCAGGCTCACGGAAGTGTTAAGAGCCAATCTGAATTTTGAAAGGTGCTCGTCCCATCGCCCATGGGTTCGAGTACTCATAAAGGATGCCATCATTCGCTTAAGTTCCCGATGTGCCCTCTCTACTGGGTCTGCTTGGGCATGGTACAATGCAGTATGTTTGATTTTGATTGCACGTGCTTCCATCAGATTAACAAACTCTCTCGATGTGAACTGACTTCCATTATCACATATTATTGATCTAGGTACCCCAAACATATCAAAAACTTGTTCATCCAGTATTTTGGACACCCTTACTGCAGTGGAATCCGTCATGGGGAAGATTAGAATAAACTTGGAGAACACATCCTGGACCGACAGCAGGAACTTGTTTCTCCTCGGAGACCCTGGATAAGGACCCGATATGTCCACTGCCAGCAACTGCCAGGGCTCTGAGACAACATATCTTCCCATTAATCCGTTTTGGCGCGAATTGGGAGCCTTAAAAGAACAACAGACTCCACACTGAGCAACAAACCTCTGAATATCCCTGCGCATCTTTGGCCAGTAATAATCCTCCGCCAGCCGACTCAGAGTTTTATAGACGCCAAAATGCCCAGAGTGCGGAGTATTGTGATTCTCTTCCATAAGTGTCTGCCTTTGCTCACGGGGAACGAGCAGTTTCCATGACGGCACCAGATCATCCTTTCCAGGCACATACTTCATCACATTATTGCCCTCCACCCTCCAGAGAGGATATTCATCAGGGTTCTGCAATATCTTCCTTCTCATCTCAACAAACCATCTGTCAGTAGTTTCAGCTTGAAAGTCCAAGATATTTACCTCTGCCTCAATGGGTGCCCTTGATAAGGCATCCGCCCTGTTATACTTGCCCTTTCGATACATGATATGGTAGTTGTGGCTCTGTAATTCGATTGCCCATCTGGCAAGGCGAGGAGAAGGTTCCTTCAGGTCATTCAGCCACTTCAGTGCATGCTGGTCTGTGACCACAGTGAATTCTGTCAGCTCCAGGTACTGGCGCCAATGTTTTATTGCCCATAGGACTGCCAGACATTCAAGTTCTATCACACTGAACTTGCGCTCTGCACTGCTGAGTGATCTTGATGCATACGCAATTACCCTTTCACCTTCAGGGAACTGCTGAGTGAGAACAGCACCCAAACCCAACAGTGATGCATCCGTCTGGACCGTGAAAGGCAGAGAGTAATCCGGCATTGCCAGGACTGGCGATGTAGTAAGCCTTTCCTTGAGTTCTGCAAAGGCCCGCTCACAGTCCAGTGTCCAGAGGAATTTTTGGTTCTTCCTCAACAAGCTGGACAATGGATTTGCTGTCTTGCTGAATTCTGGTACAAAACGACGATAATAGCTGGCCAGTCCAAGAAATCTTCTCACCTCTCTCTGAGAGGTCAGTCTGGGAAATTCAGCAATTGCTCTGACTTTATCCGGACAAGCTTCCAATCCATTTGGGCCAACCACAAATCCCAAGTACACTAACTTGCTCTTGAATAATTCGCATTTTTGATAATTCACTGTTAAATTGGCCTTCCGCAGGCGGTCAATTACTTCATTCAGAACCTCCACGTGGCCCTCCCATGTCTCTGTGGCAACAACCAAATCATCCAAGTATGAGAAACAATGTGGCTGGAGGTCATGCCCAACAACTGATTCAATTAGACGCTGAAAAGTAGCTCCTGAATTTTTCAACCCAAAAGGCATCCGCCGAAACTGCCACAGACCTCTCCTAGGCACCACAAAGGCTGTCACAGGCCTTGAGGATTCTTCTAATTCCAACTGGAAGAATGCGGATTTCAGATCTATTGAACTCACATACCTAGCAGACTTCAGCATATCAAGTATTCCAATCATGTACGGCACTGGATATGAGTCAGTGACTGTGACATCATTCACGCGGCGTGCATCCAGACAAAATCTGAGTGATCCATCCTTCTTTGTCTGTAGAACCAATGGATTGCACCATGGAGAGCAACTAGGCTCCACAACGCCCATACTGATAAGTTCATCAAGCTGTTCACCAAGGGCCTGCTGAACAGGAGCTGAAACTGGGCGTACCCGCTGCTTGATAGGCAACGTACCAGGTTTGAGTATGATTTGATGTTGCATTACCATAGTTGATCGCAGTGTTCCATCTTCCGAAGGCTTGGATAACTCTTCCAATTGCTTCTTTATCCTGTCCACCTCCACTAATTGCCCTGGTGATAATTCGTCATGTGACACCAAAGCCAACTGCCCCCCTGAACATTGCTCCTGATCCCTGCCAATGCCACCAGCGCCAAAATTGATTGATAGTCCAAACTCGTTGATAAAATCCATTCCGAGCACCAAAAACTGATCAAATCCCTCCACTATGCGAACCCTGAAGTGTTTCAAGTCACCAGCGATCATGATGGGCAACTCCACCACACTGGTGATATCATGGGTGGTGGAATCAACGGTTTGCACTGATTCCCCCTGTGTCCAAGACACTTCCAAATCCAAAGACTCAATCATAGGCATGAACTTTCTCCCTACCACTGAGACCTGGGCACCAGTGTCGACCAGTCCATTTATCCATTTATCCTTTATTCTGATCCGTAAGTAGGGTCGAGCATCGTTGTTCACTCGAGTGAATTTCCATGGTCGTTCTATACCTTGGGCAGATGTTCCTTCAAGCGAGACATGACCACCCATCTTCATATCCCGCCTCATGCGTTTTTTGGAGGGTTGCACCGAGAGCATTGCCAGACATACACATCTCGCTCACCACAGCGGAAACAGAAACTTCCCTAGGGGCTCACTACACTCTCTGAATCTGTGACCATCCTTTCGACAGTTGAAACAGGTAAATTGTGCCAAGGGACGAGGCTGACGGGTCACTTCAAGAGAGGCCCCAATTGGTGCAACTCTAGGAGCAGCCTTAAAGGCATCCCTTTGTCCCCTGGGATGGCTTCGCTCATCTACTTCTCCCATACGTACCCTTCCAGCCTCTGCTCTCCTTCCCAATTTCCGCAGTTGCTCAATAGACTGGATTTCGACGCAGTATAGTTGATCCTTAAGGAAGGGGGATAAATTTCGCAAAATTTCTTCAAGTCTCTCAACTTCAGACAATGGGCGCTCCAGGCGATCATACAGATCGGCCATAGTACTCAGAAACATGTCGATGCCCTCACCAGCACTCTGCTTTGTGTTGCGAATCTGCTCCCGTAGGGCACCATCGGCTGCATGCACCTGGAAGGCAATTTTGAATTCTCTTTTGAGCTCCTCCCATGTTGAAACTCTACGCATGGCGTCCCTATGCCATTTCAATGCTCTGTGCTCAAACAGATCAGCTGACTCCTCCAACAAATCCTCATCAGTGACCATTCTTGCCCTGGCCGTATCCTCTACCAGACGCAGGAATTCCAATGCATGCTCCGGATGGTTGCCATCAAACTTTTTGAGGTTCCACTTATGCACTGGCACATATTTGCGTCTAGCCCCCTGGTCTCCATCAATTCCAGATTTCTTCACTACATTTCTGTTCCTTGGCGACTTCACTTTCCTACCATTTGCCCCATCCAAGTCACTGAATTCGCTCTCACTCATCTCGATACGGGCAGCAATGTTAGATTCGACCTGCATTACTAAATCTCTCGCTACTACTAATAAAGCCTCAATTCCCGGCACATCAGCTCCATCCATGAGCTTGGCATTTTCCAGTCTATTGATAATATGTAGAGTCTTCGACTGAACTCTAATGACTTTAGCTGTACGTGTCTTAGCTTTTATTTGTGCAGCCTCTCCCACTACGATGTCAATCTCATCTTGGCAATATTTGAGTTCCTCTGTTGGGTCAGCCTCAATGAAGACTATTGGATTTCCCATCAGTATTCCCAAGTTCAAACGAGCTGCTAGAACTGGCAGATCTCCATCCACATTCAGTTTACGTCTTCTCAACTCAAACTTTAACTGGTTGCTATCTAAATTATATGGATTCATGATTGTAAGTTGTAAGGAATTAGATTAGGTATAGCCTCAGGCCCCACGTTGATGCGCCAAATTCTGTAACGTTCCTTGGTTAATACCAACTGACATACAAGCTCCCAGTCTAGCGTCGGAGGATTGTGGGTTCGTGAGGGCCCTGTAAACCTTAAAAAGGATTGAGACACCTAACCTATTTATTTAGGGCGCCACCAATTTGCTTAAAGAATAGGTAATTGCCTAAGGCGCAAATTGGAAAGCCTGCAATATGATGGTGAAAGTTTTACAAATAAATTAAACAATATAACGTTCTTTAACTCATAAATTTAATTGTCAGCAATGCTAGATCTGACTAGACAAATATTCACAATCACTAATTTATTAATACCAAAATACTTAACTCTTATTTTAATAACTACTATCACACATTCGCTGAAAAATATGAATTGTTCACCTCTACCCAATATCAATACGTATCACAAAAGCATGCCTAAAAATCTAACATTTACTACTCATTAATATTCCTTGTTGAGACTCACATGTCAGCCTAAATTATATTTAATCAGTCTTATCATTCAGACTATTTATTCCCCTACCTATGGTGCACCATAACTTTGATATTAAACGTATAAGTATACTAATTCCCCTGACTTCCCAATACATTAAGGACTGCAACCCGCAAAATTCTCGCCCAACAGCAAGGGGATCTTCCTAGTAGTCAGTTAAGGAACAGATTCCTCTCCCCTGTATGGTAGATTCGACTGGCACACCTGGACGCATCACATCAAGTAAAACGCAGTCGCTGAAGATCGAGTCCCCAGAGTTACCTGCCAAATAACATTACAATGTTTTAAAAGCCATAGGAACTGAGGCCCTTCATACTCCCCCCTTCTCTGGCTTACTCAGGGTAGGTCCCCATCACTCACACAAGTCCAACTGAACTTACCAGACGATATTGGCTTTAGGCCCAGACAGAGATAGAGATGACACACTCCTGGATCCTTTAATATCGTCCTCCTCAAGAAATTGGGGTAGTCTTCACTGAAACAGTCAAAATGGAAGTGATAAAGATCCCATTATCACAATTTATTGACAGAGAAGATCTCAGCTCTACATCTCCCATAACTTTCCCTCGTCGAGATGATGCTACCAAGTAGAAACCACAATGGTATTATGCAGGATAGTTTCGTCCATAAGGCGATTGAACAGGTTAGGTAGGTAGGCACAAGCTTGTTCAACTTACATGTAATTCTGGCGAATATGCGGTAGTGTCCACTTGCTCAGTCTCGAGTAGATGTTCACGTGTGATTGCTGGTTCAAATCACGCATTAAACCATCAACTTTCTGTCAAATCTTCATAATTTCACATCTCCTACTAACCTATGCTGAATTCACTTCACTTCATCACCCACCTGCTCCACGTTTCATTCGAATTCCTGCTATCAGCTTCTCGAACATTCTAGGCCCTCATTATCACATGACGTCACTCTCAACTTCCATGCTCCATCGTCTTCATCCATGTACCGAGGTAGAGAAGCATGTGTCTAGTCTGCTCCGCGGCATCGTCCCACATGGAAGGCGCACTCGAAGCCCCTACGCTGCTTCCATATCATGAGAGCTCCATGTTATTTCGAATCCAGATAAGAGACCCGCGGCAAAGGCATGATAACACTATCGCGGTGATTTGAGAAATCATGAAGTCCTAAGCAGGATGTCAATAGATGGCCTTAAATATAAGAATCCTGGTATAATCTGTTTGTGTTAGCAAGGTGGAGTGACTACATTGCATGAAAAGATTACATGCCAGACGTGAGTACCAACTTTGTCTATTTTCCCGCTACAGTATACTCAGAAGAAGAACTACAAAGTACAACTAGCAGGTGGATTTATTAGAAATTAGGAACGGCAAATGACTTCCCCACAAGTGTGGCGATAGGAGCTGAAGGCTTTCAAATGTATCACAAAATACAGTACGATTTCCAGTTTTTAACAAAGTACATTCAATTTCCAATTTCATTTATCAGTTTCCAAGCATAGGTCATCAATCCAAAAATCAGGTAAGTATTGGTTATAGTTTGTTGCAATGTTTCTCAATTTACTAAATGTTCTCAAAATTATTCAATGTTCTCAAAATATTCAATGTTCTCAAATTTACTTTCAGTTGCTTTACTAATGTCTTTTTACTCTTACTCTAGCACAGTTGCATAAATAATTGGCCAATGTATTTATGTTAAAGGTTTCAACACTCACTGTCGGGCCCGAAGGTATCCTTGAGATGGGTGTGGCGATGAAAAGTTCCGTGGCGACCGGTAGCTCGAAGTCGTGGCGATCGTGGCGGTACAAGGGGGGGGGGGGGGGGTACGGGAGGAATATTCGTCAGGATGGGGCGAACTCTCTTTCGACTGACTTTGAACGCTGCTGGACTGGGTATGAGGTGACCGTCGTTGGCGGGAGCTCAGGTGGATCCTCCCCCCTCCGCCCCGCCTGAAGATGGTAGTGGGGACGGCTGGTCGAGTGGGGGAGAGACCGTTGGGTCCCTCCCAGCTGAGGGGGGAGGGACGCGCGGGGTGGCGTTCGGCGTCGGCTGTAGTTGTCTCCACCTGAGCTGATGACGTCACCTACGAGGCTGACCGAAGGGGGCTAGTGGTGCCCAGCTCCCGCTTCACTGGAAAGAGGGCCCAGAGAGCGAGAGCTCACAGTAGTAATGACATGGAAAGAGTAGGTGAGGTTCTGCATTACCTACGTGCAGACAGACTTCAGAAAAGATCTAAGTGGTTGAGGCACATAGCATTTGCGTATTCATAACAAGATTGTACAGGTGATAGATTATCTGAATCGTCACAACATCAATCCCATGTACCATTCATGTTTGAGCAAAAGCAAAAGCGTCTGCCAAGTAAGTGTGGCACATAGCTTCCTCGATTGTATAGATGATCCGATGAATAGTAGTTAATCTCAAAACATCAATTTCTAAGTTCCTTCCACTACCCTCCCAGGGGAACCATCTACACGCTAATCTGAACAAACCTGAGAAATGGCTGTGAGTTTTATGGCTGTTAAAAGGATTTTACATTTGCGGATGCGCAGAAGCTACTGTCAATTTTAAGGCCTTGATTTTCATTGGGGACCATCTAAAACCTAATCCGCATAATCCCTGAAAATTTCATCAAAATCGAATAGAAAATGTGGAAATTATGGCGGTTGCAAGAAATTCACGTTCGCGCACGCGGAGCGGCTACTATTAGTCCGGGAGTAATAATTTTCATAGGGGTCCATCTACAACCTAACCCGCATAATCCCTGAAAAATGCATCGAAATCGGATGGAAAATGTGGAAGTTATGGCTGTTACAAGGAATTCACGTTTGCGCATGCGCAGCGGATACTATCAGTCCAGGGGTGATGATTTTCATAGGGGACTGTCTACACACAAACCCGCACAATCCCTGAAAAATTCATGGAAATCGGACAATAACTTCGTATAGTTATGCCGGTTACAAGGATTTCATGACAGACACACAGACAGACAGACACGGAACCAAAATGGTTCTCAAAAGTCTGAAACGTAAAACGCGAGTGGAAATTTCGATTTTGGAGTACTTTTTCTTCAACCTTGAAAAGTGAAAACAAAGCTTCCGCTACCTTGGTAGACTCGCAATTCGTTTGTAGGTAGTGAAAAGATCACGTTACAAGGGTATTCCCAAAATTAAATATCACAGAATTAAAGAAAAAAGGTGTTCTCCGCCGGTCACGCGCCTTTTCGACATGTATTTTGATGTATTTCAAATATGTTGCTTCAACTAAAGGTTCTGCACTAACTTTGCTAAAACATGTTCAATGTTTTTATAATTTACGCCGTAGGATTTATGTAGATAGCATCTGGAGGGTCCAGGGGGCCTCCGCGTCAAGACATGGATACTTCATACCGCTTCGGTGACCATGGATGATGTTGCTTTGATTTTCTTTTCCTCTACCATGTTGACGGGTCGAGGATAGGAGTTTGATCTCCCTTCACCTACTATTCCACTGAACTGTTGTTTCCGGTAAGTTTTATTTACCCAAAGCCTTTGATATTTTCAATGATATTCAATGATATTTCTCAATGTTTCAGCACAACGAGAGCAACCGAAAATATCAAAGGCTTTGGGTAAATAAAACTTACTGGAAACAACAGTTCAGTGGAATAGTATTTAGTAGTAGCAGGAATAAATTTTATGGTGCCTCAATGAACCAGAGTAACAATGCAGGTAAAAATGATCACTCTTCCTCGTTATTTATACTTACTACATGAAAATGTATTACTGTTTCTAACAATATGATTAACGACAAATTGTACTGGCTAACCTTGTTCTTAAAATCTCGATGAAAGTTGATTTCAACAACTTCAGTTACCGAACTATGTTGACTATGTTTTTCTTCCTCGCGAGTTTGTTTGGTTTGAGTTGATTATAGTTATGAAATATCTTCTCGATGGTTAGTAAATGAGGTAAGAATCGTTGTTTTCTACCTACTTATAGTTTTTCTTTCTCTCTACCAAGAGTAGGAGAACTCTGAATTGTAAGAATTGGAGAAGAGTTTTCGCTGGAAATTACAAATTGGATTTTAGCTGAATTTCACCGTTTTCGAAGCAGTCAGTTCATCATAATGCGAGTAATATCTTATTATAGTTACACTTTATCGGCTGTGTTTCTGTCAATTAGACGATAATAGTTTGGCGAGAATGACGAACAGCTCAATTCCACCAGTTGGCAGGAAGAATTCTTTGCCAAATTTTCAAGAAGTTAGAAAAACTTTCCACTAAGATTTATTGCAGAACTAACACAACGTGGTTCTTTATCCTCAATAAGAGGCGAAAAGTTGAAAGATAGTTTTTACACCAAAGAATATTATTTGGTGATCATCTTCTAGAGCTGGAACTGGATAATTACTCAACCTTGGGTATGAACTTCCATGTTGGGTACAACAGAATTCCACAAAAAGGTTGATGCAACGTTTTCCCAGCCAACCCGTTTAATTTGTTTGATACGTCTCAAACGCGAAAAGATCCGATATGAGGAAAGCCGGTATGAAAGATGATTTTTTGGACCCTCGTGAGTTCTTCTTTCTCATTGTTAAGCATTGAAATAGTCATTGACATTTTAGCCAAGAAATAGTTTTCCTCCAAATGATAAAAGTACAATATTAGTCGAAAAATTGATATCTTCCTCGAAATTTTCATCAGGGTAGGACTTCAGCCCATTTTGAAATCAATCATTTCCCCCGGCGCTCTGGCTATACCTCTTCTACACAGCTGAGCAGTCGTGATGGTTAGTATTTAGAACTGCGTAGGCTGTTGCACAACCCAACTGGGCTGGAAACACACCCCAAAGATGTGACTAAACAAATATTACGTATGGACATACGAAAGCTGTCTCATTCAACATTTGAATATATGAGACGAACTGTGGGCAAGCGAGCAAGATATGGAACTATATTGCCCATCCAAACTGACACACAGTTTTCAGTCCTCAACTAAAATAGTGAATCTGCCGTAAACTTGCAAAATTAATTAAGCGCTAAAATTTTGAGCTAACACTATTACAACATTTTGTTCTTGATTTGCCGTGATGTAAAACATATTTAGGAAGAAGGTGGTTTTTCTTGAGCCAAATTAGCCATCATGGTAGATATCCAATAACCTAATTCCTAATATTGTTATCAGATGAGAATGACCAATAGTTTGACCTGGCTGTTATTCGGACTGGCGTTGGCGCAAACGCATCGCGCATCCGCTTCCAACCGGATTTTTTACGACCTGACTTGGGCTGACGTCATTAGGAAAAGTGAAAAGTGCAGCCGCTGCGCACCAACGAGGCCTTGCTTGGTCGAGTGGATGCCTAAATTGCCCGTCACAAACAACTACGACCTCGAATTTGCTGAATTCATTACCGACGATGAGCTCAACGCGAAGTATACAGGACAAGATAATTTCTGCGATTGTACACCTGACTTGTGGGGAGGAGGTGAGTTTGCATGAGAGATAGGTCCTGATAAATTTAACTTTATATTGCTTCCGAGTCCAACAAGATAATGGATGTAAAACAGCAGGTGCATTCCTTTTAGCTTACATAATCGAAGCAATAAGTGTACTGCGTTCAAATTCGTGGCTGCTCATTTGTTTGAATGCCTGCCTGACTGACCACCAGCCAAATGCTTTCTATTACAGTCGTTACATGTTTGATGGAGGCAGGCAATGTGAAGTCTGCAAAGAAGAGTTGAGAATGTAAAGGTGTAGAAAGAATACGGGCTGCCAAGAATGAAGGTCAGTTTAAGGGGACACTTATGTCATTTCAGCGCTACGGCAGCAATTTTGGTTTTTTCGCGTTATTTATTCAATGGTTCGTCCGATTTTGATGAAATTTCAAGGATTTAATCCTCCATATGTTCTGTTTAGATGGTAAAAATCTGAACTCAGTCAAACCATCCAAAAAAATGTTACAATTCCATACTTTTTAACCTAATTTTTTTATATAAATGTTCCTTTTTCTCTCGGAATACTGAAGCTATCGGTCTGAAATTTCGACAGCACCATCAGTATACTTAGTGAAGCAAATTTAATTAACAAAATTTTCATGAAGTTCACAGAAGAAAAGTTATGAGGGTTTTACATTTTTAGCGATATTTTGAAATTTCACACACTCATATTTAGGCTCCATGGCGTTATTCGGCAAAACCCTCCATCGTAATTATAGGTACATACTAGAAGAACATCCTGTAAAAATTCGGTTCCAATCGGATGAATAGTTCCTGAGAAAAAGGAACAAATAAGCTGAAAAACGTAATTTTACAGGAGAGCGGTTTGAAACAAAAACACGCGGCCGAGTTTGGGCGGTCAGGTTTATCAAAATTTGAATGACTGTTCCTGCCTGTTTTCAACCAATGGAATTGCGGTATCAACTATCGATAGTTCAACATCGATTTATATCGAATAGAATACATCGTTTAGCATCGAAACCTCAAAGAATGATAGCCTGAGTGTATGTTTACAGGAGCACGTCTTATTTTTGTGTCACTTTTGTCACTTTACCTGCTCTGCGCTTTGGTGTGTTCGTTGCCGTTGCATCATTCATTAATGGATGTATAGTGAAGTGTCGAGTCCTTGATGAATTAGGTATTGTGCCCGGGAAATATTGTACTAAGGGACTGTGCGAAATCGACAAAGAGAGGATGAGATTTGCGGAAATAGCGGCCAAGAAAGAATCGCAGCTTGCCCGAAAAAGAAGATCCAGAGCTTGTAAAAATCTTGAAGAACAGATGCGAGAACAAGAAGGTGATGATCCCGCTCATGGTCCAGGTCTTTATTGAAATGAGAGTAATAATTTATACCTTCAAATAATTACTTTTTATTATAACAAACATTGATCTATCTCAGCCTGTGCATCATTCCTTCAACAGCGCTTCCGAGCGCTCCTCAGCACTAGTGACTCCCTAGGTTCTAATCTAAATTTGGAGCACTTCTATTCATCGGATTTAGATTTTTTTTTGAAATTTCCGAAATTGAGTCTATTTACAAATTATGGAAAAAAAAAATTTGTGTGCGTCCGGACCGAAAATTGACATATGTGTCCCCTTAAAGCCAACGTCATCAGAAGAGATGGTCAAAATTTGATCATTTAATGATATGTTGATAAACTAAAAAATCATCAATGATATTTTGACATGTCCGTACAAATGTGACGTATTTTTACTTATTTTATTTATTTTTTTTTGCATGACATTAATTAGAATATAATTCCATTACTTTCCAATTTTCCTAACAAATAAAGCTATCTTGATGGTAAAGTATTGGAAGCTCTGAGCTCCCAACAGATTATTAAGGGAGTACGAATGGATAAAGAGGAATGTGACCTGGATCTTGCAAGCGATACCCAATAATTGGGTATGATATGATATTATATATATGATATGATACTATATGATAATTATTATCATAACATCGTCACTTAAATAATAATGATATCGTCTGATACCACCCAACCCACATTTCCCAAATTTTACAAGAGACACGAAAAACTGTTTATTTCTGAAACTACGACGCTTTTTATCCAAAATGGGTCATTTTTTGACATTTTGGCGCCCCTCTAACATATTGCAACAAAGTTCAAGTTAAAATTATTTAAATTCTAAAAAATGTGTGGTTAGGTAGAATTTTCATAAGGTTTTGTGGGTTAGGTGGTATCGCTACAACGTTTTTATTTCTTCATTTTCCAGGACAAAACCATTCTTGTCCCTTATTATTTTTCTTCCTTATCTTCCCTTGATCATCCTGAATATTTTTCCAAGTATTAAGGTGAAAATAACAACCTGAATGTAAATAATTCCTAAGTAGGTCCAGCAAGCATGTTGAAGAGGTGTAGTAGAGCAACCAATACTGTCTTCAATTCTTTTTTTTTTACAAAAACTCTGTCAAATTTGCATTATTCAAAAATTATGTAGAGGTACGTCTTGGTAACTTCCTGGTTTTAGTCTGGTAGTCCTTTAACTCCATATTCACAGCCATTCTTATTTTTTCAGCCTTTTTGTTTCATCACTACACATTAATTTATTACTTCTACTCTAGTTGGGAACCTCTCAAGAACAGTTTTTTTCTTTAGAAAAATTTACTCTTATTAGCTGATAGTTCCAATCACTCCGGCAAGGTGGTTTCGTGTGGAAACGTTGATAAACCCACTTTGTCCATGGTGCGGGTTAGGCGGTGTCAGAACTTATGGGAACACATGTCAATTCCGCGCTATAGCAGCATTTTTTTTTTTTTTTTTTTGCGATATTTTTTCAATGGTTCAATGGGATTTTGATGAAATTTTCAGGGACTAATCCTCAAAATATTCTGGTTAGATGGTGAAAATCTGAACTCAGTACAACTAACCAAAAACAAGTTACATCCCTAAACTTGAGCTGTTCTAAACCTAAATTTTGAAATAAATGTTCGTTTTTCTCTCAGAATACTGAATCTATCGATCTGAAATTTTGATAGCACCGTCAGTATACTTAGTGAAGCAAATATAAGTGACAAAGGTCTTATGAAGTTAACAGAAAAAAGTTATGAGGGTTTCAAATTATAGCGATATTTTGAATTTTCACACACTCATATTTAAGCTCAATGGCGTTAGTCCGCAAAACCCTCCTTCATAATTAAAGGTACATACTAGAAGAATATCCTCTAAAAATTTGGTTCCGATCGGATGAGTAGTTCCTGAGAAAAATGGAATAAAAGTAAGCTCAAAAACGTAGTTTTACAGGAGAGCAGTTTGAATCAAAAATGCACGGCGGAGTTAGGGCAGTCAGGTTTATCAACATTTGAAACTGTTCCTGACTGTTTCCAACCAATGGAATTGCAGTATCAAGTCTCGATAGTTCAACATCAATATATATCGAACAGAATACATCGTTTAGGATCGAAACCTGAAAGAATGATCGCCTGTGTGAAGGTTTACTTGGCGTTGTTGTTTTATCTCGTCTTGTTTTTGCAATGATAAACGTTGTTCTATCTCCTGTTCCCCCAAGCAAATGAAGATGGAACATTTAATTAACGTTTTTCTTATTGGGCTGAATAGCCCGTGTTATACTAAATAAACAAATCTCTGCCTGTGCATCATTCCTTCTACAGCGCTTCCGAGCGCACTAGTGACTCCCTAGGTTCCAACCCAAATTTGGAGCACTTACTCATCGGATTTAGAATTTTTTGAAATTTCCGGAATTGAGTCTGTTTACAAATTTTGGAAAACAATTTTTTGTGCGTCCGGACCGAAAATTGACGTATTTGTCCCCTTAAGCGACGATATATTATCATTCTTTTCATTATTCACACTTTTGGAACGAATGCCCCTTCCATCTCCAGCCTGGAAACGATGAATACCACTTTAAACGACTCAATGAAGAAGGTTTCGAAAATCATAGACGAACAATGCGCTTTTACTAGGACGTAAAAGTAAATATTCAAAACTCCTTGCCACCCTAGATCGAAATCATGGTTGGTAAGTTTACGTTTGCTAGGAGAAGAGAAGGGCTTCCTACCAGCGGAATGATCGGCATCTGACGCGTTTCTTTTTTTCTCTGACTCTAATCGAGATTGACCGATCATTCTCAAAGCTGAAGGATCACTCATGAGAATTTTGAAAAATCAGATGGTAATTTTCTGCAACGCCAACAGTGAGTGCTCTTTGTAGAGTTCCAACTCTTTTATTATTTTATTTTGGTACCTGCCTACCTCCCATATTATTATTATTATTGTTATTGTATTAATTATACTTTAATAATTATTTAGATAAGAACAACTTATTGTTTGCGCAACTCAAAGCAGAGGCGAGCCAATCAGATGATTACCATTCCTAAAAACAGAGCAAAAGCCTTGCTGTCACTGAGTACTTCCGCTCTGTAATAGGCCTCTTCACTGGCCATTGCCCCTTGAGATACCATCCAAACAAGATAGGCAAGACCAGGGCAGTTGAATGTCGATTTTGCTGCGTAGGAGTCGAGTCAGCAAAACATATTCTCTGTGAGTGCCCTGCTGTAGCATCTATCAGATTCCGGCATTTCGGTTAGGGTAATTTCGTCCCGGCCGAAATTGCTCGAGCGCATGGACAGTCTAAGGTCTACATTACTAGATAACATAAAGTACTTATCTTCATGATCGCAAATTGATCGTCCGTGTGAAGGGACAACTTTCCTCGCCTTTCCTTGCTACCTCCGGTATCCCCCAGGGGAGCCACTTGGACCCCTGTGTTTCCTGTTGATGATCAATAGCGTTGTTAAGCGTTTTGGACCGGGAGTTAGGTGCCTCCTGTTTGCGGACGACCTCAAAATTTTCTGCCACAGAAAATCACCGTCCGACAGCAGGTCCCTGCAGTCGGCCATCAATGAGTTGGAGGCGTGGTGCGTTGAGTACAGCTTGCAGCTCAACCCATCAAAGTGCTCAGTGACCACCTTCTATCGTGCCAGTGAGCCGGCCATTCACAACTACGCACTGTGCGGCTCCCCTCTACGCAGATTGAGTGAGGTTACTGACTTGGGTGTCCTCTGTGACGCGCAGTTATCTTTCTCGTCCCACATCGAGGTGATAGCGAGCAGAGCGATGCGTGCTCTGGGCTTCGTGAAGCGTCACACTAGAGAGTTCACCAGCATACCGGCAATTGTTGCACTTTATAAGGCTCTTGTTCTCCCCATCATGGAATATGCGTCAACCGTTTGGTCGCCTGCCTACACAGTTCATAAGTATCGGCTAGAGAGGGTGCAAAACAAGTTCCTCAGATATATCGCTTTCAAGCTGGGCATCCCCTCAGCTGATGTGGTATACGACCAGTTGCTCAGGAAATGCCACCTAACGACCCTTGAAAATCGACGATGTTTGGCCGATCTTGCCATATTTTTCAAAATCCTGAACAGCATCGTAGATTGCCCGAATTTACTGTCAGGCATCGGTATTCTCGCGCATCGCACCACCTCACGTTCTCCACTGCTTTTCCAAGTACCTTTCTCACCAACGAACTACCAGCAGAACCGTCCACTCCGAAGACTTCCACGTAGCGCCAACTTATTTCTGTCCATCAATCCCGACTTCGACTTTTTCCGATCCTCTCTCTCAAATCTCAAATCTACCATCTCTAGCTCCCCTATCTCATACACCTGATTGTCATCTGGACTTTTTATTTTTATTACCTTTTCCCTACTTTGTAAACGCTTGGACCCTTGACTTCTTCCCTGACGATAGAATGATATATTTTGCATTATGTAATTGGGCTTGCCCGTCAAATGAATACATAAATAAATAAATAAAGTATTTGCATCAATTTGAATGATTTTGCTCATTTATTCGTAGCTGAATTCAATGATAAAATTATACTATAAATCATGATTTTCTTTGATTTCTTCGCAGTTCACTGGAAGGAAACGAAGGAGAAAGGTTGCGGTATGCTAGTGAACAATCACTGTAAAGAACCCAATATATGCTCAGCTGCGGGAAGAGAGTGTTTTACCTACCCAAATTCATTTTATTGCAAATGTGATGTTAGTAAAGGAGAATTCGGGCAACTGTGTAACCTTCCAGTTGATAAAAGTAAGTAAACGGTTTTTTAACATGTTTAATGTTTTAGGGCTGGGGGTCATTCTGTGAATTCCGACAAGCAAATCTGCAACGCTTTTTTTTCTTAGTTACCACGGACCGATTTCTTAGTTACCACGTTATATCGGCTCCACTTGGGGTCTAGTTGTACCAAGATGGTCACTGATCAGCTGAGTGAGCTCCAAGGCCATTTTCTCTCCTGTTGAACGCAGGAAGCTGAAATTTGAGAAGCAGGGTCAATGGAGAATGCTGAAGGCGCCTGAGTGGTCACTGATCAGCTGAGTGATCGGCAATCTAATTTCTCCCTTGCGAGGGAAAAACATTAAACATGATTTAATGTTTTTCCCTCGCAAGGGAGAAATTGAACAGAGTTTTTTTTTCTAACTTATGTATCCACTAGGATTCATTGATCGCGCCCCTCAAAGGGCAAATCTAGGACAAATTTTGGTAACATGGACGTACGTAACCGTATACTCCGAGGAAACGTTCCGCTCAGGATTGAAGAATAAATTGGAACTAACGTTGAATTGCATAGCTTCCGCAGTACGTGCAAACAATGAGTCCCTCAAAACACAATTAAATCTCTTTAACACATTCAACACGAGTCATTGGCCGAGAAAGTTGCTAGTAAAACGGAGCTGATTTTCCCTCCATGTTGTGTATGAGCGGGAAGTAGGGTGGTATTCATGAGAACAATTATATCGAAAAGAAACCCTTTCGAACTTGGCCCTCTGGATGTTCATCATTCTACGGAGGTTCTTGGGAAGTTACAGGACGATCCAACCACTCTTTTTATCAAAATGCATCATTGAAAGAAAAACAGACGACGACGCGGATCAGCGTCATGCCGTGTTGAATGTGTTAATTCGCTCGAATTTAGAGGGTAGTCGTGGATTGGCACTACTATGATCCACTGGTAGTTCCCGCGCAACTTAAAACGTCAAATCCTTGCTTTGACAATTTGCCATTCAATTCTGGTAATATTTTCAATTTGAAGTTCATTTCACAGGTATCCAAAAACCAAATGAAAACTAGAAACCGTAGTTTTGAAGTTCTCAACCCTTATATTCTAAATAGCTCGAAGCTAAAAATTGTCCTGGAAGTCTCCATCCTTATCAATTTCAAAGATACCAAGTATACCAAATTTCAACGCTTTGACTTTTTTTTCAATAACAGTTGATGACAATGATTCCCAATGAGACTTGTACTAAAATCCAGATAATAAAAACCAAAACCGCTACAAATTATTACACAATGGTTTATTTATTTTTTTCTCTATAGATCACCCGTTTACAAAGAATACGGTTTGTCAATTAGTAGTAGGTGCCTACCA
Organism: Apolygus lucorum; assembly: GCA_009739505.2. Taxonomy (NCBI): domain Eukaryota; kingdom Metazoa; phylum Arthropoda; class Insecta; order Hemiptera; family Miridae; genus Apolygus; species Apolygus lucorum. Next base: position 51,104,383 of record CM019179.2, read on the forward strand.
GCTATAATATCGTTATTTCGAAATTCGGTTCTTGATTGCTAAGAATGAACTACTGTGTGACATGAATCTCTATGTTAACAAACAAAGAAAGATCGCAAGTGATCTACTGACATTTTAATGGAGATTAGGCCTATTTCTGTCAGTGAACAGTATTGCAATACGCAATTGCGTTTCTGATTTATTATTCGTCCTACCCTTATATCTTTGCAAGGAGCGAAAACTAGATCCCTTATAGAGCCTGTTTCTGCCTTCTCTTAATAAAATAATGTAGGTACCTACGATAAACGGCCTTTTAGTTGCCGTCGCAGACCGTAGAGGGCTGTCTTGTCTACCCCTACAAGACCCCTTAGAAATCATATCCCATGATAGACTTGCTCCGGTCAGCACCTCAGGCTTTCCTCAATAACGAATACTTTTCAAAATAGTTCTTAATCAAGTTTTCAAAAACCTTAGTAGGGTAACGGGGCCAATAGTTGGGCATGTAAGGTGGCTTTCTCTCTAAAACTCTAGCTGCTAAATCAGCATGTTAGTAAATCTTCCTAATTTTTCTCCCTTATCTTCTCCAAATCTGTGGCTAAATGATAGAATAAATGCTTTTAACATGTTTAATGTTTTAGGGCTGGGGGTCATTCTGTGAATTCCGACACGCAAATCTGCAACGCTTTTTTTCTTAGTTACCACGGACCGATTTCTTAGTTACCACGTTATATCGGCTCCATTTGGGGTCTAGTTGTACCAAGATGGTCACTGATCAGCTGAGTGAGCTCCAAGGCCATTTTCTCTCCTGTTGAACGCAGGAAGCTGAAATTTGAGAAGCAGGGTCAATGGAGAATGCTGAAGGCGCCTGAGTGGTCACTGATCAGCTGAGTGATCGGCAATCTAATTTCTCCCTTGCGAGGGAAAAACATTAAACATGATTTAATGTTTTTCCCTCGCAAGGGAGAAATTGAACAGAGTTTTTTGATTGGATAAGAGTGGAGTTTTGAAATAATTCATGAAAGTCAAAACATAACTTGGCCCAGAAATTGGACACTTGTTCCTAATCTTAGACTATGGTGGCCCAGTAGTTGGACACTACTATTCTTCGCACTTTTCTTGTCAACTTATATTAAAATGTACTAAAACAAAAGATATAGCAATATAACAATTGTCCAATTCTATCTTTAGGAGTTTTTGTTAACTCAAACGAGCTTCCTTCAAATAACTTCATGACTATAATACCAGTAGGGTTTTGTATGGGAGCTTGTCTGAGTTAACTCCTAAAGACAAGATTGAACAATTTTTTGTTTGATATTTTTATTATTAAAATGCGAAGAAAAGTGGTGTCTATCTACTGCTTCATTCTTTTCCTAAAATTATGAGATTCAGTGAAGGCAATCGTGAAAAAATTCCAATTGGTATTGAAGCTTTCTCGTGATTCAGTTGTTCAGTTGTTTCAGTCTTATTGCTCACACTAAGAACTCAAAAAATACTGATCTTCATTAACATCTACTTCAGTTATATAATAACATAATAGTACACAGTGATAGCAACAGTAATATAATAATATCTATTCTCAAGTATACCTCACCATTTGTTAAACCAGTACCTACTATCGAATATTAAATTCAGTGTTCTCCATCCGTTTGTTCTTCATATTTCTATGGAATCAGACTTTGAAGAAAGGGAAATATCTTCGGATATACATCCTGACGTCAGTAACCCCTATTTTACGAGACATAAAACATTCGTGGTTTTTTTTTGCAGAAAAAGTAGGAGCATTTGGACGTGCGCCTTTCGCATTTAATTACAAGCCGAAAATGACCCCATTCATGACAACTCCTACGTTCGCTCCTTACCAGTCTGATCACATACGAGGAATGATAATAGTCAACGACGAAACCATTAAGGTCCCTCCTGACTGGCCTGAACAAGAAAACGACTATGAAGATATGGAAGACCCTTCAAAAAGAGGGACAGATATTCGTCCGCTCGGTGTAGGGGTGGTGTAATTGTTTCTATTACAATCTAGGAGACGGGCGGAACTTTTGTGGTAGTCTCAACTTCTGGGAAGATCCAACCATATGGTACAAAAATGCCAAACCTTGGTCGTATCTACAAGTAACTTATCCCCGAGATGAATGCTTGAAAGACTTGGAGAAAAAAATCCATTACACCGACAAACAACTCTGCGAGTTGATTCCAGCAGGTATTAAATACACGACTAGTACATTAGTATTCCCTAGTTATATGAGTACAATAATTGTTAACCTTTTGCGGACGCAATACTGACTAGACTGGACGTCTTGGTATTTACATCGATATCGGAATTTTCGAACACTTTTACAAATATTGTTAGTGTCCCAAATTGAGTGAAATTTTCCAAATTTCCCCGACTGTTTTGTAATCTTCATGAATGGCTGAACCCTACGATCAATTATTTTGTTAGTAACTCATCTAAAATTATTAATATTTCCTCTTAAAAATGAGGTAAGATTTGACATTCGCTTTTACTAGTTTTTCATTGGGCAATTTTCATGGGTTCTGATTGGCGGAATTCTCTCATATTTTGATCAAATCGTGCTACTAACCTCACATGCACGCTGAAAAAATCTCAACTGCATCAATTCAATGGCTTAGTAGAATATCACCTAGAACGCGACGAGTACAGCAAAGTCAGGACCCGCATTTTCCATTTGATAAGACAAGAGTACTGTCGGGTATTTATCTGTCAAACCGTTATAATGAACTATGGCAAATACATTGAAGAGCATTAAAAGTAATAAGGGAACTTCTAGTTTCTTGTAAGAACTATTTGAAAATGAAAAATGCCCAAAATAGCCGTGTTTGAAATAAAATAAAATAAATTAATTGAACTTCATCGGCAAGTAGTAAACTTGTGAAAATAAATATTTAGATAAAATAAGCCACAAATACGAAGGTTGTCGCAATATTTGATTGACTGTTTGAATGAAAGAGTTGAAAAACTAACAATTATGATCACAACTGCAACATTCCCAGCTGCAACGAGTTTCCCATTAGGCAATTTATTCATTTGGAGGAAACGGAAAAGTTTTGCTGCCCGAATTATTGAAACATTTTGTTGCTAAGGTATCTGAGATGGGGAAATATCACCCAGAAATTACTTAGAAGATCGTAGTAATAATTGAGGATAAAGGCGGCTGCAAGTCACACATGCCATTCGTCTAAATAGAGCTGACAACGAGTGAATGTCACACGTGCCATGCGACCAGTAACCATTCAGCCTCGTCAATAGATGACGTCAAGGCTAACAATGGTCGGCTGCATGTCACACATGCCATACGACAGCAAAAGGTTAACGTACCTGTATAAAATTGAGCGCGCACTTGAAATATTCATTATTATAAGGTTTTTCGATAATTAGCATATTGTATGATGGGTTATGATTATTCGTACCAATCCTAGCACATTAAAAAAAGTGTATTATCAATGTAATGATATTGACAAAGAAATACATACATGAACTGATGGAAGAATGCCGAAAGGGACCAGCTAGAGGACAGACATACAACAAGAATATTATAATGGTACTAAAGAAGAGGTACTTTTTCGAGGTAGGGAAGGCCCTTGAATATTACTGCTGCAGCGTCACTGGTCGACCAGAACATCCGAAATATCCAGAACGTCCAAACTTGGAAGTGACAAGAATTTGAAAAGCCCAAACAGCCGACTTCAAGTAGAAATTTTGGCGGAGCGAGGGGCATGCGGTTTGTGCGGAAGACGAATACACAACTGGTGGTAAGAAGCTCAGGGAGAATAGAGTATGGGAAGGAAGGAGAGAAGGGGGTTCCTGTTGATGCCTGAAAACAGCCTCTTACAGCACGGCAGGTCCATCAGACAGGTAATCCGAGACGGAACATACCCCCCACCTCAAAATGAGTGATTTTGATTGTGAGCAATAAGAATGTATAAGAAAACTAAGGTAAAGAGAACAGAAAGGATAGCTCTTGGAAATGGCAAAAGGGTGAAAATTAAAAGAAAGGGAAAGGATTAAGAGGAATTAGTTAATGAAGGGGAGATGGATCACCTTGTCAGTGGACCGCGTCTCAACCCCAAGGGGAATTTGGATGTGCACCACTCTCACGGTACCTACCGTCCTTCCCCGGCATAACTTGGGCAATACGTCCAAGTGACCATTGAGTTGGAGGAAGCTGAGGCTTGTGCCAGAGGACCAGTTCACCCTCTTGGATTGGCTTGGAAGGCTGTGTCCATTTCGGACAATGAAGCTGCGTATGGAGGTAGTCCTTCATCCAAGTTCGCCAGAACGATTGGGTGAATTCTGGTCAATTGCCACCTAGAAAGCCTATTAACTGGCAACTCCAGGAGATCTTCTTCTGGGTGTGCGAGAAGTGGAGCACACACCAGAAAGTGTCCACGTGTGAGAGTGTCGAATCCATCAGATGACGAATTTGGAAGTTCTGCGAGAGGCCTCGAATTCAAGATAGCTTCAACTCTGGTGAGGACTGTGATGAATTCTTCAATTGTAAGACGCTGATCTCCGATGATTCTACGAAGATGTTTCCTCACCGACTTGATACCTCCCTCCCATAGACCACCAAAGTGAGGACTAGAGGGCGGATTGAAGATTCAAGAGATTTCCCTTTGAGAAAGGTGGTGAGCAATGGCTTGAGACACATTTTGAAGACTTCTAGTGATCAACTCTCTGGCGGCTCCTCGAAAATTCCCTCCTTGATCGGAGCACATGTGCGTGGGAAGACCTCGTCTAGTGATAAAACGATCCAAACAGGCAAGGTAAGTATCCTCCGAAAGAGAGGTGGCGATTTCAAGATGAACCGTCTTGGTCACCATGCAAACAAAGAGGCAATGTAGACCTTTTCATAGCGCGGATTTTTCATGCTGCTCATTCTGACGAGAAATGGCCCGCAAAAATCCACTCCAGTGTGAGTGAAACAACGAGCCGGAGTAACACGCTGAGCTGGAAGATCAGCCATTTGAGGCTGAGAGGGTTTTGCAGTCTCCTTAAAGCAAATGAGGCATCTGAAAATACGTTGCCTGATAAGGCTTTTGATAGCTGGAATCCAATAACCTCGGATGACCAGAGACTGAACCAACTTGGGTCCGCCATGCCCCGAATATAAATGATAGTGGTCACACAAGAGTCTTGCAAGGTGGCTCTCTCGTGGGATGAGAAAGGGGTGCTTCGAAGAAGGTGGAAGGGGCGAGAAGCGACCCCCCACCCTGAGATAACCCGTGAAGGTGATAAAAGGTGTGAGTGACCATAAGTTTTTCGAACATGGTCGACCAACTCGAAGTGATTCAAATTCTCGGAAAAGGTAATGGTGCTGAGTCACTTCAACCATGAAAGAAATCGCCTCACGATACTCAGCAACTGTAACTGGACCGAACAACCATTCACTCCTGGGGCGCTTATGGCGTTTCAATATTAGATTGTACAGGAAACGTACAACGTATGTGATGACACGTTGTGACTTAAGAAGAGAGGATGAACGCTTCATCACGCCATTAAACGATTCTGTTTTCCTTCCTACAAATAATGACACAGCAGGTAGTCTCTTGGTCTCTGGAAGGTCCGCCAAGTCAATCAGAGGTTGTGATGGCCAGAGCTCCATAGACTGACACAAGAATTCGGGACCATGCCACCACAAGGAAGATACAATTAGCTGCGATGGAAGAAGATCTCTACTTGCAGGATCAGCGGCATTGTCCTCGCCACAAACATGTCTCCATGATGCGTCTGAGCAGTCATCTAAAATTCTAGTCACTCTGTTTGATACAAACATTTTCGATGCGGAGGAGTTTGAATCCACGAAAGTACGGTTGTGGAATCTGAGAAGCAAATGATCTGGCGGACCGAGGGTCATGCGGTTTGTGCGGAAGACGAAGACACAACTGCTGGTAAGAAGCTCAGGGAGAATAGAGTATAGGAAGATAGGAGAGAAGGGGGTTCCTGTTGATGCCTGAAAACAGCCTCTTCCAGCACGGCAGGTCCATCAGACAGATAATCCGAGACGGAACAGTACCTGAGTACCTTATTGGAAAATCTGTCTTAACCAGAAAGTGGAGTACAAAAGGCGAGCACTTTCAATGTAAAAATAACATCGTCCGACAAGTGGGTGTGGCACATAGCTTCCTCGTATCCATAACCCGATTGTATAGATGACCCGATGCCTAGTAGTTAATCTCTGAACATTGATCTCTAAGTGCAATTTCTCTAGCACTACCCGCACAATCTCTGAATATCGTTGGAAAATGTCGAAATTTTGGCTGTTACGATTTTCACAGTGGACCATCTCCTCCTGAACTCAGATAGTTCCTGAAAATTTCGTCAAAATCAGATGGGAAAAATGTAAAAGTTATGGCTATAACAAGGATATACATGTTTGCGCATGCGCGGTAGTGACTATCAGTCTAGAGGTGATGACTTTCGAAGGGGACCATCTACACGCCAATCCGTACAATTCCTGAAAATTTCATCAAAATCGGATGGTAAATGTAGAAGTTATGGCTGTGGCAAGGATTTCACGTTTGCGCATGCGCAGCGGCTACAATCACTCCGGGTGATGATTTTTATAGAGGACCATCTACACGGCAACCCGCACAATCCCTAAAAATTTCATTTTTAACTTCTTCAAAGTTCGTCGTTTCGTACGTCTTCATTTCGTTTTGCTTGTCTTGTTTTACTTATCTGTCGTCGTTTTCAGATAAGGTAGGTACAATTATCAAGTCAAATCCTGTGTTTGTCATGTATTCTGTCAACCAAAGCGTGGTACTGCGATTATTCTCGAAAATAATCGATTCACGAAAAAGTCTGTTTTAAAATCGTGGAATATTGCGTTGAGGTGTGTTGCGTTAGGTCGCAAATGTTGTCACCACGTACTGGAAAGTTTTGGGAGTCCTCATGGAAATTCAAGTGGAAACGCATCAAAAGTAAATCCGCACATCCAGTTTTCCGTTGAACTGCTCAAGTTCATCGGGGTTACTGTCTGTTTCCAATACAAATTGGCAATTATTCGGATATCACGTTCATCGAGACTCAAACGGTGCAGCATTTCAATAATTTTGTCGTGTCTTACCTTGTCAAATGCTTTCTCATAATCATTGAAGGGGCATATACATCGACATGCATATCATGACACCTATCAGCACCTTCAAACTGAATATTGCTTCACGCGTTCCGAGCTCGTTAAGGAAACCAAACTGTGACCGGCCTAAAGCCTCCTCACACTTTTTTAAAATTCTGAAATAAATTATTTTCAGGAAAAGTTCGAGAGCCTGAGACTGATGATCCTAAACTCCTTCCTTGAAGGAAGGTTGAGCTTCTTAGGTAAAGCAATGAACGCAGATTTCAGCGAGTCAACGGTGATGCTCCTTTGTGTAAATTTTGTTCAACAGATCCACTATTACTGATATAGAGCTATCATCCTTCAAAATCTTTAGTACTTCCGCGGGAACACCTTCAGGGCCTAAGGCCTTACCAGTCTTCGCCTTCGACAGTACATTCTCAACCTCCGATCTCGTAATCAATGGTCCATCTGCATCTTCGAAATGCATGCCGTGGGATCTTTCATCAGCAAACAGCTCGCCTATATAAGTTTGCCGTTCCTCTAACCTTTCCACTGTGTCTACTAGTGGCCTGTCCAGAAGAACCTTGACTGTTCAACTGCTCAATCTTCTTGTGCATATTAAAAGAGTAATAAATTCCATCATAGTCTTCAATTTCCTTACATTGCTCCACGAACCAACCTTCTCTCGCTTTTCGGGTCTCCACTCTTACCTGCGCATGAACATCATGATACTTTGATTCGACCTTGTTTTTAAAACTTCTTCTATGATCCATCAACTTCAAGCTGTCATCTGTCATCCAAGGCTTATTCTTAGTTCACTCCGACTTCAGGGACTCGTCACAGGCGCTGACTACAGCTGATTTGATTACATTCCAAGTCGATTCCAAATCCGCTACACCAGCGGTCTGGTGGATCCTATTCAATCTATTGCTCAAATCCAACCGTACTTGCTCCCTACAGTCTCATTCTGTAACTTCCTTGTGTCTAGTCTTGCAGGAAACTGCCGTTTGACACACTTTTTCAACCTGTTTTAAAACTCTTCATATTATTTTTGTATTGAATATTAACCGCAATGAAATCAATCTGATTCCTAACATTACGGTCAGCATTCGACGTCCAAGTGTACAACCTCTGAGCGGGGAGCTTGAAAAACGTGTTAGTCAGGACAAGGGATTCCTCCTGACAAAACTGAACCAATCTATGACCTCTGCCGTACCTCCCAAGGAATGTCGAATTTCACAAAATTAACCAAGTCCTTCCCTTGAAAATCGGGTCACGCCTAACAAAAACCCCTAACGGACAACTAGCCTCCCCCCGGGAAGCTATTGGTCCTCCAGTACCTAATCAAAATTGAATATAGGTGGCCGACTTACGTTTTGGAGTTCACACAGGTCGTGAACTCCGAAATGTTGAAATGCTTGTAGAAGTAGAAATAGAACAGTGGTATTCCTCCTCCAAGTACAGATAGACTGGCCAGCAGTTTTCACAGACCAGAGGCCTTTCCCTCTTAATTTGGTAAGCCGGTTTCTATGCAGACCGGGCCCAAATTAATAACAACTCCCTTTGCTAAAATTCACATCATATTACCTTCAAGTTTCGAGGATATACTTCCCGTAAAATCATTCCTAGTTATTCACCTTCAACTTAGAATCAGATCCCTTTATTCTCAATATATCTAGTAATTCAGTTCAAATTCTCGAACCACAACAACCTCTATCATTGGCATCTCCCATGCCATAATCAGAAATCATCCCCAAGCGCCGCCCCGCTCCAACCTTGGCATTGAATCTCCCATCACAATGCATATATCCGATCTTTTCTTCATTTCTAATGTACTTGTGAGTTCATTATAGAAATCTTCAATCACATCATCAGAATCACCACACGTTGGGGCGAACACCTGCACCATTCTGAGATTGACTGGGGTCGTCTCAAATTTTATCAAGAGTATTCTGTCCGAAATAGGCATACAATTTCTGACTGCATTTGAAAAGTTTGGGCTCAAAATAATTCCAACTAAGTTTGAATGTTGAGGCATATCGTTAACAGAGTGGCAATCTTCAACAACGCGCATACCAGAGCCAGACCACCGCATCTCGCTGATGCCCAGTAAGTCCAGCTTCAATATTTTCGTCTCATGCACTACATCCTGCGTGTTTCCCCCCATCAACAAGGCTTTTAATATTCCAGGTGGCTACTCTTCTGATGACGGACCTGGAGATCCTTAGCACCCTCCGCCCGCTTAAGGCCTGGCGGGAACTGAGGGCCGTACTATTATTGTTTTTAATCATGCTGTAGGTTTTCCTGGGAATAAAATAAATAAAAGAATAAAATAATAAAAGGAAAGGGAGTTTTCCTTTGCTTTCCTCGCGCGGTACTGGAACCGTCGATACCGTCCTATTTGCACTTCAAGTGTCATGCGAAATCCACCATTGCAGACAATGATGAAATCAACATCCCGTGCCAGATCCCACTTCAGGCGACGCCGCTGCCGACAGCTCACTGATTTTGGTCCACCCCGAGGTTACCTGATAGGAGTCAGCAACTTCACACATTAAAGTTCGGGATATTCATTTATGATTGGATCGTATTAAAATACAATCCAAAAATTGTATGCAATCGTTCTATAAATTGAACTTTTAAACATCTTTTACCTGCCTTTCACCCTAAACTGTCCTAACTCTCCAAGGCTCCAGGAGTGAGGCGAGAAGTAGTTACATTTTGCTTCCGAGTCAACCAAGGTTTCGGAAGCTGTTTTCACTATTCAAGGTTGAAAAAAAAAGTTCTCAAAAAACGAAATTTCCACTCACGTTTTACGTTTTAGACCTTCCTGAACAATTTTTGGTTCCGTGTCTGTCTGTCTGTTTGTGTGTCTGTCATGAAATCCATGCCACAGCCATAACTTCTACAATTCTCGACCAATTTTTAGGAATTGTGTGGGTTGGAGTGTAGATAGTCCCCTATGAAAATTATCACCCCCGGACTAATAGAAGCCGCTGAATTCCTTGTAACAGCCATAACTTCCACAGTTTCTATCCGATTTCAGTGAAATTTTCAAGGATTATGCGAATTATGTTGTAGACGGTTCCCTGTGAAAATCATTACCCTCGGACTGATAGTTGCCGCTGCGCAAGCGCGAACGTTAATTCCTTTTAACTGCCATAACTTCCACATTTTCTATCCAATTTCGATTAAACTTTTAGGGATTGTGCTGGTTGGCGTGTAGATGATCCCCTATGAAAATCATCACTCCCAAACTGATAGTAGCTACTGCGCATGCGCAAAAGTATATTTCCTTGTCACAGCCATAACTTCTACATTTTCCAGCAATATTCAGAGATAGTACCATTTGACGTGTAGAGTCCCCTATGAGGGTAGTACAAGGTATTTAGAGATTGAGATCATAAGAATGAGATGTATTGAGATCAACTATTATGCATCGGATCATCTATACAAAATAGGTTATGGATACGAGGAAGCTATGTGCCACACCCACTTGGCAGACGTTTATTGATTTGTTAATTAACTATTCCTTTTTGTGACACTCGCTTGTCCAACATGTCGCTGAAGTCAGCGTTCGTTGTTGAATCCAATAAATAATAATTGATGTTCATGAATACTGATGCACTGAACTACTTGTACTTTTTGTTTCAGGAGAAGCACCTGCCGTTTTTCTGTCGTTCGACTATTGGTTCAGAGTCGATTTAGATCCAAATAGTCCAGATGTAATCATGGTTCCAGGTGATCCCCTTCCGATAGGCAGGAGATTTCAAATGCGCATAGCTCTTCAAAACACTGTTTGTCATATTAATCGTAAAGGATTCACACTCCCACCTTTTCGTAAGTTAGAAAAATTTCTGTCGTGCTACTTATCTTCCTGAGTTTTTCATAATCGTGAATGCAAGCAAGACGAAATTGACTTAATATTCATTCAACTACCATCCTTTCATAAGCAATAATTTATTTATCTTTTCATCTTATTTTGATTAGCTTCCTCTTGATTAGCTTCCTCTTGAATAGTTACCAAGTACCATAAATATTATATTGTAACTAATATCTTATAGGGGTTTAGTTACCAATGAGGTTTTTTCGTAGAGCTACATAGGTATCAAACAATATTGTAACAAAACCAGTCCAATTATAATTTTGGATAACAGTTTAATTTTCAATCACGGCCAAATAACAACTAACTTTTGTAAGATGCAACGTAAACAAAACTGTTTAACCATAATAACAGTGTAGTAACCACTACACTACCCCCCCCCCCCCCGCTTTTCCTGGCTCCCCTTGTGGCCACAAATCGGCATGAGCCATACAGTTTACACGCAGAAACCGCCTTCTCCCCAACTTGACATCCAGTATTACATCATTTTTCTTCCTCGTTACCACCCAGGGTCCAGTCCACTGTGTGGGCTCTAGTGCGGGTTAACCCCATAAATTGAGCCATTTCCCGCATAAGATCAGCCTCGAAATTAGTTCCTTGGTCAGTGTGTATCTCATGCGGTACACCAACTCTACTGAAGACATGCTCAACTAGAGCTTTGGCCACAGTTTCAGGCTCTTGATTCGGAATCGCAATTACTTTCGGCCATTTAGTGAAATAATCGGAGACAACCAATACGTATTTGTTTCCACGCTTTGTCTCTGGGAGGCGGCCGAGAATGTCTACCCCAATTCTATCAAATGGTGCTCCAACTGGACATTGTTGTAGAGGTGCTGGTGGGCTTTTATTTGTTTTTATTTTTTGGCATGTTTGGCAAGAATGACACCAAGCTTTAAAATCGCCAGTCGTCCCTGGCCAAAAATACAGACGTCTTACTTTTGCAAGTGTTTTCCAGTAACCAAAATGGCCCCCCGATGGTTTATTATGGCATTGCTGGAGTACTAATGGAACCTTGGAGGAGGGGACGACTAGCTGAAGGTGTGTACCTGTTCCTGAAACCCATCTATGAAAGAGCTTACCATCTTTAACTTCCAATGAGTCCCATCGCAACATCAAGCGATGCACCTGGGGGTCTTCAGCAGCCATTTCTATTGCTTCCGGGCGTACATCTTTCTTCTTCCACTCAAGGAGTCGTTGAATCGAGACATCCTCCAGCTGACAGCCCTCATCCACAGTAGACAGTTCGATAGCAGTTACGTGTGCCTTTCTCTCTTGGCGACTGCAGTATGAACAATTGTTGTAACATGTCTGACGGGGCAACCCATCCGCATTTCCATGATTTTTTCCTGGCCGATGTACAATTTCAAAAGTGTACATTTGAAGAGTCTCCAACCATCGAGACATCTGTCCTTCTGGTCTATGGAATGATGAAAGCCATTTCAAAGCTGAGTGGTCTGTTCGAAGGATGAAGCTCTGACCGTAAAGATAGTAATGAAAATGCTCGATGCTCTTGATAGCTGCTAGTAACTCACGACGTGTGGCGCAATAGTTACGTTCCGATTGGCTTAATGCTTGGCTATAGTAAGCAACAACTTTTTCAACACCTTTATCAACCTGAGACAGCACTGCCCCAACAGCATGGCCACTTGCGTCACAGTCCTATACAAAAGGTTGTTGAAGATTTGGAAAAGCCAGGATCGGTGCAGATGTCATGAGGGCTTGTAGTTTTTGGAAACTTTCTATACAAGATCTGCTCCAATGAAATTCACTCTTGTCCTCTGTCAACGAATACAAGGGTCGTGCGATTTCAGCGAAGTTGTGCACAAATCTCATGTAATACGAACAAAACCCGAGAAATGAGCGGACGTCTCGTTTACTTTTTGGTTTCGGCCAGTTCTCAACTGCTTCAGTTTTGTTTGGGTCTGAATGTATGCCTTCAGCAGAGATAATGTGACCCAAATATTGAACCTTTTGAGTGAAGAAACTGCATTTCTTGGGATTTAGTTGGAGCTTCTTTGAACAATTCAAGAACTTTGGTCAGCTTGCTAAGTACTGTCTGAACGTTGGGCCCGTGGATTATGACGTCATCGAGATAAATCAGTGCAAGATCAGCTGGTATTATTGCCTCCATCAACCGCTGAAAAGTAGCCGGCGCATTAGACAATCCAAAAGGCATGACCTTGAATTGCCAGAGTCCATGGCGGTCTACAGCAAAAGCCGTTTTTTCTTTATCTTCTTCTCTCATCCCAATTTGCCAGTAGCCACTTTTTAGGTACAAGGTACAAAACCACGTTGACCCTGCTAGAGCATCCAAGAGAGCTTGTACAGTTGGAAGAGCATTGTTTCATCCTTCTTGGGAACAAGGACCACAGGGAATGCCCAAGGGCTCTTAGACGGCTCAATTACGCCTTCATCTGGCATTTTCTGAATGAGTTTACTGACATGATCCTTTGATGCAAAAGGTATTCTTCAGGGGGGTTGCTTGATGGGCTGTGTCTCACCTGTGTCGATACTGTGCTCCACGACATGTGTTCTGCCTAACATGGTGCCTTTACTTGCGAATACATCTTGAAATTTATTGAACACCTGACATGCGGCAGAGTAATCATTGGTCCCAGGACTCAGGTTTGATGACTTCAGCATCTCAGCACCCCAATCACTTCCCTTAGGGAGGAGGTTGATTTGAAGAGATCGGGAAACACATTGAAATCTTCGGTGGAGCGGGATGTGTCTTCTTCCCACACGAAGTTCCTCACAAGATAAATCCAAGGTAGCCCCCAGTTGTTGGAGAGCATCTAAACCGATAATGCCTTTATCTCTCACCCCAGCAATGAGGAACCTGTTTCTTATATTTTTGTCACCTACTTTGAGATTTGGTAAACATTCCCCTTTTACCTTTAATTTGTCTTTTCCTGCTGTGATCAGATGAGTGAACAAAGATGGCTTGACTGGAAGTTTAAGACTTTTAACGACATCTGGGCGCAAGATAGAAACAGAAGCTCCCGTATCGATAAGCATTTCCATTTGTTTCTTTTCGATGACCACTTCTACGAATGAAGCTTCTGTCCCTGTACGAAATGTTTTAACAAAACCTAGGGGCCTTTTACCTAAAGCCAGTGCGTGGCCCTTGGCGCTGGCTCTTTCTAGTTTCCCTGGTTGTTTTGTGGTTTTTGATCTTTTAGGCATTGTGATCTCAAATGTCCTACACCTTTGAAACCCCAACAGCGAACTTCACTATTCATTTTAGGTGCAGGCGCTTCCACAACTTGCAACTCCAAAGCTGTTGTTAGAGCATCTTGAACACTTTTAGGTTTCGTTAATGTCATTAATTTGGCCAGTTCCCTATCCTGCAACGCTTTTATGAAAGCCTTAACAGCTTTCTTGCTTTTACTGATGCGTGTCTCCTCTGGGTAAGCACCTCTGACTAATTTCTCAATATCAGCAGCCAACTCTGTGAGAGATTCGTGTGATTTTTGTGATCGTTTCTCTAACTGTAATTGACTATTAGGAGTCAATCTTGCTTGACCAAACTGTTCTGCAAGTGCTTCAGATATGGCATTATAATCAAGTCTTTCTGAGACTGACAAATTCAGACAGAACGGTCAATGCAGGTCCTCGTAGGCTCTGTGCTAATCTAGACCCCTTCGTCTTAACAGACCAATTATTATTCATCGAAGTTACCTCAACATGAACTTGATGCTCTTCCCAGGTTATTCCCCCATCGTAGGGTATCAGCAGAACTTCCTTTTGTTGTCCTTGAGAGTCTCCTTCTCTCACTGGCTGATGAATTGCGGGAACAGGGGAAGAACTTGGAGATGCCTGACCATTGATCCTTACTTCCCGAAAAGGTTGTGAGGCAGAGATTCTTGAATCAAGCTGTTGGCGATATGCACGATTTTCGTCCATCAATCGGCTCATTTGATGCAACATTTGTGTCTGCATTTGTTGCATAGTACCCAACATTCCCTGCATGGTTGAAGTGACGGCCAACAGTTCAGTCGACCTCTGGTTTCCTGATAGAGTCACAGGCGATCTAGATCGTGATCTAGGTGCAGGTGATATTTGAGCATTAGTCTGGTCACCTATCACAGAGCTTGAAGTCCCATCCGAAGTTAACCGTGTAACTTCGGGTTGACATCGTTCGCTGAACTGCGGTATTCTTTTTAGGTGGCATAGTATCTCAAGTCTTACTCCTTCCTCCTTCCTTGTATCTGTTCGGACGGGCCCCCAATGTAACAAAGCCTGTGCCAATTATAATTTTGGATAACAGTTTAATTTTCAATCATGGCCAGATAACAACTAACTTTTGTAAGATGCAACGTGAACAAAACAGTTTAACAATAATAACAGTGTAGTAACCACTACAATATTATACTCGTTCTACTACAAATTTTCGAAAGTGTTGAAGCCTGTCAATGAAGCAAATACTGTGCACATGTTGATGGATAAATTTACATAGTATAATTATGATTTTGTGTTCACAGAATCAGAACTCCGTAAATGGAGAGTCATATCTTGGAGATTAAATTCAGCACCACTCGAGAATAGTATGCCAAATCCTTATGCTGCTCTTTACCAACTGCAATTCCGTCAATGCACTTATATTTTCACATATACTGGGTGGTAAGTGACCTGTTTTCAAAATTTGTTATATAATTTGACACTGACATATTAATTTACATTGATATGGGCAATTGTGCCAATTTTAAAAAGTGTATTTCAACAAATAGCTTTTTTGGAAATATGTTTCTTCTGTATATTTTCTCCAATTTTTTTCTTCTCTTACGTGCGACATAATAAATAATTGTAAATACTTCATAGCTCTTCTGATCAATCAACTCAACCACACTATCGACAGGATAAAGAAATAGTTATCACATCTCATCGGCGGCAACACCCAGGGACGAAAGGTTGTGAAACTATGAAAATCGTGGATAATAGATGGACGGTTGAGTGGGGAGAACAAGATGATAGTAAGAACTTCACTGATTGGTACTACTTAGAACCACTGATTTAGCGAACCAAACGGTCTTTCGAGGTGTTGCTAATCCAACTTCTCAACCTAGTATCTCCGGATTAAATGCGTTCAACCTGAGCCCTACTTTGTCCGCGGTCAAACCCTTTTAACGGTCACTTCCGAATTATCGGAGTTTTCCAGACTGGCCTCCCCGCCGAGTATCATAAAACAGATCAGATACTCAGCGACGAGACTAGATCGATCAAAATAGAAGGGTGGGTCGAGCCCCAAGCTCGAGCTAGGGCTTTCTAGCATTCTTCTACAATCACTTGAGGTTCACCTACATCGAAACCTTAAACTCTCACAAGTTCACTTTAAATTCAAATTGGTATATTAGACTAGGAATTTCCAGTACTCATCCGGTACCTATCGTGGTTTTGATACACCAGAACCCCACTACCTTTCGGTATCTTTATACTAAAAGCCATCGTAATAAAGCCATCTCATACTTGGTACCCTGCTTTTGACAGACGAGACTTCACTTTTCAAGGTTGAAAAAGAAAATTTCTCCAAAATCAAAATCGAGTTTTAAGTTCTAGACCTTCCTGAACAATTTTGATTCCGTGTCTGTGTGTCTGTCATGAAATCCTTGCCACAGCCTTAACTTCTACATTTCTCACCCGATTTCGATGAAATTCTCAGGGATTGATCAGATTAGCGTGTAGATGGGAACTATTATGCATCGGATCATCTATACAATCGGGTAATGGATACGAGGAAGCTTTGTATCATACCCACTTGGCAGACTTTTGCTTCCTCACTACCGAAGGTAGGGAAGCTTTGTATTCGTGGAAGAAGTGAAAAAAAATGTCCTCAAATCAAAATTTCCACTTGCTGTCCACTTGCTTTTTGCGTTTTAGAGCTTCCCGAACAATTTTGGTTCCGTGTCTGTCTGTCTGTCGGTCTGTCTGTGGTCAATCCTTGTCCGGGCAAAACTATACTAACCTGTGGTCCGATTTTGATGAAATTTTCAGGGATTGTGCGGGTTAGGTCCTAGACGGTTCCCTTCCAATTTCAGCACCGTCGGACCAATAGGAGCGAGTGCGCATGCGCAAACGTGAATTTCCTGGAACCTCGGTTTCTCGGTTTCTAATGAACCGATTTTGCTCAAATGTGGAGGTTAGTTAGGGACTAACTTCTAAGAGACACCCTATAAGTTTCAATCAAATTGGTCAAGCAATAGCCGCTGCGCATGCGCGAACTTTAAATTTATTGATACAACCAAAACTCCGCAACTATTCAACCATTTCAGTGGTTTATATACCACAACCATTTTAAACAGAACTCAAATTACGAGTATATAACAAATTAATACCCATAATCCTAATACGTACACCTATTATAGTTTTAATATTGAATAATAATAATCATTATCGTCATAACTTCGTAGTTTTATTTTGTACCTACACTCTTTCGTTCTTTTATTTCAGTGGTTTATATACCACAACTATTTACAACACTATTATAAACAATAATACCTGCAACCCTATCCCGCATATTATCGCCAATATTTTGGTATTCAATAACTCTTTGAATCATAGTTTTTTCGCCAACTGATTCTATACGTCCATGTTACAATGAGTGAGGAAGCTATACTGCCCACCCAACTTGGCAGACGTTTTTTTTTTTAAGAAACAACCAACAACTATCGATGAAGTTAATTCATTTATCAAGTTGATATTCAAGCTTTAACATTTTTCCAGTTAATCATCCTGACATGAGATCCTGGACCTTTAATGCAGAACCATACCCCTATCAGAAAAGCTTGGGAAGAGGTAAGCACGAATTTCTTATTACAGGATGTAGTAATAGTAATAGTTCGGTCTAGAGAACGAAGAATACGTACCTTGAAACGTAAATCATCAAATTTTGAGGGGGGGGGGGTTAAAACATTTTTTTTTCTTGCTCGATTCCAAAGGCTTATTATTGAAAATAATATACCAAAATCACAATTTCGAAACTAACATAAAATCACAAAAAAAAAAAAAAAATTTGCATTTTGGTCAATAACGCGAAGAAAATTTACGAAAACAATATTATTGTGAGTTTAATTAGAAATGTTTTCCATTTCTTGGTAACTTGACGGCTTCCGGAGCCAGCTCGTTTTCGCTTCCGAGTCTATCAAGGTAGTGGAAGCTTTGTTTTCACCTTTCAAGGATGAAAAAAAAAGTTCTCCAAAATCAAAATTTTCACTTGCTTTACGTTTTAGACCTTTCTGAACAATTTTGGTTCCGTGTCTGTTTGTCTGTTTGTGTGTCTGTCTGTCTGTGTGTCTGTCATGAATTCCTTGTAACGGGCATAACTATACGAAGTTATTGTCCGATTTCCATGAAATTTCCAGGGATTGTGCGGGTTGGTATGTAGACGGTTCCCTTTGAAAATAATCATCCCTGGACTGATAGTAGCCACTGCGCATGCGCAAACGTGAATTTCCTGCTAACGGCCATAACTTCCACATTTTCTACCCGATTTCGATGACATTTTCAGGGATTATGTGGATTAGTTTGTAGATGGTCCCCTATTAGGTAGTGAAAGGTACTTAGAGATTGGTGTTTTGAGATTAACTACTATACATCGGATCATCTATATAATCGGGTTATGGATACGAGGAAGCTATGTGCCACACCCACTTAGCAGACTCTTTTTATGTTTTTTTCTTCAGAGGGCGGTGGTTTAGATTTTTCATTCTTATGAACGATCAGGGAGCATGATGAACGATGAACATGGCGAAGCTGTGACTTTATTTCTCCCATCGATGTCGCGAAAACGTTTCTTCTTTATTTATTGTGTTCCCTCGGAATTTGTTGAAAAAAATTTCCTGGACAGTTTTCAAAAAATCTGGCCAATTTCATAAGCCACCCCCGGGACCGGGAGAGAGAAAGGAGCTAATTATTTCGCTTCGAAATTTTGGTCATTGTGTTGGAGAAGCCACCTCATTGATGCTAAGGAATGATAAGAGGTACTTGAGACCCTTCCGGTTGATAAGAGCAAATGTGGTATAGAATCTGGCTGGAGTGTCTTCTTCAGTGATATACTCAGTAATTCTCTTTTTAAATCTCGCTCAAAGTCTGAGCTGTCAAAATTCCTTGAACGGAAGTTGGCATTTGTAGTTGAACAAAAATCAGCACGTTTGAAGCGAACCCCATTTTTCGGGAATCGATTTGGAAAAACCTGGTTGTGAAAGATCGCTTTCCTATGCTGGAGGGGAGGAAGGGAGAACTGACAAGACGGAAGGTATCTTATAGGTACAACTAAAAACGAGTTATAACACCTACAGCAACTTACATTTTACTCCGCAACCCACCCTGGCCTATCACACGGGTCTTTTGGGAAACGATGGAAACAAATTCCAAGTTTTTTTTTTGGTTACGATGATGGTTAGGTACTGCAATTCACCATCGCCCAGCAAACCATATCTGATGAAAACGACGATTGACACACTTCATAACGGTCAAAAAAGGCACTGGTACTGACTACAAGGAACAACAACAGTAAGAGGTACATTGGAACGGAGAGATTTGGGAAAATAGTTTAGGGACAGTGAAGCGCCCAAGGGATGGATGGCCGACGACGTCACAGCCCTGAGTTTTCCCCAGCTGCTAGGTTCCTGACCCCTACCCTGTAAGTCTATCATCCTTGCTTTTACTGTGCAGGACGCAAAACCTTATTTGTCTCAAAAGTACTCCTGCGTGAATGAAGCTTCCTCTATTGGATGGCCGAGTTTTGAAACCATGTCCTCGTTTCCATATAGTATTGGTGGTACTTTCGCAATCACGCATTATTCCAACGTGTATTTCAGGCATAGGCGAGACAGGAACCTCGATAAGAGTTACATGGAAAGAAATTGACACTATTTATGACTACAATGGAATAAACCTCAACATGGTCGTTGTTCACGACTTTGTTCAACAAGGCCACCCACGAAGATACATTAGTACAGATGTCGGACTTGAATATTCAACCCGACAACTGGTAAATTTTGAAATACATTCTTCACTCTATGAATTTATCAGCCAAAAGTATCCACTTTGTTTAGAAATATTTACGTTCAACCTATTTAATGAAAAAAATTGATTGATTCAATTTTGTATTTTGTGTTTAAGTTTTTTAATTTTTTGAATTTTAGTTATCACATTTAAGGATAAAAGGAAAGTTATCCAAAATCATAATTTCCACTTTCATTTCACACTTTGGACCTTCCTGACCCATTTTGGTTTCGTGTCTGTCAATCATATTTGTGATGTAAACTATAAGGCGTGCAGATGGTCCTCTATGAAAATTATCGCCCTCAAATTGTTTTGTTTTCTTTTTTCTCTTATTTTTGTTTCTTTGTGTAATTTTTGTTCTTCGTTCTTTAAAAAAAGCATTTCCTCCAATTATTCTTGTTAATTTGTTTCGAATCATTCTAAAGCTTTTTTTGAGTTTAACCATAATGCATTTATGTTCGTGTCAACCTAGACGATATGTGTCTCCCACCGTAAGATTCAAATAGTGTCTACAATGACGAACAAAATGAGAATTTCTAAGTTGGACTCTCGGAGCATGTGAGGAGGTTAACTCCTAAAAAATCTTTGAGGGTCATAAATCGCTTATAAATGTGTTTTTACAAAAAACTGATTGATCATATGAATAGTTTGATCAAATAAAGTACTCTCCACTAACAACACATGCCGATGGATTTCAAATTACCGACCTGTTTATCGGTAGTTTAATTGAAAATTTATCTGATTTGGAATGGACGTTCCTGCAGAATTGGCCACAAAATGTAGTTTGCATGGATTGCATAATAATACGTTAAAACTCCTATCCTTATGAAAATTTAATGTTACATATAACTTTTTGCAGTGTTATTTCGAATGGGTATATATTCATGAGATTATCAAGCCCGAAAGCGAATTCATCTCTCAGAATTGTGATGATTCGAATGGACTCCAATTGAAAATAACCAGACCGTTTTACTTCTACGAACACATAGTTATAGAATGGTGGTGTGTGAACCCCAAAAACCCCAATGACCCGTGTACCCAAGTTCAAAAAACTGAATGTAAGTAGTATTCCATGAATTAATTTCTTCCATTTCATCATTTTGAGTCTTTAGGTCGAAGTAAAGCGGCAGATAAGTGCTTTCTTGGGTTCTTACGGTCATCGCGCAGTGGTCCAGATTTCAAATCTAGCAGGACAAAAATCAAAAACTGCTTGTTTTCGTATGGGTTTAGTACATCAAGGTTTTTTGGGGCGTAGATTCCACATTTTGGGTCCATTTTGCGATTAAGTTGCGTTTCTCATCAGTTTAAAAATTTTTGGAAGATTTTAATGAAAAAAAAAAAAAAAAAACTCGGCGCTCCGCGCCTCGCCAGTGGGAAAGAAGCCCTCTGGACTCCTCTGGTCCCTCTGGTTACCTCTATTTACATACTTCGGACGGAATTATTGAAACACACAATGTGTTTTAGCTCACGCGTTCCACATAATTTCGCTAATTTCCTCCCGCTAAATCAGAATCTTATACCTATACCTAATCACCGCATCATAACAAAATATCTCATAGCTTACTCCAGGTTACACGATCCTTAGTTCCGTATCATCGGTATCCATGTTGTCGTCCCAGATTTCGTTATGAAATTTCGTTAGCTTTTTTGGCTAGTTAGTCCATGGCTAAAACACATTATTTAACTTATTTCAAAGAAGTCCCAGCGATTATTAGAACAATAAATTATACAGTAGATTTCGTATTTTCAGCCTTGGAAAACAAATTCGATTCTTACGAAGACTTCGTTTACATGGGCCCAATGGAATGTACAAATTACGTGTGGGCTATGAAGGTTGATTATTTGACTAGTAATCATACAAGGCAGTACCAATACCAGATAAATATCGCTAGATCACGGGAGGCTATTCCCAACATAATTATGGAGTAAGTGATGCTTAGCTCTCATTCTATTTTATGGCTCTCACGTTTATTCCAATATGTGTTTCTTAGATTCCATGAATTTTTGGAATCTAAAATTTGGAAATTTGTTGGATATAAAATGATTAGGAGTGAAGGTAGATTTATTTATTATATTTTGTGGGGTTTTGCAGTGGTGTGCATTGCATGAATTATACGACAACGAAGTATTAATTTCCCTCCAAAAACACAAAGCTCAAAAAGAACAGAAAATCTAGTTTTCGTGTTGAAAAAAAAGTCCTCTAAATTAGAGAATTTAGCGTTAAAGAGATAAGTAACGATCAAATATCTCAGAATTGAAATTCTAACCATACAACTGAAAAGATTGCTCGGCAATCTCTCAATGTTACCAATCATGGAACTACTGATGTTTTAGGGAGAGGGCTTGGTTCCTTATGTGGGCTAAGAATCGATGTGAAACGTGAGAGAACAGGAATTCAGTAATTTTGTTTTGACAAAATTACCGGGTTTTCTTTATTCTCGTCAACATTATAGGAAGCATGTGATGTAAAGTTATGTACCCTTCCTATGTCTTCTTCTTCCTTCTATTTAAACGCTTTTTACACTTCGTTATTTGGTTGAACAATTTTTTTTCTCAAACTCGGAACATTGATCCTTGTGAAAGTACAATGACAACGAATTTGTATCATCAAATAACCGCATCAAAAGAACCGCGCAAATGACCGCATAGAGAAACTGGAGTTTTCCGTTTTTTTTTTTCAAAATCAATTTTTTTACCCAGTGTTTGACAGCCAATTTTTTGGTTGCACCTGTGATTGCCACCCAATAATTGACTTATCAGCGTTTCCGCATTAAATGATTCAACGTATTAAGAACGAAAAATACTCCTATTCCTTATTATTACACTCCTTGGTGAGATGTCAATTACTGGATCCTTGTCAAATAGTGGTCCCTTTACCCTAAACTTTAAAATTTGAATATTCAAATATTAAACCAAAATTACTTGAATAAATTGATGCATCGCTTTCGCGACAGCAAGGTCGTAAAACCATGATTTATTTCTGAAGTATGATACTATAATCTACCTGTAGGTCGATTCTGTAACTCGCTATTTGGTTGACGTTATGGCGTCCGATTCGGTATCCCTCCCGTGCAACGACAGGTCGATAACGTAATTGGAATTCTGTAATCGGGCATAGCGAAGTTTGGTCGTTGCATTTCAAAATAACGACGTCGCTATGTGATCCGACAATATTTCGGTAGAGCGAGCGAAAGGTAGCAACGCGTGATTTTTAGCCAATGGGAAAAAGTATTGATAATAGTTTCCCATTGCTATCACGGGTAGTTGAAATTCACTGCCGTTTGCAAATTGTCGGATTCATATTTTTGCCGTGGTGAATATACAAAAGAATGACGTGTAAATACGGAATTTTTCTCGTGATTCGTGCTTTTGTATCATGGAATAATGATAAATGGAAAGAATTCCTTTTCATAAATCGAATTCATCAGTCACATTGGTATGAATTTCGTCCGTCCACGATGCTTCGAATAATCAACTGCCTGTCCATCTTACTACAAGGTAATGAATCGTCTTGTTATTTATCGTTTATACATTTTCACCCATCCATACTTATTCGTAATTTCAACTACTTTGAGTGAGAAGACCATAGCTAAATGCCTAAGTGCGGTATACATTATTGTTACAGATTCCGGGAAACAAGTACCTGCCTACCCACTATCAAACATTTCTGAGTTCTCGATGTCTTTTCAGAACAAAATAGACATCTATTTTACTCTCACTGGTAAAAAAACCTGATATCACTTCAAAATTTATGAATCGCTGTTTTAGTCATTAAAGTTTCATGTAGGTACGTTATAAGACTGAATGAACATAATATTATTGTATTCAATAAAGCGTAAGATTCATGACGTAATTTATTTATCTACCTTCACATTTATATTTCTTTAAGTCAATTTTATGTTACAATTACCATCTACCTCGTCATATTCTCTCCTCCAGTCGATGTCGATTACAGATATAAACAATCGTAAATTCGTGGTAAATATTTTCTCAGGTAATAGCAGGTAAGTTGGTATCAAAAAGAGCATTATCAGCACAATTATTTTAGCAAAAAATTATCAATTTTAGGGGGTTTCTTCATTTTAGGAATTTTTATGCTGACACACATTTAATAAAATAGTTAAAAATTCAGCTAGGATCTACCTATTTTATAAGCTAACTATTTTAATTTTATGTACTTACCTACCAATTTCTGAAATTTACAGTATAATTATTTTTATCATCATTCAATGTTGATTTAAAAAATGCTGTTGATAGTTAGTCAAAAACTCAATTCCATTGAAAATACTCCCTTTACTATGATCAAAAGAGTACATGAATTTCTATACGAATTAACAGCTTGAAATAATTGTACCTGTACCACTGTACTTGGCGATGTATCTACATAGCGCTAATGGAACTAATTGTTTCATTTTTCTTGCCCAACACAAGGAGCTTGTCGGTGGACCTCGATCTTAACTTGGTGAACCCAGACGAGCCCAATTACTTCAGAATTGTGATGGAACCTCATAAACCTGATATTTGGAGCTGGGTGTTGTACGACAATATAAAACGAGAACCAACAACAGGGGCGATTTCGAAAAAACCCGTGGAATTCGAGTGGCGACAGCCGCTCACGAGCACCTACATCGGTATCATTCCGCCAGACAAACTGAAGCAAGATGATGAATACATCCTACTTAGTAATTGTGAGTATATAATTGGGAGTGGTAGGTGTAATGAATGCTTGAATACTCCAAATATTTTACCCGCATGGCAAGCGTTTTATACAACTTCTGAGTATGGGAACTGCGCCGGGCGGATAGTGGAAGCGCTGGAAGGTAGATTTGCTGCCTACTAAGGTGAGGGGGCTTTCCCGTCCGAAGTCCATGCCTAAGCGCGGTTTTTCATTTTTGTTTACTCTCGCTAATTCTCATTACTTTTTAATGTTGATGGATTCCATAAGTTGGGGACATCTGATATACCTAATTTGCCATGCATCCCGTTTTTGTTAAGCATTATTCGAATACCATTTGGTTCATAAGTTATCACCAAAACGTGAATTTATTATAGTGCTGTGTCAAAAAATTAACTCTATATGTGTAATTTTCCATGAGGGTGGCTTAGAATACAGCCAAAGGAAACCAGATGAATCGGTCCACCGGTAGCTGAGAAAAACTGGGGAAATGATCATGCTTCTCTCTCTCGCTCACTTGTCATTCCCTTTGGCCTTAACTCTCGTTCGCTCTTCAAACAATATCACGTCCCCCATTTGGGAGTGGAGGGGGGTAGCCAGTTCGATACCACGGCACTCAAACTTTTGCGTCCTCAGAAACCAGTAATCAAATTTCCTAATGAAGGCACACTCAACTCCTTATTTTTCTCACAATTGAGTGTGAAACACTCACTTTTTTTTAAATCCAGTGGCAAAGCTGTGCTCTTTGCTGACGAATGATCTGAATGAAAAATAATAAGCTTTTGTGTAATCATTTGCAGCTTTTTTTTTTAGAAGGTAGGTACTACTATCAAATTTTGTTGGGGGTTAAAAATTTTTTCTTTCTCGATTCCAATGGTTCATCATTGCAAACAATAAACCGAATGGCTCTGAAAATCCCAAACAAAATTATTAACCACCAAAGAACTATCAAAACCTCCAGAATGACGTTCAGAGATTTCAAAGCCGAGTTTCCAGTCATGAGAAAGTGTATTAAATGTATGGGGTTAGTTCCGCTAGTTATAAGAATACAATAAATTATTATCTACGTACCGTATTGGAGAATCCGTCGTAACCAGCTATTCGAGTACAGGAGGCGAGCGCTTTCGATGTAAGGACATCATCATCAGGCCGTCGAGAGAGTACTAAAGTTTAAGTAAAAGGGAGAGAAGAACTAATCCTATTAGATAATTGTACCTTCTATTCTTAATTATGGTTATATTATAAATTAACTTACATAACTAACTAACTGCTAAATTATTTACATGTATCTACTTCTAACTAAGGTACTATCTATTTACCTAAATTATTCTTATCTAAGTTTGAAGTATATATGAGTTATTAATTTGACAGTAAGTTAGTAGTAGTAAGTGATTCGAGTGCTACAAACAATTTTTTGTTATTTATTTTCAACCCTAGACGCTCCAACTACGCAAACCACGTATACGACCATGGACACGAATTACCCGGCATAAAAAAACTGCATGACACTTCTCCACCCACAACAAAAAGGAAAGGGACTCAACATACTTGAAAACATGGAAATATACAAACTACGAAAATTTGACGGACGTACCTATCATGAACAAAAACCTACTTGATACTACCTCAGGCCCTGTATTCAAACCTCTCGACAAACTCATCCAAAAACGAAAAACCCACACAGACGGATTTACTGACAATCTGAACAACAAAAGACACGAACAGAACACACTACCATAACTCCTCACAAACGCAAACGGCACCCTTATGACTCCACTAACTTCCAGACAACCAAACGACCTAGGATCTCACAATTTCAAACAATAATTATAATAAGTAATCGACTAACCACAAATTTAAAAAAAGAAAATAATAGGATAGGTAGGAAGTAAATATACCTACGTAAATAATTTAGCAATAAGTTAGTTAAATAAGTTGGTTTATAGTATATTCATAGTATAGAACACAAGACCATGTGGCTACCACGTGGTAAATGTACAATTAGCTAATAGAATTAGTTTTAACTATCCCTTTCACTTGACATGTCAGACAAACAACCTTTCACCACGTGGTCTCGTTGCCACGTGACCCCTTTCCTTTCTGATCCTATCACCTCCCCAGACTATATAAAACGCTGCAAATTATTACACAATGGTTTATTATTTTTTATTTTTCTATATAGTTCACTCGTCTGCAAAGCCACCAACCATCCAACATGAAGAAAAACATCGATCGCAATTCGGTCAGCTAACATTTGAACGGAGATTAGGCCTCTTTTGCGATTCACACTCAAGTTTCTGATTTATCGTACGCCCAAACTTTAAATTCTCGTAGTGAGCGAACGGTTTGTCCTGCAAAGCTCCGGGTGGTCTCGAAAAATTTTAAACATTCTATAGAATCTTAAATTGAAGGAAAAACAATAGAAGTATCTAAGAGCAACGATGTGTTTCAGCAAAACATGGTAGAGCTTCTTTCTCGTTCATCGCCAACTCTCCTCCGAAGCCTGGTCTGGATGGGAAGGATTGTATAATAGCTCCATCTTCAGGTATCGTCGGTAGGACGGAGTTCCAAATTGATTGCGCGAACTTCACGGATAAGCAAACGCCTCTTTCTTACAAGGTGGCGGAGTCAAAAGACGTTGATGGTAATGAAATGTATCTAATTCACAGTGATCGTTTGTGGTAGGTGCTAGTTTGTAGGATCAATCTTTTGAGGAACCTGACCCATCCAATGAGTTCTTTTTCGTTCCCATGGTCGTGGACAAGATCCCTTAGCTCGATTCCCAGGATATCCCATAATCAGGCTTTTCAGACTACCAATTCCGAATGTTTTAATACGCAACATGATCCAACAATTGGCTATGAATGGACTTATTACTCCATACACTAATCGTTTGATATTTGCAGAAATGCCGTGGTTACAATATAAATCTTTCTCTTCTGGAACCGGAATATCAAGCAAAGTCTCAGTTTTCCATAGTGATGTTGCTGTTTTGATTTTCGACAGTGAGGGTATGCACAAAAGAATCCAGTTGTCAGTCGATGTGAGTTTTTTGTATCCTAAATTCGCAATTGATAAACGGATCACTTATTACAATCCACCAAGTGTAAAGATACTTTATTTGTATACACGATGACTGCATTCAAGTAGTAAAACTTCTAGAATTGCTTGTAAAAAAAAGAGGTACCAATTTCCTACAATCCAATAAGTGCTCTTCTTGAGTTTTTATTATTTTATTGATATTAATTCATTAATTATTCTAATTTTTTAATAATGAGTTAATGTTTTTATGTGTGACATTGTCTTTTTTAGTTAAAAGAGGATCCTAGTAAACAATTTCAGGACGAATTCCCAGATTTCTTGGCTAACCTGCCAGATCAGGCTGAAAGTGACAAGCTGACAGCAGTGGAGGAAATGGCTCGATTCACTCAGTATTTTGCTAGGTTGAAGCTTCCCTTTGAAGAATACCAAAAGTTAGGATTAATATCGGCTTTATCACAAGTACGAACTTTTAAGTAAATCTCGAGTGTGAGAAGATTCATTTCTATCTTGTGCCTGTTCCCATCTAGAATCGTCGAACATTGTTCCCCACACTTCTTATAATTGATGTTTGATGAGTACGTTCCTTGTTCCTTGTTAAGTAAATTAGGGTAGGTTTGTAGAGGTCGTATCCAAGGAAACCAGTGCTAATATTGATGTAGAAAAGTGCCAGAGTCGTCTTCCTTACTAGTAGCCGAACTGCTAGTGCCGAGTGTTGGAAGAAGTCGAGAGTTATAGCTGCTGGGAGGCCACTGATCCATTGAGTGATTGCAGGGATTTTCAAGTGTCATATTTATAGAAGTGAACGTATACCATGAAAGGTCGCACTGGTTGGGCGTTTATTGAGGCACCCCCTTGTACCATCTTTTTCTCTATTTTTTTAAAAATCAGCAGACCTTTTTTACACCTAGCTCTGAAAGATGAGTTTGTAGAACTTTGACGACCCGCTGATGAACCGCAACAAAGTTCGTTAGCTCCTAACGGCAACGTTCTACGGTTCTTCGTTACTTTCAATACGATTTCTCTCGATAGATTTCTCTCGCATAATATGATTTGTAATCGTAGGTGTATGTGATTTTTATGTTCGTCCAATGGTTAAATGTACATAAATATGGACTTGTAAGAATTAAAATATTCAATTGCTCATTTTAACAGGCCGTAAATGAGTATTCGGAAGCCAACGTTTTCATGCGAGGAGCGGTGATATTGAAAAATCTGTTCCTAAACCAGCTTGAAAAACAACGCCTAATAACCGATACGGTTCTCTTAGCAGGTGGTGAACAGCTCCATAACTTTGCCGATTTGTTTTCCAACAAAAATGTACTACAGAACTTGCTATATTACGACCAAAAGCAGCTAAGGATGTAAGTTTGAAAAATATATTTTTCATTTAAGTATCTACTTTCAGTTATATATAACTGAAAGTAGGTACTCAGATGTTCTACACCGTCAATCCATCTGAAATATCATGATTTTATTAAAATTACCAGGTACAATAAATTACAATTATTCTTGACGTTTGCTCTGATTCAATCAAGTTTTAGTGAATTATTGATTTAAATTTGAAACAGTATCAAGAGTGATAACATATCATATATCCGTTCTTGAATGTGTGTTTCAGTGTTCATATGAATACATGTTTGTTTTTCAGGATATTTATTGCCATCGCTGGATTGATTTTGGTCCAGCCAGATCCTATCGTTATCAATGACACGATACGTGAAGATGAGCACGAAGCACACAAGATAAGGGTGTGTACACCATCTGTACTATTATTATCAACTCTTTTTGTTGCACTACCTTAACTTTTCATCACTATCTTCGGAACACAATGTGTTCATGTCATGATTCCACTTGGAAATCCAGAAATCCTTTGATAACAAGCCTTAGCTAACAAATCGTGACTTCTATCATTCCCCGAAACTTTCCCTAGTTCAGTATAGTTATTTTACGGTGTTATATGGTTTAAAAAAATATATTTTATTGAACTTAATAACTATTATCAGTTAATTACTGATTCAATTATGGTAAAATAATTATTTTTATATCTTTTTTACATCACATGTATCAGTATGTAGATATTTGTGTATAAAATAATTTTGTAATGTAAAGTATATCCTAAACTGTACTGTGTACTCTTGAATACATTTATATAATTCAATGACATTGTGTGATACACACATCAAAAAAAGTTTTGCATCACCCTGATTCATTCAGAAATATGCACAGGGAAAATTTGGGGTTTGAATTTTTGAAAAGTGTTTCTAATCACCAGTTAGAAACAACGGAAAAAAGTCTAATAATTAGGTCTAATTAGTCTAATTAGTCTGATAATAATTAATAATTAATTAATAATTAATACTTTTTTCATTAAAAATTTTTTTTTCTTAGAAAAAGGCAAAACTAAAAAATTTACTTTTCTAAAAATGTGAAAAAAAACACTGGGAATATCGTCCAACAAGTTTGTTGTTGCTGAGAGGGCCTTTTAGCCTTTGTAATGAGTGTCAGGCCTTAAGGAAGAAGTTAAAGAAATTCATATTGACACTCCGGAACATGATCAATCGTGAATCCGGAAAAACGAGAGCTGTTAGACGATATTCCGTGTGTTTTTTTCGTTTTGTTGTTTTTTTCACAATTTTTAGAAAAGTAAATTTTTTCAGTTTTGCCTTTTTTCAAGAACAAATTTTTCCAAATGAAGAAAATTATCCAAATAAAGTTTTTTTCATTGTTTCTGGTGATTAGAAACACTTTTCAAAAATTGAAACCCCAAATATTTTCTATTCATATTTCTGAATGAATCAGGGTGATGCAAAAACTTTTTTCGATGTTTGTATATGAGACAGGTTGAACGGTTGGTATGCCATCTTCGCTATTGACTTAGATGTAACTTCCTTTTCGCAATAAACATGGGACAATTAATTATAACATGTTCAATTGATCCTACATGTGATTCACAATCATATTATGTGGGTTCACACTCCCACGTATTACATGGGTTATTATAGCAGCACTTCTATATTTTTTGACCCATCTAAATACCTTTTCCTTTTCTTCAGGCATCCAAAGGGTCTTACAATGCTTTACATGCATTAGAAAAAGTTGGTTTGCAAATAAGAGAAAAACAGTACTTTCAACTGCAGCCAACTTACAGTACTACGAGAGAAAATATAACGTTGCGTGTGCAGGTGAGGTTCTCCTGGCTACAGTGTTTTGGTATAACTAATAGCAAGAGTATGAACAGTCAAAATGAATTACCTATAGCTGATCCTTCTTTCCTGACTGCATCTATATCACTTTTTTTGTTGTCGAAAAGGCTGTAAGCTGTAAATCTCAACCAAGTTAGGCTGCCGTCTTGCTTCACCTCTCTACTTGTCTTACCAATCTACGTGTGATATTCACAGGTGAATAATGCCAGCACGTTTAATACAGAGTTCTCCCCGTACAAGATCCCTGGCCACACTATGACGGTGTCTCAAGAAACTATAGATAAATATCAGGGGAAGGCCATCTTTTCAACGGTGAGCTCCTTTCATCTAATCTTTTGCGTTTGCCTCTGATAGGAACAAGCACTTATTCATTTGTGCAGTAGGAAAAATAAATGTTGGTTATCTAAAATCATCATTTTCACTCTCATTAGCGTTTTAGAGCTTCAGAATAATTTTGGTTCCGTGTCTATTTGTCCCTCCTAAGACCCCACAGGTAACACTAAACAACATTGGAGTTTTCAGGGATTCTGCTGGTTAATTCCTTGATAGTGCAAATGTGAGTTATATTACTTGAAACTTCGGTTTCCCCGTTCAAGTTATTGTTTAGAATGGCAAACATTCTGAGAGTATTTATTTCTAAGCCATTGCATACAAATTTTGTCGTATTTGAAACGTTAGCAGCCACAGGAATTAGAACACCTTCCCGGAGAAATAATTCCATTTCGAAAAAATTCTCTACTAAGTTTAAGTGTACCAACTGCGCGTGTGTCCCAAACGTGATTTTCGTGAAACAACGACTTCTCATATTTAAATGTACTGATTTTTGAGTAATTAGTAATTCATTTTCAGTTTTTAGTTTGAGTAATTTATTGCTTATGAATTCCGAGGAAACTTCGTGGTAGCCTAATCACGGGTTCTCAAAACGATGCAAATTATTACACAAAGATTTATTATTTTCCTGTAAATATCACCTGTCTACGAAGAACGTAGTTTCTTCCGACCCTTCTAGGGACTACGGGGGTTGAGAGATCCTTGGTCGAGAAGCTCCAAGACAGGTCACGTGCAATCTAGATTAATTTCACAATCAACTCTCCTTCAACAATGTGTCATCGTTCAGAGCTCTGGATGATCTCATTAGTTTCTGAAAATTGAACACTGTTATGGCCCACATTCTCAACAATTACGTTTTCCAATAAAGAAAGATGCAGGAAAACCTCTGAGTGAGTCATTATTTAGAGGGTGAGGTACAAGGGGAGAACACGTCAGACTGACGTCACCCTTTCTCCAGTCTCTCACCATCCCAAATACCTAAGTATCAAAGGCACACTCAGTGGCCTCCCTTTGTGCAGTCTTCTCCACTCGATTGACTTGATTATTTCTACTTACTAGCCCTATTAACTGGTCCAGCTCCTCAGAGCAAGCGGTTTGCCTTCCAAAGGTGCTGGCTTCTGCATTATCTTTCCCTTAGAGTCTCGTTAAGAACATTAGGATCATTAGGTAAATGCTCTACTGATTTAAGGTCAGCCTTGTATGAGGCGCCGGAGAAGGCAGATAGCTACCCCCCCCCCCCCGCCATCCTCCCCCTCCTTTTTTCTTGCACTACTCCCATCATTTAGCATATCACGCTGGGGAAATAGTGCAAGCATCTAGCTTAGCTATCAATCTCTCTGCTGAGTAGAGATCAAAGAAAACAGTAAGCCATCAAGAAGGCCATCCTTCACTCAACAACACGCAGACATAACAAGCACTATCCTAAATTAGTGAAAAAACGTCAGTAATAATTTATTCATTAATCAAATACCGAATTAATTATTATTCTCATAGGAACAGTAGGTCCCACAGAGTGGTGTAAAAAATTCTTGAGAATCGTCGCTATTTTAAATTATTGAAAAAAACCTGTTCATTGAAAGCTTCCTGGTAGGTTTTGTTTTTGAAATTGTTTCCCCTCACTTTTACCCCTGAGAAGTGACTGAATTATAACCAAAAGCTTCGCAGCACAACTAGACCTCCAAATTTCATCAAGATTTTGGGGGGGGGGGGATACTTTCATCCGCTCGATTTTAAAGATTTATTATTTTTACTGGGATACAACTATGGTATTGGATATCGTCTTTCTCCGTTTTGATTCAACCACCCAAGAAATAGTGGAGCCCAGCCTTTGTAATAAGCAATAGTTTGGGGTTTCAGATGATCACTTCAGAGCAGAACTTGTTCTGGTGGGTGGAAAACGACGCTGGGATTCTCAGTGTCATTGCGGAAGTCGACGAAGGAACGCTTCATAAATCAAGTAATTATACTCGAGCGGATGGACCTTTCAACATATATCTGAAAGTAACGAATACAGTTTCTATCACATGTTTAGTACTAACTAGCAGTTCAAATTGTTCAAAATGATATTCATATCTGATACTTCACGTCTTCCTTCACTCAGAAGTACAAAAACAATACTGTACCCATTAAAAATAATAATTGGAGATCTGACAGTTTAATGATCTGGCCAAAATGTCGTTGAGAAGTCCACCAATTCAAAACTCAAATAACGTAATTTTGCAGTTACATGAAAAAGAAGTGAAATACATAGATATAAAGATATTGATTGATTCCCTATAGAATCAAGCTCCTCAATTAGAAGAATGACCAAAAATAATCTTTCTATTAAATTTGCTAATTTTCACTGCTCATCCTACGTAGCTCAATACCGTTGCCTTCCCGTATCTAAAACTCTTGAAGAGGCAATTTCATCACATTAGTTGATTGTACATTTCAATAATATTCGATTTATTATGACTAATATGGAGAGTTCAATACTGTTCGTCAATGATGTTCGAAAGACAATCCAATCAACATTTTCTGTAAAATACCTTTGGTAGTCATGATTCACCAAAACACAGTATAAAAATATGTAAAGCTGAAAAGGTGTAGAATCCATGTTGTGCGAACTTGCCTCCATACTAAGTCTCCTCTGCTCTTATCCAAAGTTCGAGTATAAAGAAGAAGTTGGATGAATCTGAGTGTTATCTTAAAATCCAGAAAAAACGAGAATCTCCATTCTACTCGTACTATCCATTGGTGCGAGGCCCTTCAGGCAACGGAGTTGTCAATGAGTAGCTGTTTGCACCGAGCAAGTTTTGAAGAGAACAACATTTTTTCCACAACTTCATTACCAAAGGACTGTGCGCTGGGTCGTGGGCATAGTTACCTATACATTCATCATTCTGTTTTTTTTTTACGTTATACTATGCATTTTCAATTATTAAACATTATTGTTGTAGTTGAAAAATTTCAAGGAAAAAACGGCAGAAGTAAGTGCATCTTTGAAACCTCCACCGATTTGTGAGTCTGCTACGAAAACTGCCAGGATGCCCTCAGTCCACCATTTCAAATTGCCGGAAGGTGAAGGTGTATTTTACCTGGAATTCGAACCAGATTCAATAAATACAGTCAAGGTGAGTTAAGGTACGCTGACCCCTGGATTTTGTAGCTATACTGTAGCTATAAGGATTGGTTTGAACAATTGTTTTTATCCCCCTAATAATGCATTCCAATATTTTGATGAAGTCGGCAAAAACAAGGGGGGCGCAGATCATCACCCCACGAGTGAGATGAGTAATGAGATTCCGTTCTCCTGCAAGTTCTCCTGCAAGGATACGTCAACACATATTTGGATCAATAAGCGACCTTCCCTCCAAAAATATGGGCCTTGAGGAGTTCTCACTAAGCTCAAAATGGTTCGTCCAAATACCTATTGCAGAGTCCTGCTTTCTTACCTACTGAATCGGACATAAACAACTATGCTGCCAAGTGCCACTGCAGTCTCCAAATCCCATGGAATGCAGACTGGTGTATCTGAAGGGATCATACTGGGTCCTCTCCTCTATATCTTTTCAACACTTGAATACCCAAATAGATCATCTATACTTACAGTTAACTTCGTAGGCGACCAAGCCATTGTGGTGTGGCGCCAGGGTACTTCCCTGCAAGCTCATACCATTCTCCAAAAATACGTCAACCAACATGGCCAGCGGACTAATAAATGGAAAATAAAGCCAAATGCCACCAAAACAACGCTGTTGTTTTGCCTACAAACTCTCGGTCTCTGTTCCTGACGTAATGCTCGATGGCCTGCTTGTGAGAAAAGTCGATTCACTTTGGTACGTCGGGGTTACACTTGGCAGCAAACTAAAGTGGAACATCCGTATTGAAATCTGGACAGCTACTATTCGCCAAAGGATCCAGCAAATTGAAAACCTTGAGGCTAGCCGAACTATTCCTCTCCACATCTCTATACCTCACGACTCGTCCATGACCCATCTGGCTATATGCATGTGAGTTTGCGAGATATGGAACTCAGCAGCACACAAATTAAAAAAATCCAGACTCTTCAGAACCGTGTATTAGGCATAATTAGTACACAAACCACTGGTTTGAGCCTAATACAGCACTACACGAATCTCAACATTCCTTATGCACGAGGCGTACTGAGAAAATACTATAATCTAGCCTAACAGCTAGATTAGCTGTTATTTAGATTAGCTGTATTTTAAGCTTCCACAGAAACCCTCCAGTGAACTCCAGGCTGAACGAATTATTGAAAATATTAAACCAAAATGTCAGTGGCCCATTGACTACCTAGATAACCTAGCTGGACTATGGTAGCATTTCTTATAACCAACGAGCAAAACTCTTCCGACTAGGCGTATCTAGACTACGGTTAAATTACTGCGAATCATTATAGACAGCCTGCCAACCAACTGGACTACTCATTACCGAGACCGGATAGCTTCCCCTCAAAACGCGATGTCAAATGTTGTCCGATCGATATGTTTGAAGACTATAATCTCGTGATAGCCCAATAGTATTCCTCTCAAGCAGTTTGACAAGCTGTCACAAATTCATTACGTGATGATCGATAAACCTACGGGTTTATAAGGTACGATGAGGGGTTTACATCCCCACCACTGTAGTGAGGAGCTGACCGGATCCCCGAAACACAATAATTTGCAGAAACGAAGTTCTCTAAACCAGTTACGCAGTTGTGTTATTCTGCTGACCACAACTCTCAGATAGTTATTACGAGGGAGCAGATAAACGCGAGTTTCTTCTCTGTGATGGCGACTTTCTGTTGACAATAAACAAGGTACCCATGAGATCATTGCAGACGGATGATTATGCAATCATAAGTAACAGTTATGAGACAATTAATTGAGTTTTTAAAAATATTTTCATGGAGAAAACTGACATGTTGCATCTTATTATTTTTAAGAACTTAGAAATTTGTCGTGGGATAGTTCTTACATCTTTTGTAACTAGCTACTACAGTTTCCAGCCAGGTTATCATTTATATAAATGATTTTATCCTAATTGGATAAATTATAACTAATATCTCTCTTCATAGGTGCTTATAAGCGCAAATGAGAGACCAACATATGACGAAATCAACAAAATGCCATTCCTGGATTCGAAAGTCATTGCGACGAATTTCTCCAATTTAGATTCTCGAAACCATAGCGATCTTTATGTCGCTGTGCTGTACTCAGTAATGACAACATTACAGTAACTTTGAAAATAGTACATTAATTTGAGCTACAAATGAGTAGGCCAATTTCAAAACGAGCTAAAGGACTCCCAAACGAAACGGACAAAAACGCAAAAAACTGCTGCATTTTAACCTGACAGCCTACATTCATAGGGTTTTCTCAAAGTTTCAAAAATTCTCTGAATTTCTGAAACAGAATTTATCATTTTTCTAATGAGGATAAATTAGTCAGTTCAATTTGAAATTAAGAATTAGCGCGTTTTGGAATTTGAGATCGTTTTTAACCAACGTCATAACCTTATTTTCTACAAACAATTTCTCCATCTTTACCGTCGTACCAACCTGTCAAACAATAAATCTGGTTATAATTTTTTTTTAAATAATAAGGTAAACTTTATTGTTAGAAAAATCAACATTACAGTTTTGATAACAATTGAATAAAGTAGATTTAGTATCTAATTAACATGAAACATGAATTTCAGGAATAACCCAGTGGAGGTTCAGGTCGTTGTGGTTACAATAGAATTAAATTGAATAAATTCTGGAGAAAAGGGTAGAAAAGTCTGAAAAAACAAGATTGAACGAAGCCACCTTTATTTTTCGCGCGTTTCATTTTGAACTACGCTCAGTAGCCATTGCCCTCAGGGCTTTTAGCGCTTTACCTGAGATGTTTTAGGCTCACTTTGTAATTTGAGCGAGTTTAGGGAAGTGCACTCTTACTTTCTACTTATTTTTTCGATGGGTTTCGCCTGGTTTTGAAATTAGAAACCAACACGAGGTTGAAGCTGACGCCATTCTGAATCCAACAATACCAATAACTCTTTTTTTTTTTTTCAAAAAATCGATTGAGCTCGTTACGGAACTGGTCTACTCGAATAGTATTATTGAATTCCGACTTAGAAGTTCCCCACTTCGTGGTTATTTTTTTGCGATAGTTAATATCTTAAATGCGATATGATCCACTATTTGGGTCTGTTCTGGAAAAACTGTTGAATGAGGATGTCCAATTCTTCCTAGGTCCGTGGAGTTTCCTTTCCGTATTTCCTGAAATACAAAGTCGTGCAATGCGTAAACTACATCTACAAGAAGTTCGAAGCCCGAGGTTGTCGCGTAAGATAATATGACAGTAAGAGTACACTAAGTAGTTGTACACATATAATTGTCTAAAAGTAATTCATTAAAAGGGGGTCTCATTCGGTGGCCCTTCGTTCTTAGTATTTCGCGAAAATAAAGGCGCAAAACCTTGAAAAGTTGTACCTAATTTTGAAATTTTAAAGGATTTTAGAAATTCATTAGTGCACGGCCCTAGAGAATTGACAATCATGTCTCAAGAATCATGAATCATCTGAATCAAACCATAATTGCCAAAGAATAATGGGAAAACTTCTGAATAAACAGTTTTTCCCATATTTCTCTGGCAATTATTGTCCGATTTTGATGATTCCAGCGGCAATCTTTCAGTTTTTATATCCCCGAGGCCCATACACTAACGACTTGGTAAAATCCTTGAAAATTTAAAGTTTAGCTACATTTTATGGAAAAACAATAACTGAATTAACGTTTTTTCCCATTTTTCTCTGGCAGTTTTTCAATTCCCTAGAGCCGTGCACTAATGAATTTCTAAAATCCTTTAAAATTTCTAATTTAGGTAAAACTTTTCAAGTTTTTGTGCCTTCGATTTCGTGAAATACTAACCCGGAACGAGGAACGAACGGCGACCGACTGAGACCCCCTTAAAAGAATTTTCGGCTAGGAACATTAAGTTCCTGGATATTATCCACAAATTTTATATGAACAAAATTAGGTATAAGTAAGTTATAAATAGTTATTTTAACATGGATGTTTTGGGGTTTAATGTCATGTAAGAATCATGCTTACTTTCATTCTGTACCCCCCAGAACTCTGCATTCAGTGCACAAATTCTCTAGGAGGCCATCCGATGTATCTTTTTGCAGTCCGTTCAGTGAAGTGAGAGGTCAGCAGTAGTTTGCCCTATTCTTCAAATCATGAAACGTCAGTACAGTCCATCGAAAAATAATATTAGGTATTATAATTGGGGGTTTTTCGTCGCCCAAGTTATCGATTGGTGTCAATCGCAGAACAATCTGGTTGATCATCCTACGAACCAATGGAATGCGATGTATTCTCCGGTAACACCTCGTTCCAAACCCTCGGTTCGGTTCAAATGGGACGCTTTGAAGATTCAAATTGTCACACAATGGTTAATTATTTTTCGATAAAGATCACCTGTCTGCGAAAAACACGGATTTCCTTTTAGTAGTACCTACCAACCATATTATCGCACAGATTTCACAATCAAGTTTGTTTCGTCAAAAAGTTCTTACCAGCTAAACACCGTTATCCCAAAGTTGTGGGTGCCTTCAATTGATTTGATTCTTATTTGTTAAGGAAGCACACGCGAGTGTCATGAAATTATATTCGAAGAAACGAGAAAATATCGCATTTGATCAGCTGAAATTGGGCTCACACTCGTGTTTCTGACCCATGATTCGTCCAATATAGAGTTACTGAGACATATTTCAACTACCTTCTAAGGACCATAGGCACGTGGGGCGGGGCGAGGGAATTCGGGACCCCTGTAGGCTAAGGACCGAGCTTGGCTGTTTGAGCTGGCCCACGTGTTTTGAAAATTTTTCACAATAAATGCACCAGCCCATAATTCTATATCATTACTACGAGCATTCAAACCATCCCCAATAAAATCAAACCATTATTGGCGACGGCTGACAAACTACAAAATTATCTTGATTAGGTCAATGGGAAATCAATTTATTGAGGGCATACGAATGAGTGACTTCCTTTCTTGAAGGAGGCAGTTACTACCTTCTTAACCCTTCATCAGTCGCAGCCAATCTGACTGATCGCGCGAAGGTATTTTTTGTTCCTCCACAGAGAAGGTTGGCGGCCCTGCGCTGTCCTTCCCAGTAGCTTCCTGACGAACGAAGGGGGAGGGTTTAGTGCTGTGTCGTTTTCCGTGACGTTTGTCAGTGGCGCTCTATGGCGCACACAAAATTCTGCACGTGATTGCTATTCAAGTCTAATTTTATAATGAAACCATCGTGGTATACCTAGTAATGTTATTTAAGTAGAATACCAACATTAAAAACGCTAAATGAGGAAAAAATTGAAATTATCAAGATGAGAGAAAGTTTCTGGTTCCTCTAGGGTTCACACTTAAAATTAGCCATAAATTAATTGTTTAGATTGTTTTCTGCTACATTCTGCCTCTAAAATCATGTAAGCACTTAGTGTCAGTTGGTAAAACTCAAATTTGAACAAAATTGTAAATTTCCACAAATTTCGCTGCGACAAATGTGACCAGTAAAAGAGCTGCGACTAGTGAAGGGTTAAAACCTCTAAGCTTGCTGTTCGGCCACCTCTTTCACATCACGAGTTTGGTTTACCTGATTGTAGAGGAGATTATGAAATATTTTGTTCTCTAACAGTACCGACAGTTTCTGGAAAACCAAACTGATACTCCCAGGATCTGGTGCGAGTGCAGTCATCTATCGTGGTTTTCGGCTAAGATTTCGAAGCCACTTGCCAAGGCTATACTGGGGGAAGATACTAAGTTGTATACACCTACTTACTACAACTACATTGTCCCTTTCGTCGTGGCGCTTGTTTGGTTGTTTTTCTTCTTACTTCTCGTCTGGGGGCGCCACAAGGATAAACTGGATGAAAATTCGGTAAGTCCCACATGCTCACGATGATTACCCATGAGTAGTGCATGATATAATATGGCAAAAAACCTCAAAAAGTATTCGTGACTTCAATTCCTCCCACAGCAATTCTTACTAGTATTGAATGATAACTGGTGCACCGATACGTATCCATACGTTGTGGCTGTTTTCACTGGCGAGAGATGGGGATCCGGAACCTCTTCTTGGGTTTCCATACGAGTTTTTGGAAAAGATGGACACAGCCGAGTAAGTACAACTTCTATAAATACAGGGTGGTGCGCGAGTTAGGGACCTCCAGTCTAGTTTCACTAATTTCCGGTAT
Source organism: Apolygus lucorum (assembly GCA_009739505.2). Taxonomy (NCBI): domain Eukaryota; kingdom Metazoa; phylum Arthropoda; class Insecta; order Hemiptera; family Miridae; genus Apolygus; species Apolygus lucorum. The sequence continues at coordinate 51,144,818 of CM019179.2, forward strand.
GAAAATTGCGGTTCAAAGCTATTTTCATAATTTCTTCGAAATGGCAAAATTGAGCATTGCGCACTTTATGTAATCCACAAACAGCAGAAACGGTTGACCAAACAGCGGGGTCAAGTACAAGTGATTTTCCCTTTTAAGGGGGTCTCAGTCGGTGGCCGTTCGTTTTCAGTATTTAGCGAAATTGAAGGCGCAAAACGTAAAAAGTTGTACCTAAATTTGAAATTTTAGAGGATTTTATAAATTCGTTAGTGCACGGCCCTAGGGAATTGGAAAACTACAATATCGCAGCTGGAATCATCAAAATCGAACAATAATTGTCAATGAAAAATAGGAAAAACTAATGAATAAACGGGTTTTCCTACGTTTTTCCCTTATTTCTCTGGCAATTATTGTTCGATTCTGATGATTCCAGCGGCAATCTTTCAGTTTTTTAATTCCCAAGGCCCTTGCGCTAATGAATTTCTAAAATCCCCGAAAATGTCGAGTTTAGGAACAATTTTTCAAGTTTTTGCGCCTTCATTTTCGCGAAATACTAAGAACAAACGGCGACCGACTGATAACCCCTTGAATAACCCCATTTCTTTATGTAATCCCGGAGTCAGATCAAAACATCACCACGTAATAGAAAAAATATATTGTTGTATCCATTCCAGAGAACGTCCCACAGGATAAGGATTAGTTCAATTTAAACCAGTTGTTGAGCGATAAAACACGCATTTTTATGTACATTCCTCTTGCACAAACTGTTTTTCAATCAATGCACCTGATTTTGTCAGTATTTTGAGTTAGAAATACTCTCCCTAGAAGGACTCCCTCCCTCACCATTAACTGCCATAACATTTCTAGCGGGATGTGAGCCTCAAATTTGAACAGCATTTACACCCCTTCCACCATTTCGCCCCTTAAAAGGGAAAATTCAAAATTCCTGCGACATAATGCACAACTAGATAGATTTTCGCGTCGAACAAAAAAAGAACCACGGAAATTTGTTATAAACTGAGGCTTGGGCAGAGTAGGTGACCTAGATTTTGCCACACCCTCACACACACAGACAATCACCTAGGGTTTTTCCGCGGATTTGGGTTCAGAATGGTCTAAAACGGATCAGTATGTGGTTTTTTTATTTTTATTTTTTTGTTTATTTTTTTTCAGTTTTTACCGTGCGACTTCTTTGAAATATATTTGACACTTGGTGTTAATTTTCGCAACTTTCGTGATTGGATAACTTTGCAGACATCCTAAGCGGGTGCTATATGAAAAACGTCTACAAGTGGGTGTGGCACATAGCTTCCTCGTATCCATAACCCGATTGTATAGATGATCAAATGCATAGTAGTTAATCTCAAAACATGAATCTCTATGTACCTTGCATTACCCTCTTAGGAGACTACAGAGAAAAATGTAGAAGTTTTAGTTGTGCCAAGGATTTCATGGCAGGCAGACAGACACGGAACCAAAATTTTTCAGAAAGGTCTGAAACGTGAAACGCGAGTAAAAATTTTGGTTTTGGAGAACTATTTTTTTCAACCTTGAAAAGTGGAAACAAAGCTTCCGCTACCTTGGTAGATTAGGAAACAAAAATCATTTGAGGTGTCATTTTTTCACAGAATTTTGCGGAGGATCCGAATCTTCAATAATAATCGAGGGATTCAATTTGAAAAATCAAGTTGCGGACGTTTTGTCATTTTGTAATTTAAGAAAAAATTATGTAGAATAGCTTTGAACTGAATTTTTTACTCCGGCTATTAAAGAAAATAGACTGGTGACCAAAATGTGTACGTATAATCAATTCATCATCATTCATAAACATCTTCAACAATGCACTGATTTTGGTTTATTATTTTCAATAATGAACCTTTGGAATCGACCAAGAAAAAAAAAATTTTAACACCCCCTCAAAATTTGATGGTTTACGTTTCAAGGTACGTAGAATCCAAAAATCGAATAAAAATTTGGCCGTCCGTCCGCCGTCCGCCGTACGCCGTCCGCCGTACGCCGTACGCCGTACGCCGTACGCCGTACGCCGTACGCGGCACTTTTGCCACTTAGCATTGACCGATTTTGATGAAATTTGGTATGTAGGCTCCATTTGGGGTCTAGTTGTGCCCCGAAGCTTTTGGTTGATGTAGGTCACTTCTAAGGGTTCCAAAATCAATTTTGAAATTTTGAAAACGCCCTAACTCAAAAAATGTCGATATAAAGGTATTGTTTTTCCTTCAATTTAAGATTCTATGGAATTTTTAAAATTTTTTGAGACCACGCGGAGCTCTGTAGGACAAACCGTTCGCTCACTACGAAAATTTAAGGGTTTATATTGAAATATATATATATAAATCAAAACACGAGTGTGAATAGCAAAAGAGGCCTAATCTCCGTTCAAATTTTAGCTGACCAAAATGTGATCGATGGTTGGTGAATATGATTTTTTTTTAATTAAAAAAAATTTTTTTTTGATTTTTTTTCGATTTTTTTTTCTTCATATTGGATGGTTGGTGATTTTGTAGACGAGTGATCTATATAAAAATAATAAACCGTTGTGTAATAATTTGCAGCGTTTTTTTTTTCTTTTTCAATTTGAAGGTTCACACTCTTTACTCCAAGTTCAAGCGGGTACTGAAAAATGGACAAGATGATTGGTTTTTGATGAAAACTGCTCAACCGTTAGGGAAACTCACATCAATACAATTGTGGCACAGCCATTCAGGACTTTCCCCAGAATGGTGAGTCTTACTGCGTGTAAATACTAACTGTCAATTGAATGAGGGTAAAACAAGCCACTTTTTCATCAAAATTACGTCTAGTTTGGGTATTTGACGAAATATGCATGTGGTTGATGAAATATGAATCTAGGAGTTGAAGATAGGTAGGTTGACGAGTAGATAGTTCTATAGTGAGTACCTTGCTATTTAATAACAATCTACTTATATCTGAATATACATAATTCCTTATCATTGTTGTTTTACTGCAGCTAGAAAGACCCAGTCCAAAGATCTTAGACTACCACGTGTTATCAGTGATGCAACCAATCGAATTAGACAAATGTTCTATATTATATATAGAATTTTTCTGTCATGTATCACTTGCACTCTCAGGTACTGCCAAAAAGTAGTCATCTACGACGTAAAAACAGAAGAAACCTACACGTTTATTGTTGAACGTTGGTTCACTTTCGATAGTAGGTTAACTCTTGATGAAGCACGGATGGATGAAGTGAAAACTCTGAAGCCCGAAGATGTGTACAGCAAATGGCAATATCACATAGCTGGGTGGATATATTCTGAATTCCGAGAGAAGTACATCTGGGCTAGTATCATTTCACGGTAAATACTACACTATAATTATTTGACTACAATATTACTTCTGCTAGGATCGAGAGAAAGAGGCAGTTAAGTAAAATTATGTCAATTATGAGGACTATTAAGTAAAATACGTTCGTGAATGTTGAACGATGCGAATAGTCTCGCTGTTTATCTCCTGAGATGTTGTTATAGTAATGATTGATGAATAAAACGGTGTGGGGAAAAAGCTATATATACTTTGTAAAAGTTTTGTACTCATCAAATTTTTTGAATTTCGTCTGAATTTTCTGAAATTTTAATACTTGTCTAAGGGTCGTATTTCGACAGAAAATTATCACGTATCGTGTTGTAGTTCCGCGGTCCTTCCAATTGACTTGACTGCTACTGTCTGTTTACTTCACTTGTCTTCAACCCGTCTTTGATTAAAAATTACTGTTAGGAGTGAAGTCAGGAAAACATCAGAGGTTTGAGATTCGAAAGGTATGCAAGATTTGGAAGGTTTGCACTTTAAAACTGAATCTTTATACAAAAAGAAAAAAAACCCTGTCCCAGTACCTCACAAATATGGACTAACCTTAGTTCATCTTCGTTGCGCTGGCTCCCCCGAGACGATGCTGGTGTACCTCCTCGCCCTGGCGATTTCTCTCGGTTGAGAGCTGAAGTTAAGATTCGGGGTACTTACCGAATGAAACTACTGAAGATGCTAGAGCGCCAAAAGAGTCATTCACGTTCACCGGGCTTCCGTCGAATTCCTTCTCCGAATTTTTCCCGCTGTCACATGCCTTTTCAAGGTTCCTACGAGGGGATGCTGGGTTCCAGCCTGGGGGACCCTGGCCGCACGTGGATGGGGAGCTGCTGACTCGAGATGTTCAGCCGTCCAAAGTAAAAAATCCGTAGAACTGTACCTACCGAGAAATTCATTTTTCGAGAAAACGCTGGCAAAGTTTTTTCGCTCTGGCATAGTCATTTCTCAACAATTTTACCTGATTCTTTCGCGAGATGATTCAGCAAATTTCTACGTCTTTTCCCAAAGAAGCATGCATTTTGGATTCAAGCACATGATTTTATTATTAATATATATATATTTTTTTTTTCGTTGTACCGGCAGCGTTAGTATATTGTGCGTACAAATGTTGCGATCTTATTACAGCTTTTCACCGTTGCAAGGTATGAAATGATCTCATTGTGCCCGTAGAGGGCACCTTGAAGCTTTAGGCGCACATTACAACGTTGAAATGTCTATCAGTTCAGACAACTATGAGAATAATCAATCGGGAAAAAGCCACACTTTCCATCGATCTATTAATAATATTGTTCCAACAAATAAAGGTATTTTTGTGAAATAACTTTCCTAATACATTTCTCTGAATTTTTTTCTGAATGATTAAGTAGAACTCAAAATTACGAAACCAACCACACCAAAAATCGACCATACGTTTTTCTTTACTATTGGACGGCAGTGTTCTAGTTTTCAGCACAGCTCCTTATTTGTGGCGGCTACAGCGATTCCTACGAAAGCGGAGTCGGTGGTGAATGCCCTCGGTTAGGTTGAGGGGTAAATGTCTTCATTTTCAATTCTAAAAAAATTATTTGAGATTTTAATGTATTTACTGAACCTCAACAACACTACTAGGTCATAAACCTAGAAAAAATACAAACTCATCATATCTCGAGTAATTGAAGTTTCTCATAATTCTGTACATAAGTTGGTCGTAAATTTTTGTTTTTCATAAATTTTAGGCAATAATTGAAACGATATGGAAGAACATTGTACCTATGCTGAACTCAACAGTGATTTAGGAGTATGTTGACAAGATGTCAAGAACTAGAATAATGCTCTATAGTTTTCCCCAGTTCTGGAAAATTCGCCTCAAGATACGTTCTTCCAGCATTCAATTCTATTCTTTCAACTCGCAGAGCTATACATTTTTATATTTCGTACAAAATATTCATTTGTCTATGACGTTGTAGGCATCCAAGAAGTTTGTATACAAGATGCCAGCGATCAGTCCTTGCGATCGGTCTCGTGATGACCGCGATGGGATTCAGCATGCTGTTCTTCAAATTTGATAGTCAGTAAATAGTTGGATTTTTTATTATAACAATAATATTTGGCCTTCATCCGCTCGCGCCTTCTTTGACACAGCAAATAGCCACCCGTCATGTTTTTTCTTGTTGGTCATCTAGAATTTATTGAGTTTATACGAAGGAATTGGAATAGAAAACTTTTATTGACAAAAAATCATAGAAGTTGGCAAATAATAACAATATTGATTTCCTGGGATAGGTAGTCTAGTGACTGGGGTTGATTATATCAAGCGCTTTATTGAACCACATTGTTTCTCAAACGCAAAAAATATTGCCTCGTTATTATTAGAAAAAAACATGAAATATAACGAATAAGAAATCTTGTAAAAACATACACCTTGAAAATATAACCGAAATTGACGAAATAAGGCGAATAAACTTACGAAAAACGCTGCAAATTACTACACAACGTTATGTTGTAAGGGGTGTGCGGGTAGAAAAAACTGTTTATTGTTTTGTTTTTAATCAATTTAGACCTCATTCTGAGAATTTTGACACCAACAGCAACCTTCTAGCGTGAGAAGACCTTTTTCTATGATTTTTCAAAGTTTCGAATGTTCATGACTTCACAGTGGGCTGGGGGAGTGCGTGACGTCATTAACATTCGAAACTATGAAAAATCATAGAAAAAGATCTATTCATCCGAAAAGAGAACGGCTGGTGTCAAAATTCTCAGGAATAGGTCTACTTTCGATTAAAAAATTTAAAATCAGGCGCTACCCCCACCCCATTATTCTGTAGAGATCAACTGTCTGCGAAGAACACGGCTTCTCCCAGCCGTCGAAAAGCTCCTGTGCAGGTTACAAATACCATCGTTCAGAGCTCTGGATGGTATTCGTTTTTAAAACTTGAATACCATCCTAAATCATTTTTTTTTTTTCAATCTTTAATTATTTATTCACTGATTTACAAATTTAGGTATTAGGAAGCAAACGGTTCATCTCACAAATATCTGGGAGACCCAGAAAATTCTTAAAAATCATCGCTATCTTAAGATTTGAGATCAGCTACATTGCAAAAAACCAACCTGTTGTTTGCTTATACAGTGGAGTTACGGCTATTTTTGTTTCATTCCTTCAAGGTGGTCCCGCCGATTACACTTCGTTCAACTTTACATTAGAAGACTGGTGGAACGGAATCAAATGCATTCTTATAGCTAAATTGATATTCGTAGTTGGTTTTTGTTTCCGGTGAGTATTATGTACTTAATCATCCTTTTTATGTAATCAGAATCAGCAAAGTAAGTCAGTTGCTGAACACGAATGCTGAATTATTTCGACTAATGTGCATTAATATATTATGAAGGTACATATTCATTGTTTATGGCAAGGAAAATATTCAACTATATCAGTCATTTATGAGCAGTCTTTAAACTATTCTGTATGCACGTGGCCCAACGAGTACAATGTTTAATAATGAGTAAGTACATACGTCGTCATTTATGCAGGATGAGCAAGAAGACGAAAAGTGATGAATTGAAGAAACGAGAAAAACAGCGTTTAGAAAAGCTTGAGAAGGCCGAGAATAAAAGAAAGCCAAAAAGCAGAGGAGGTTATTTCCACATTGTGGCTAATGAAATAATAGTGATATGGTGTTATTGATAGGGATGGCAACGATATATCGAATATATCAATATATTACTGTTGATATATCGATATATATTATTAGTCAATATCGATATAGTTTATCGGCCAATATCGATATATTAACCGATTATATCGTGACTTGTTTCAACTAAAAATTGAATATTAAAATGGATGGATGAGAAGGGACTCCTTTACCTGTACATTGCTTTGTTTATTTATTTATTAACAATTATTTTCAATTTTGAAGGACTATACCAATAGTACACCCCTATCAATTTATAAATCAAACAGCAATCACGAGTGTAGCTACGATTTTGCTTCCGAGTCTACCAAGGTAGCGGAAGCTTTGTTTTCACTTTTCAAGGTCGAAAAAAAAAGTTCTCCAAAATCAAAATTTTCACTCGCGTTTTGCGTTTTAGACCTTTCTGAACAATTTTGGTTCAGTGTCTGTGTGTCTGTCTGTCTATCTGTCTGTCATGAATTCCTTGTAACGCGCATAACTATACGAAGTTATTGTCCGATTTCAATGAAATTTTCAGGGATTGTGCGGGTTGGTGAGTAGACGGTCCCCTATGAAAATCATCATCCCCGGACTGATAGAAGCGACTGCGCATGCGCAAACGTGAATTCCTTGTAACGGCCATAATTTCTACATTTTCCATCCGATTTCAATGAAATTTTCAGGGATGTTACAGATTAACTTGTTTTGATGTTTTGAGATTAACTACTATGCATCGGATCATCTATACAATCGGGTTATGGATACGAGGAAGCTATGTGTCACACCCACTTGGCAGATGTTTTTTATAATATAAAAACCCTCAGGGGTCCTAAAAACATATTATGTTTTTAGGACCCCTGAGGGTAGTTTATCTCAAAATTTTTAACCCCGAAAACCCTGCACTATTGACATAGTGCTCCGAAACCATGACATTTTCGAATTTAAAAAAAAATTTTTAACTATGAATTTTGATAATTCATACCCAGTAACGTAGGTAGGTTATGTGGTGGAAGCTGGTGGATTTCTATTGTTCTTTCTTTCTTTCTTTCTTTATCTTATTTTAAGACTGTATTAAATTCCTGTTTCTCGTACTTAATATTTTTATCGAATGAACTTTCTGAACATCAACATCGTTACTTTCAATTTACCCCGGAAGTGTCAACAACGTCAATTTAATTTTGAAGCCGAAACAATGATTCCGAACACTCTTTAAATATGCATTTCGCAAGTCTACGACAGTCCAACCGGTCATGAAGTCAAACTGGGATCTCTATAGGATAGTGTTGTCCAATAGATCTCGTCCATTTTCGTCCCTGCGGTAACAACACATTGGCGATCCGTTTCTTGTCAAGTTCGATGGTTTTCGGTAACCTCCATGTTCCCCTTGGTGTCCGGTCCCTTATATGCACTATCGATCCGATCCTGTGCTCTTGTTGCACTGTACCTTTGGGTTGCTTGATGGTATCTCTTTGGCGATTGTCTTTTCCAGCAACTACAGATGGCTCAACACAAGATACTTTATTGAGCACAGATTCTGCTTCATCGCTAGACTCAGAAGTGACATTGAGAAAACTCATATTTTCTTCTACACTACTCAACGTTTGACATCTCCCTTTTGAAATCCATCCCACCTTAGTGTCAAGCAGATATAATCCTGGAATTTTTGTGTGTTTCTTAACGTTTACTATATCATAGTAGTAATCATTTCCAATGAGGATGTCGACAGGGCGATCAGGCTCATCATCAGATAATTTAATACTTTTCCAACTATAATAAGAAGATATATTAGCTTTACTTGTTTTCCCCATAATAGTTGGCACCACATTAACATTAACTCTCTGTTTTGTCCCGTCGAGATAGTTTAAATCCAATGCTGTCAAGTATGTTGCAACTTTTGTTGGTTGATTTCGCCCAAATAAAAACACTGACAAATTTTGCTTACCCTCCTGAGGAAGGTCCAGATTTTTTCTCAGTTCATCCGTAATGTATGTACGCTGACTTCCACTGTCCAACATTCCTCTTGCTTTGAATTTTTGTCGTGTTTCGATGTTTTCGAGAATTACAGTGAAAGTTTGCATTTTGCAGTTTGCATGAAACTCCCTCTGTAGTTGCCATCATTCCTTTCGAAATATCTAATTCTTCTCTCAATTTCCGTGCGAGGACATTGATTCTTGTTGTCAATCTGTCCATTCTCTGCTACCATGTGGTGGAAGCTGGTGGATTTCTATTGTTCTTCTTTCTTTCATTCTTTATGTTATTTTAAGACTGTATTAAATTGCTGTTTCTCGTACTTAATATTTTTATTGAATGAACTTTCTGAACATCAACATCGTTACTTGACACCTGATAACTTTCAACTTTCAATTTAGCTCGGAAGTGTCAACAACGTCAATTTAATTTTGAAGCCGAAACAATGATTCCGAAAACTCTTTAAATATGCATTTCGCAAGTCTGCGACAGGTTAGTCTTTTTCCGAGTAAATTTTCCGATGTATCGATATATCGATATATTTTCTCCGAAAGGTATATCGAAGGTATCGATGTCTCATAGTCGGTATATCATTTGATCAGTATATCAATATATTCCATTCGATTTGCCATCCCTAGTTATTGATAATACTTATTCCCCTAGTTCTTGATAATACTTTTTCTTCGGGTTACTACAGAAAACAATTGTTGCAGTTTATGTGAAACATAGAATGATGATGATTATGCCTGCTCCGAACCCCAAAGAACCGGTAGCATGGAAGCATCGACCACCAAAGAAAAAAAAGGATAAAACTTCAGATAAAAGCGCAGAAGAGAAAGTCGTCGCTGGACAAGTTAGACATTTGGAAAAAACTGATTTGGCTAAAAAGTTCTGGTATCTGGCATGGTTAGTGTTCTTCCAGTGTCGTCAGTTCCTAACTGGAGTTATTACCACCATTCATGCTTACCGATAATATTGAACTATAAGCGTATTATGATTACTTGAAAGTTTCCTGTGGTTCTGGGTTCCCAGCTGGACTTTAACCCCAGTATCTTCGTCTTTGAGGTTCCATTCTATGAATAGTGGGTAACTACATTGTAAGAGTCCAATTATTCTGGTCTTAATTTGATATTAATGTACCCGGCTTAAACAGATACAAATTTGCTCATTACTGTTTCTCTGTATAATAAAATGACACCAAACAGTCGGGAAGATATAATAGAAACTCATTTTTCCTCCACAACCCAAAGAGCCGGTTGTGAAACACACTTTGTTTCATGTTTGAATATGTCATCAATTATTATTTTGGTTTTGATATTTTATATTTCTACGTTTTCAGGATTCTTTCCATAATCATCATTTCAGTATCCTCCATTGTGATTGTTTTACTCGGTATCCGATTCGGAAAGAAGAAAAGCTTAGTGTGGATTGCAACCTTCGTTAGTGGAATAGTCACAGACTCGCTCTTTTTTCAACCCGTGAAGTGCATCGTGTTCGCCATTCTTTTCTCTCTCATATTGAAGGTGAGTACTTGTTCTTGAATTATAACTTCTCATAATGAACCTTTGGAATCAACCAAGAAAATGTAGGGGGGGGGGGGTGTAAACAACATTCATCTTTCTCGATTCCAAAGGTTTTTTAGGAAGTGTTTCACTTCATCCATAAGCGAGGAGTACGCATCCGGTGACACCACAGAGTACACCCTCTGAGGTGTCCAACTCGTGCAACTCCGGGGCACTTTTCCAGCTCCACACTCTGCGCCATGACAAGGTTACAGCCATCACCCTGATGTTATTTGATGCCACTCTTTATAGCTCATACAGTCCTTTCAAAAAATCCACTTACATTGCTCCAATTGCTTCCATTGCTGTACAGTATGATTGTTCTGTTGAATAGATTACACTCATATTTACACTTCGAATCAACAACGCCATTTGCACCTTATTGAACTACCCAATCCACTCCAACAAAACATGTTTTCTACCACATTGCAAATTGATGCAACTCTAGGGCAAGTTTTAGCTGGCCTGAGAGTAGCTCATGAATCCATGAGAAATACAAGTAATAGGTACTTACTCTGAGGTTAGTATTCAGAAAAAAATGAAATTTTGAGATATCGCAGCCCTTTTTTTCGTAAAGCAGTTTTTGACATGCTGTTCTTCATATCCCCTGAGAATGATGCCCAGAATCTTGAAATTCCAGAAGGGTGGGTTTGAAGAGATTGGGAGGAGGTTGATATAGGTTTGATGACATGATACCTATATGAGACACATCGTGTCTCAATCAATGGCCTGTGATGGAATCTAGTGATTTGTATAGTATATCAAATGGATTTGAGTTCATTAAGAAATTAAAATCTTCCCCAGAGATCAAACACGGATTTAACTGTGATGGAGATTCGATACGACGACGTTACAAAGGAAAAAAGTTCAAATTTCGATTGGGATCACTGTCTGAAAAAGATGTGGCACACGAGAATGACTAAACCTTATCACCCTGCACTGACGAGTAGAATTTTGGTAAATAATTATTTTTTATTCCGCGATTATTACTTGCACTTTTAGCACCGAAGAGACTAATAAAAAAAACAGCTGCAAATTATTACAAAATGGTTTATTATTTTTCTATATAGATCACTCGTCTGCAAAGAACAAAGCTTTGCCATTGTTATCACCTACCAACATGAAGGGAACATCTATCGCATTTCGGTCAGCTAAAATTTGAACGAAAATTAGGCCTCTTCTGCGATTCACACTCGTGTTTCTTATTTATCGCAAGTCCAACCCTTAAGTACTCGTAGGAAGCGAACGGTTTGTCCTAAAAAGCTCCGCTTGGTCTCTAAAAATTCAATACTATCTTAAATTGTTGGGAAAACAATAACTTTATATCGACATTTTTTGAGCTAGGGCGTTTTCAAAATTTCAACCCTTATTTTTCAACCCGTAGAAGTGACCGACATCCGACGGCGGACGGACTGCCAAATTTTTATTCGATAACTTATTATTCACTTTTTATTTGAAACGTAAACCAATAAATTTTGAGGGGGGGTTAAAAATTTTTGCTTCCGAGTCTACCAAGGTAGCGGAAGCTTTTTTTTTCACTTTTCAACGTTAAAAAAAAAGTTCTCGAAAATCTAAATTTCCCCTCGAGTTTTACGTTTTAGACCTTCCTGAACAATTTTGGTTCCGTGTCTGTCTGTCTGTCATGAAATCCTTGCCACAGCCATAACTTCTACATTTCTCACCCGATTTCGATGAAATTTTCGGGAATTTTGAGGGTTGACGTGTAGATGGTCCCCTATGAGGGTTTTAGATTTATGTTCTGAGAATAACAACTATGCATGGGATCATCTATACAATCGGGTTATGGATACGAGGAAGCTATGTGCCACACCCACTTGGTAGACGTTTTCTTCATTCTAATAGTGAGGCTTGTCTCACTCTCGTTCCTGCTTCCTGGTTGCAGGCGGGTTTCATTGTGTGTGTGCGCTTTTCGGTCATTTTGTTGATCAATATTATGGGGTTGAGGGTGAGGAAATCCTATAGTTCTTCAAATCTGAAGGCATTTTACCGCATAGCCCAAAATCAGACCGACTTTTATTAGTATGGTAATTAAATGTAGTGTATTTTATTGCAAGACCCTGTCAGCTCTCGGAATGCCTTGATGGGAATTTTTGATGGAATTGTGGATTTTGTTTGTACGTTAGAATAGGAAGTCAATATTATTCTCTTAAATGATTGACATTTTCATGTCTTAATTAGTGCTTTGGCACATGAACTGAATAATCGTCACGAAAACTTTGATGCTTGGGTACATGAACTAACAACCTTACTTCACTACCTTGTTGTGTAGTGGTTGACATGAAAATGTCCCAATGTGTTGCAGACTCGTATGCAAGCATTTAAAATAATAATAGACTTGATTGTGAAGGTGTTTTCATAGTTTTTTTCCATTTGTTATTGTTGTTCATTTGTTCCTCTTTTCTTGAGCATTGGGCACTTGACCGTACATATAATAAAACTCGGCGCTTTGCGCCTCGGCGGGGGGCTCCGCCCCCCTGCACCCCCCGGTTTATTTCTTTTTCCATACTCTGTATGAAATCATAGGAACACAGAATGTGTTTTTGCGATACTAGTCATCCGTTAAATAAAAAACAACAATAATAAATGTGGAGTTGGCATTAACATGACAACCAATAAACATATCACCAGATGTTTTTTCTGTCGCTTTTTCGTGACGATTTTTTTTCGGTAGGTCATCGCAAAAACACATTCTATGTTAAAAGACTTTTTTCTAGCTAGCATTGGGCTAAAAGGTGGGTGAAATTGTTTTAACACAAAATGTGTTTAGCCATGGACTAATTAGAAAAAAAGCAAACGAAATCTGGGACGACAACATGGATACCGATGATACGGAACTAAGGATCGTGTAAACTGGTGATTCTGATTGAGATTCTGATTTAGTGGGAGGAAAGTAGCGAAATTATTTGAAGCGCGTAAGCTAAAACACATTCTGTGTTTTAATAATGTCTTCCGAAGTATGTAAATAGAGGTAACTTGGGGTCCAGGGGGCAAGCGCCGATTTTTTTTTCTTTCTTTTCATCTATTGTACATCCGACCATATAATATTATTTAAATTTCAGAAAGTACGGGCTCTATACGGAAGTAGAAGAGCATGGTATATAGTTTATTACGTCGTCACACTGCTTTTACTGCTTCTTCTGGTGATACTACTCATACAAGCGTTGGGTATAAACACATCCCATCAGGGGCTGAGACAAATCAATTCTTATTTCAAGGAAGAATCCGACCAGGTGAAATCGAAAGCTGGGTAAACACCTTAAATATAATAAGTTATCGATATAAATTTATTTAGTTACTTTTATTATACATGTATAGCATTTTTACAAATTTATTTCAACCCTTCACAAAAATAATTCAGCCGTTTGCAAATCCATTCAAACTATTTACAAAAATATTTGAACAAATCTATTTAATCCATTTACATAAGTAACCGTGTCAAAATTTATTTAAACCATTTACGAATGTATTTGAATCTTTTGGAATGAAAAGGGGTAAGTAGATTTTCCGATTCGCGTAGGCTCCAATTACATCCCTTCTGAATGGCGGGAGAATTCTTTTTTCATTCAAAAGGGAAATCATCTACACTTCAAGGCGTGCTATTGATCTATGACAATGCATAAATTCATCGATCAGCCGCGGTAACAACATTTACGGATTCTTCTTCAAATGACCCTCACGTTTCTGCTACGTTTAGCTACATTTTATGGGGAAAACATAACTAAATTTAAGGTTTTTCCCATTTCTCTCTGGCAATAATAATAATAATAATTATTATTATTGTTCGATTTTGATGATTCCCGGGGCAATATCACAGTTTTTCAAATTCTTATCCAATCTCTATCACGTGGTTATGTCCGTGTTTTGGTCCGACTTCGGGATTACATAAAGAAATGGGGTTATTCAAGGGGTTCTCAGTCGGTCGCCGTCCATTTTCAGTATTTCGCCAAATTGAAGGGGCAAAACTTGGAAAATTGTACCTAAACTCGACATTTTCAAGGATTTTAGAAATTCATTGGAGCAAAGGCCTTGGGAATTGAAAAACTGAAAGATTGCCGCTGGAATCATCCAAATCGAACAATAATTGCCAGAGAAATAAGGGGAAAATATGGGAAAACCCGTTTATTCGGTAGTATTTCCCATTTTTCTTTGACAATTATTGTTCGATTTTGATGATTCCAGCGGCATTATTTCAGTTTTTCAATTCCCTAGGGAGACCCCCTTAAGCAGCCAAGAAGAACCTCACATTAAGGAAGTAATTCAGAGAAGTGTGTCTTCTGTCACACCTCAAACACTGCGCGAATTACGTGATGAACAAGAACTGGAAGACAAATCCATTACATTTGTGTTCACTCCCCATTACAACTAGTGAGCACATTGTACCTGTTTTTGGGATGGGCATCGATCACAGAATAATCGATTATTGAAATCAACGAATATTTCGTCTGGAATAAATCGATTCACTGATTAAATAAAAAAGATAGGAATAAAATTGGGTAGGTGCAATTAAAACAACTAACTCAACGGAAAATGATTAAAATTTGAAATTACATCCCAAGTAAGTGAAAAAAGTAAAAATAAGTAAAGATTCGAAAACGAAAAGAAATAAAACAAGTACAATGATTTAATTACTCGATCCAATATTTTTCATCAATGTCCTTCAGGAAAAGGAGTATGATGGCCCCTGTCGGTGGTCCTCTGTTTCCTTATAATCTAGCCAGCTTCACAAAAAACCCTTCTGAAGGAACAGAGGTAGCCACTGCAGCCTCGTATTTCAAGGGAATTTCAGAAACCTCAGGAAAAGTCTCCGCCATCCACTTCCAATATGATACCAGATTTTGTTGGATTTATGCAAAGATATTACAAAATGCATTTTACAATAACGTAAGTAGGTAGAAAATAACGGGTTTTTTTCGGCAGGCAGGTGAGAGAATCTTTAAGATCCTTAGGTGGAGTTGTATCTCGTAAGATACCTGGAAGGGTCCGCGTCTTCCGGTTATGTGGGATTCAAAACCACTGAAAAAACACTTCCTTTTCTCCCACATTGGAGCTCAGCCCGGAACCCTTTAACTCATTACTTCTGGCTGAGTCCTGGGGCGTTTAATCAGTTCTGGGTGAGGTGGCGGACCAGATGCTTCCTCCTCACTCTTTCTCGTTCTAAGAGTATCTTCCTTGTCAGGATGCTTTCTGTGAACTCTGCCACAGCAGTCCAGCTCCTTTCACCTTCCAGCATCCTGCTGACAAAATCCTCTGGTGTTGAACTCTAGGGAGCTAACTCCAGGTCTGCCGTCAGCTGGTTTCTTTCAGGCGCCCATTTGGTGCATTTGAAGAAGGTGTGGAGCAAATCATCGTCATCTTTTTTATGGCAGTGTAGACATGTTGGGGCAGGTACCTTCCCAATTTTATGCAAAGTGGCATACAAAAAAAGTCCATGTCCTGTAAAGAACTGCGTAGGGAAGAAGTTCACTTCTCCATGTTTCTTTTTCATCCACGTCTGAATGTTTGGCACTAGCCGTGCAGTCCACCTTCCTCTATGTTCTCCCGTCCATATACCTTTCCAGAAAATAACGTTACAGGATAAGTAAGTACTAACAATAACAACCTAACTAATCACTGGTAATTGATAAAGAGAAGAGAGAATAATCGTAAGAAATTTATCGATTACCCGATTAACGAACCCAGTGGGCAATAAATAAATAAGTATCGATTATTTGACAAATAAACGATTAATTCGATTAATCGATACCCATCCCTAGTTATTTGTGGTTTCACAGAAACTCTACTGCTGTTCAACTTTTGGGGCAGGTAATGGCTTAGATATGTACATTCGGATAAGGTTTAAATATATTTGTCAAAGGGTTAAATAAAATCGTACATGGTTTAAATACATTTGTCAAAAGTTTGAATATGTTTGTAAATGGTTGAAATAAATTTGTAAATGCTATATGAGCGTAGCAAGGATTTTGTAAAATAGTGTTGACCCTCCTGTTCTACACTTTGGCTAATCAATGTAGATGCTAAAAAATAAAATGAAACTTGACATTAGTTTGATTAAACTATTCAAACTAATTCCTATAGCTACTAACATAGGCAATTGCGTAAATTGAATATAATAAAGCTCAAATCGATTTGCCAATAGTTTAACTCAATATGTCACTACAACAGTGCTCTGGTGCAGGTAGGATTTAATCCGTGATCACAGCACACGAAATTCAAATAAATGCGATTTCTTGCACAGAATGTACAAACTCTTCCACTACAATGTGATTCCGGCTCTGAACAGAGTGTACTGGTACAACAAGAAAACACCTCTGCCGCTGGAAGGTAACAAACCGACAACTATTTTATTTGAAAATAAGATGGGTGCCACCATGTATTGCCAAAGTTTTGCAAATTGAAAAAAAAAAATCAAAATTTTAAGTGCGCTTGGAAAGATTAGAATTCTTGATTATTACTGTCGTTGAAAAACGATTGCCTTTGTATCGCCCTTTAGATACGCTAGGTAAGTTTGATTAGTTGGTAACTCAAATAATTATTTGAGTTATAATCGTTGCTAAAAGGCCGGACTTTATTTCAGTCATCCGATCTTGTATTTTACATATGCCCCTTGGAGATATTGGTAATTTTCAATTGTGGATGGGATATACATATTCTGTTGTGATATTATAATAATACTATGATATTACCACAATAAGAAAAATATTCATATTTATATTTACTAAAACAAATATAATACAACATCACCAACTTTGTATTATCAAAGAGACTTTTTCAGAACTGAAGAAGAGTGAATGAATGCATTTTTTATTTCCCAAAAACATAAAATCAAAAGATAAACATAACATAATGTTAAGTAATGTATACATTCCAGGGGACGCCCCAATGGATGAGTGGTAGATCAATTTAAACCAGTCGGTAGTAAGCGACAAAACTGTCTCACTCGATGTAATTTACTTAGTATTATAGGCAAGATTTGGTGGTCCCCTCCCCCTGACCCTTATCCACCATAACGTTTCTAGCGGTATGGGAGCCTAGAATCTGAAGAGCATTTTAAAATCCATGATCAACTATACCCAACACGCGAATTCGAGCTCACCGCTCCCCTCCCCCCCACCCAACCCACAACCATTTGGTGCCAGTATGGCAATAAAGCATAAATACGTCGTATTATCGAATCTATTAGTTTTTAGACAGTCCGTCGAAGTTCACATCCGTATCCAAGGTGAAACTGTGACTTTTTCAAACAATCGAAGGTGAAAACAAGCCTTTGAAGTGGTCGTTTCTCTCGAGTAAACCAACAAGTTTCGATTATCTAAAACATCGAAAATTGGCCCTGTAAAACCTGGAAAACTCAAGGATTATTTTTTTGGGGAAATCGCTGGACTCCCTGAACATTATTATTGACTAAAAAACAGTCAGGCACAACAAAAAACGCTGCAAATTATTAGGTACACAACAGTTTATTATTTTTATATAGATCACTCGTCTACAAAATCACCAACCATCCAATATGAAAAAAAAAAAAATAATAATAATAAAAAAAAAAAAATGATAAAAAAAACGCTGCAAATTATTACACAATGGTTTATTATTTTTCTATATAGATCACTAGTCTACAAAATCACCAACCATCCAATATGAAGGAAAAAAATTTAAAAAAAAAAATTAAAAAAAAAATAAATAAATAAAAAAAATAAAATAAAAAAAAAAATTAAAAAAAAATAAATAAAAATCACCAACCATCGATTGCATTTTGGTAAGCTCTAATTTGAACGGAAATTAGGCCTCTTTTGCGATTCACACTCGTGTTTTGATTTATATATATATATTTCAATATAAACCCTTAAATTTTCATAGGGAGCGAACGGTTTGTCCTACAGAGCTCCGCGTGGTCTCAAAAAATTCTAAAAATTCTATAGTATCTTAAATTGAAGGAAAAACAATACCTTTATATCGAAATTTTTTGAGTTAGGGCGTTTTCAAAATTTCAATATTGATTTTGGAACCCTTAGAAGTGACCTACATCAACCAAAAGCTTCGGGGCACAACTAGACCCCATATGGAGCCTACATACCAAATTTCATCAAAATCGGTCAATGCTAAGTGGCAAAAGTGCGTACGGCGTACGGCGGACGGACGGCCAAATTTTTATTCGATTTTTGGATTCTACGTACCTTGAAACGTAAACCATCAAATTTTGAGGGGGTGTTGAAAATTTTTTTTCTTGGTCGATTCCAAAGGTTCATTATTGAAAATAATAAACCAAAATTTATTCAAAATTAAATTGTATTATAAGAGATTTTCTTCAGTTAAATGCATCTTTTGAAAAATATGCCACTCTTGCCCAATTTTCTCCTTTCAGGTAGTTTTTAGCTTCCTCTTCTGTAAGGTAATACGAACGAAAATCTCATATTCTTCTTCTGCCTTTCAAAATATGACAATTTGCCTAGAAATGTAATAAGCTTTCATTCTCATCTGCGTTACAAAGCGAATATAGATCTTGTCATTTACACAAGTGGAGTATTCTGTAAATTTTACAGAATTATTAAACTCACCAGAAAAGTAGTGTAGGAGACGAATAGGTAATTTATCCCCGGTTTCTTTCCCTTGTGGGCTTCGCTGCGATGCGCTTTAGGGAGTGACTATCATAAACATGAAACTGAGTTTCGGCCGATGAAAATTGAAGAATGATCAGGACTCCGGGTTATACCTAAGTCATTACGAAACGAATGTTCTAGAAAACTCAATAGGTGTTAGTGGCCACCTAATTTGGTCAGTAAAGAAGGAACAAAGTGGGGGATTTGGGTGAGTAAACTTGAAAAAAAAAAGAATCTATGGTTCGACTGGAGGATGAAGGCAATATTTGTCTCTGAATATCAAACAAGGAATCCTGAGGAACATTTTTGGTTTGACAAAACAAAGCAAGCTTTGATGGATACAATGTGTCTGTTTACGCTACGGATTTCAGTGAGCGAACGCAAGGCTGTACCGGATAACCCAAGATTTACCAGTAATGTGAAGGGTTTTACTCAGGATTATACAAACAAGCTAGTCGGAGTGCCACGGCTACGACTTCTGCGGTTGCAGAAACGTGAGTTGTATTGACTATCAGATAATTTATAGCTGATTGAATTCCCTTTGTTTAAAAGTGGTTGTTAAAACTTCGTAATCGAGGAAAGTGCTGTAGGTAGCAAACAGGCTGGGTGACCGAACCCAAAACTAACTTGTTCTCCTGGAATGGAAGATATGAAGTAGATCATAGAATTTTCATTGATATTAACATCTAAAAGTCTCTCCTTTCCAGACAAAATAAAAATCGCCCAAACTTTTCAACTTATTACGCGTGAAGCGTATGGTCACTATTTCCAGTATCGAGAGGACAAAGCCTCTTATTTGCCAGAATGGACAAAACCTGAAGAGTGGTACGGAGATATTTCACAGTTGTGGAACTATACTTCCATGAAATATACCAAAACAGGCTACAATTATGGTGAGTCGATGATTGGCATTCCTTAGGCTGAATTTTTTGAGATAGGTAGTACTTGGTGGATGTGGTGGATTTAAGTTAATAATAATTGAAGTTATTGTGACCAGAGTATATTGGGATGATCGGAAAGAATTTAAAAAGCTGGAAATTATTACACAAAGGTTTATTATTCTTCTGTATAAATCACTCGCCATCAAAGAACGAAGCTATGCCTTTGTCAGTATCTACCAACCATATTTTCACGCAAGCTTCACTTTCAAGTTTATTTTGAAACTGAAAGAACCTACCAGCAAAGCATCGTTCTACGCCAACTGATTGGGGATAGGGTCCTCTGAATTATCAACTCGTTCTTTGAAATTTGAATAAAAAGACAATCAGACATATAGAAAGGTAATATTACAACTTGGAGAGCAGAGATGCTGCAAGGTTTAGTATTTTCCTGTATAGATCATTCGTCTGTAAAGATCACAGCTTTGTCATTGTCACTATTTTTTTTTTTTTTTTAGAAACTCTCCTGAAAGACGCAGGGGTTACGCTATAACTAAAAATAAATAAATGAATCAAATATAATGGGGAGGATGCCCAGGGTTGCCGGCCCTAGGGATGAGGGTAGATGAGGAAGGTTGCGATGGGAGAGAGGGATGAAGGGAAGTGCCTCTATAAACCTTGTATTGTAGACATCCTTTATATTATTCAATTCAATATTGGAATTACTTTTGACTCGAGCCCACATGAATCAGGGCCTCAGGAGGACCTCAGAAAGTCCTCCAACACAGTAGTTGGTGACTCCTTCCCGCGGCCGAAATAGTTCTTTTTCGAGGTTCTTGATCGGTACCTCACCTTCAAAACGTTGGATCAATACCTCTATATTGCAAATTTTGAGCTAGAAGAATTTGAAAGTGACAACCCCTATTTTTCTCCTCCCAGAAGTGACTGACAATAACCAAAACCTTAGCGGGACAACTAGACCCCTAATGGAGATCACATACCTGCCAAAATTCATCAACTTCGGTCCATGGTAACTACCTACCTTGAAACGTTAATCATTAAATTTTGACAGGGGTAAACAAAAATTCCTGCTCGATTAATGAAAATAATAAGAAAAAAGCTAAGCTAAATGCTTAAAACGTCTTCATCTTTACCCCTTGTTATCGAGTCATAGCACCGGAACCCCATAGCGCCTCTACTGTGTAGATTGGGCCCTCCACACCAACACTCTTTCCAGCCTGGTAAATGATCGGCTTACAGGGAAAACTGGCTGGGTGTACAGTGGAGCTGGCTACGTGGTGCCTCTCTCCTGGAATTTGGGACACTCGTGGAGAACCATCACTCGCCTCGAGCTGGAGAAATGGACGGACAACGCGACTCGAGCTGTGTTTTTCGAAGCTAACCTGTATAACAACGATATCAAGTTGTACACCGAGCTGCGTTTTATCATTGAAGTTTTGGCGAATGGAGTTTACACTTCCAGATTGATGGTACAGTAAATCAGTATAGCACACAATAATTGACGTTCTTCATGTCTGAGGCCCGCGATTTTGCAGGACCCTTGCGATGACCAGGAGGGGATCACGAGCAGGGCCTCTATGTGTTTTGGCTGTCAACCCATTTGTTGCTAGAATTATCTTCCCCACTTTTCACCGTACAAAAATCGTTTATCACTCATTAGAACCGTGTGATTTTATTTACCATTTTGTTGTTCACGATGAAAAAACAGATGAAACATGATCCAATTTTTTCAAATCAAAATCTGAGATTTCAATAACGAACCTTTGGATTCGACAACAGCAACATTATTATTTCACAGTTGTCATTGAATATTGTGAACCTATATTGGACCTACAATATACAGGGTGTAACACGAGTGGTTCACGCTCTTTCTCCCACGTATTCTACAACTAATTCCCGACAAAAGGTGCCTCTTGACATTTTTTGGTATCCCCACTCAAAACGCATTTTGTTTCTGTAGGGATTTGATCGAACTTCTGTATTAGATCCACTACAGTCCGACAGCGCCCACAATGCTAACCTCCCAGACTGTTCACTGGGACTTGCAGGTTAAGAAAAATATAATTGATTCACGTTTCTAATTAGCTCGGTCTTGTTCATAATTATTCCTTTTACCCAACTCGTTACACATTTGGCGACAAGGATGAGTTTTTTTAACTGATTAAAGTTAAAATCAAACCGAATCTACGTAGTTGGGACCTGGTGTGAAACGTTGTGCGGGAAAATTCTTGTTCGTTTGTTTTGATTTGACAAATAAAAATCATGCCAAACACTACCGCAGAAGAAACCACGGAATCTGTGGGATTTGTCGGAAAGTTGCGGAAATTTTCGCTGAAACATAGTTGGACAATCGCGAAGTCGAGGATGGACGATTTTTTTTAGCCAAACGGTATCTCATCAGTGACGCGAAAAAGGGCGTTATTTCTCAACTCCCTTGATGAAGTAGCGTATAAATTGATGACAGACCTTTGTGTTCCGGACAAACCATCAACCAAGACTTACGATGATCTGACTAAGTTGTTTGACACCCATTTCATACCAGGTGATTCAATTTACGCTTACCGGGAAAGACAGTGAATCAGTGGGCGGCTAGGGTACGTTCGTTGGCAGCGGATTGTCAATTTGGGGCAAATTTTGATGCAAATTCATGAAACGAAATTTGATCAAAAGGCTCAGAAACGAGAAATGCGAGTTGAAATTTTGGCCCTTCTAGTTCCGTACCTCGTGAAAAGGAACTCATTACTATGTCTTAACGTTTTGTGAAGGTCGTTAAGAAAAAGGAGTCAGTTTTCTGGATTCCAGAACTTTCTGAATTTGTAGGAAAGGGAACTAGAGACTACTTATGAGACCTCCAAAGCCATCCCCATAGTCTCATCCAGAATCCACCAAAGTTAAATGCAATGGAACTTTCCCTTTCCTTTTCAGAAGTTTTGTTTTGTTCTTTTTTTCCCCTACCTTAAAATAGTACTCTTTTTAAATTTGAAATTTAAAAATTTTTGGCAAACTTTTGGCATACCAAATTGAACTTTCGGCAAATCCATTACGTTTCGATAACTACTGGAGTCCTTGTCCACTTTTATTGCTTCCACAATGTTCTATAAAGTGTTTTCTCTCTCTCTCTCTCTCTAAAAAACTTTTACAAGATTAAAAATAGTACCTAATACTATTCCCCGAAGAGAAGATTTCCAGTTCCCTGATGATGAGGCTACCAAGGAGAATTTTAGGCTTAAGAATTTGGGTTCAAATAGAAAATTACTTATGCCCCCAATGAAGTCCCTTCTGTCCCCAATGGAGGCATGAGGTTACTATAATCCAATTTATGACATTATGGTGCCACAATGTAGATATAAATTTTATTAGTCAATACAAATTATTAATTGAAATTCATATAATTTTGAAACTGT
The DNA here is from genome assembly GCA_009739505.2 of Apolygus lucorum. Lineage (NCBI taxonomy): Eukaryota > Metazoa > Arthropoda > Insecta > Hemiptera > Miridae > Apolygus > Apolygus lucorum. The sequence goes on from CM019179.2 coordinate 51,168,240, forward strand.
TTCGTAAAGATTATGATTACAGTTAACATTTAAATATTCTCAATTTTCAGTCCCGTGCAACATCTCTTTTCTTCGCGACCAATGCAGACGCACAGGAGATAATAATTTTATCCTTGATCATGGCTGTAGGTACGTTTTATCATACCTATACCTTTCACCATTCCTGTACGATATGATTTTCTATGAATTTAGTTTTAGGGCCACCAGAATATATGAAAATTTTATTCATACAGACATCATAGTAAGGCCACAATGGGATTTAAATAGTTGTGAGATATTGCCATCCGTTTGAAACATTTTCTGTTGATTAGGTAGTACCTACGCGTTATGGTAAAACGCGTTATGATTAACGAGTATTATCCGATTTGTAGTACTTCTGGTTTACGCACTCTTTGTGACCAGTCAAATCTCCAAAGAGAGCTGCCAACACTATTTCTCTGATCTGCGAGGGTACTTCGACGTCCTCATCCTCTTTTTGGGCTTCATGGTGATCCTGCACTTCTTCCTTCGCGCTTTGACGTTTTCTCTGTTCCTCGACACCTTGGAAACTGCTCCGCACGACACATACACTTCTCTTTTCACACCTTTTAAAATCGACGAAGAAACCCACGTTCTCTTTGGCCTTTTTGCGCTCATTACGGCCATGGCGTTGGCTTTGTTGACATATCAGGCATTGTGGCCAAAAAAGTAAGAAATTTTAATAAAGTTTCCACCTTGCATACAATTTAAAACAGCAGGTACTAACCACATCAATCTGACTAAATGCCTGAGGAACACCAAAAACAAGTACTTATTGGTTTGAATGGGCGGAGGAAATTTTGGCCCAAACCAGAAGGTTTCGTGGTTCAGACCTTTCACGAAAAGGTAAACTCGGTCCCTATCTGAAGCAATTAGGATAAAGACAGGTGTCAAGTTGGAAAAGTCTACCCACCGTCAGTTAGTTCGTGAACGGTTACGTACAAATGATCATAGACATATGTAGCGAGCATAATTTGTTGTTTTTGCCGTTCAAAATAGTAACTGAGTTGGAATCCGCTGCAATTTCATTACTTCTAAATCCAAATATCCTCCTACGATGTGGGTTCGCCGTCTTCAGAACTAAACCTAACAACTAACGCCTGCGAATCCTTTCATTCCCATTTTAATTTCCCAAGCCCACGCCAAAACATTTTTGCCTTTTCACGAGAACTGCTCAATTACCAAAAAGGAATTATAGACAAAATTAATAGTTGCCAATCTCCTTCTATATATAAAAAAAAATCTCATACTAAGCAAAGACAACTATTTATTCTTAAGTCAGTTACTTGAAATATATTTAAGTGGTTTTCCTTTCGCCATTGATATTGAGGCAGGACGTTATCGGGGCAGGGCCGACTTTTCCTTTCGCCCGAATGGTTTGTGCCGAGTTATCCATCGCCCGTTTACAAGAATTTCCATCGCCCATAAGAACACTCCAACCATATGAAGTTGGCATGAAGGCATACACTGAGATTCCAGAGACTGGTGCTCTCTTAGTGCTTTTTACGGGATACTGACCATAATTGGCATCTTCTTATCAATCTTTGAAAACGACTTTAGATTACTGTTATTAGACAAGAGTTTCTCTTAACCATAATGAGGCTCATTTGACCAGAGAGCTCCAGATTGGAACATTTTCTCCATTACAGGGAGAGGGACTAGATCATAGAACTTGTAGGTAAGCTGATCTCACAAGATATACTTTAGATGCTTCGTTCCTATTGGGTACTGTTCTAAAACCACCCAGACTCCGAGTCGTTTCTTTTCAAATCTTTAGCAACAATATATCATGAAAAACCTACAATCCGCCAACAATTGCAAGTGCTTCTTGCGTTCTCATTTTATTTACAAAGGAATAATAAAAACCGTCCTTTTATTGAAATTTATTGAGGTACCAAGAACTTTTGAAAAATCTTTAGGAAACTTTTGAAAAATCAAGGGAAACTCTAGGAAAAAAACTCTGGAAAACTCTAAGAAAAAAATCTTGGAAAACTTTTGAAAAATCTCTAGGCTTGACACCCAAGACAGACTACTCTGTGCACTTTGAAAGCTTCGATTTTGTACCTTGAGTTGTCTTAATTTCTGGAATAGGTAATCTACTAAGCTCTACTGTAACTATTTTGATATTTATTTACTCATACCTGATTTTTGAATTCCAGTTTCTATTTTGTATTTTCTGCAATCTACGGGCTTCTGTTGGTCATAATCGCGGTGAACGTTACAATGTCGTATCTCATCCACTACACATCATATTCTGTCGACCGTGAACCATTACAAATATTCTTCTTGCAAACCGTTTTAAGGTAATTGCCGACACAAGATCCTTTTTTAGTACTGGTGATGTAACCCTTTAGTTTTAAGCAAGTCATGTCTCGTTTCTCGTGATGAAATCATCCGTTATCTTTCAAGTGAAGGCCTCATAGTATGTACTCAGATGTACTTACCAGGAAGGCACAGAGTGGTTCTACAACAGTCAAATAATGATGATAGGGAAAGTCGTTTGGTACCAGAATCGTATCAAAATTGGAATGACTGAAGTGAATCGAAAGTGAAAAAAGTAAAGAAAGAAAGAAAAGTAAAGAAAAGAAAGGGTACGAGTATATTCCAAACCAAAATAATTTAACTATCAGAATCTGAATGCAGTGTGTCGCCCAAGTAATAAATATGAGGCGTGCTATGAATACCATGGCCGAAGTAGAAAAATAAGAAACTCACGTTGTAGAACACAGGCATTGCAGATTGAAAGTATGCCATGATCAGAATGTTTGGTTTAATTTTTCTCCACTAGTTGCCACTGAGGGGAAAGAGATCTTCAAGACAGGGAACATGCGGGAGACACAGTCCAAGACATGCAACTTGTTTGGATGAAATTTTGCGATTCCACAGCCATCTTCCCTATTACCTTAGGTGCAATCACTGAGAGAGGTTCGGAGAGATGTTCAGGGAGAAGGAATTCGGGCAATTACCTATCTTTCGGACGCCAAGGGGGCTCTGCTCATAGCAGCTTCCCAGGATGTGAGGGAAGGCCAGAACAGTGATGCCACGGCACTGCAGGATCCATCCACCCGGACATTCTGGGTGGTGGTTCAGGGAGACTTTCTCCCATGAAGGCCAACGGTTAGACGCCATTTCATAAAGTCTTGGGGTATAGAGTAGGCCTGTGAGACTTGATGGCTCACATTGGGGAATCAAAACACTGCTGATTTGTAACATCAACTTTAATATTGTGGGCATGGTAACATCTTTTTTGTTAGACGATTTTTTAAATGAATTTAGGAATTTGAATAAATTTGATGAATATTGTGTTGCAGAGACCAAATATATACAGTGAGGGGAGACGAAGCTAACACAAGGTTATTCTACGTGTTTATCTTCCCTCTGATCGTAATGTTAACCAAGTTTAACGCTGCTTGTGTCATCTTCCTGCACCTGTGGTACTCCGAACAAACTCACGAAAGAGCCACCAGAAACATAAAAAAACATTCGGAGAGAGAAAAATCCAAGAAACGTGGTGCAGTTCGTTTGAAAGGAAGTTCTTCGGCTAGAGCCATACTTTCCGAAGACATCATAATCTTGAGAATCGAAAAATTGCGAGTCTCATTTGTAACAGTCTTGTTGTAAATCATGTTTTCATATTCAGAAGGACGCAGGATCATCTTTCTCTTTTCTGTCAACGTTTAAAATAAATTTTATCGAAATTGGGAGCTGTGTACTTAATTATTTAGTATTATTATTATTATTATTAATTATTATTCCTTTGAAAAATGCAGGAAGTTTCCAGCTGTCAAGAAAACAGAATTGTTACCTAAGTAATTAATAGAGTGTTTGGACCTTCCCGCCCAAATTGGGCGGTTGGCCCAAAGAGAAAGTAGTCCCGTTTACCAACAAAGTAGTTCCCTAAGAAAGAACCATATTAGATCATCTCGTACATTCAATGGGTTATTGCATTCTGAACTAATAGGCCAGTGTTAGATCTGTAAGAGTTAATGAACTAGTAGACCAAGGACGATCATAATTCGTATAATAACTGGCCAAGCGCCGTCGTTTGGCCGATTTTAGCAGATTTTTCCACTTGGCCGGGTTGTGCAAAATATATTAGTTGATAATTTTGATACGCACAAACCAGGTGTCTTGTCAGCGTGTTGTCGAGTGAAGGCAATGACCTTCTCGATGGCTTGTTGATTTCTATTGGTCCCTACTCAACAAGGATGCAGGAGATTTACCATACACTGGTTTCCCGGCGCATTACTTCTCACCGATGGAAGGAATGTATAAAAGTTGGCTCTAGCTGCGGACCTCGGCGTGAATATCGCAGACTGGCAGAAGGCGGTGCATTTACCTAGTAGCTAGTTGGGGAAGACAACTCCTAGGTAAGATGGGAGCGAGGCTGGCGCCCTGACGGCTACCAATGCTTCTGAGGAACTTGGGCTTGTATATGAGGCGAAGGAGAGAAAAATGATCAAGTCAAATTGTTGAACTAAACTGCATGAAGAACAAGCCCTGAGTCTTCCTTTTATATTACAGGTACCAAGGTAAAGGGAGAGTGGAGGAGGGTGATGTCAGTCTGACGTATCTACCCCCGTACCTCACTTTACTTACTGGTCGATGACTCACTCAGGGGTTCCCTTTCATGTCTCTTTATTGGAGAACTAAAATAGGTAACTAATGGAACATTACACCAGGTATGCGCCAAAACTCGAAAACTACCCAAATACTCTTGTTTTGACATCACCAATGGATTTCCCGCACAACAAACGTGAGAGACCGAGTTTTCATCACTGGATTATTATCACTGGATGAATTATCACTGGAATAACAATTTTGAGGCAAACGTTGCAAACCCAGCCCTCCTGATTCCTCAGGTTACAATCTCGAACATTCGGTAGTCCAGTACAGTTATTGTTTGCTTCAAATAAAACTCAACAGATAATGGGACTACAAGCCCAATAGCCCAACAGATATTGGGGTTTTACTTATTTCTCACTGTGATGTATTAGGATAAAATATTAGGTGCGTCAACACTGTTTCCTAGTATTATCACGAGCAGTGATAACATGATATCGAGTGCGATGTATAATGTGAAGTGACCAACAATAAATCAAGTACCTATTTAAAAGAAGTTTTTCCGTGTTCTTCTTCTACCGAAACACTACATTTTGGCGACGGGGTTGTCAAGGAAAGAAGTTACGTGAGCTTGCGGAGTTTTGATTCGGAAAGATGTCAACTTCAGCAACAAACTCATCGTCCGTAGCCGGGTCAACTGTACATGTGGGATTTATTGGCACCCTACACCAATTTTCTCCGACGAAAAATCAATGGCGCGAAACCGCGAATGAAAAATTTTTTCGATGCAAATAAGCGGACAATTGCGGACGATGAAATGAAACGAGCTTTGTTCCTGAACTCACTGGATGAAGAAGGTTATAGATTGATAGCAAATTTGTGTGTACCGAATGAGCCGGAAACGAAAACTTTTGAACAATTAATGACAATTTTTGATACGCATTTCAAGCCAAAAGAGTCAATTTTTTCGGCGCGGAACAAGTTCGTCAATGCGACTAGAGATAATATGGAATCTCTACAAGATTGGCTAGCACGACTTCGTGAACTGGGAGGGCACTGCCGGTATACAGATCTGGAAGACCGTTTGATCGATCAGTTCGTCCTAGGCCTACCGAAAGGACCGTTGAAGGATCGTCTGTTCGAAGAAAACCGAGAAGGTTTGAAACTGGATAAGCTGATGGATATTGCAACAGCGAAAGAAGCTGCCGCTCACCAGTACGAATTATCAACGCCGAGGGGAGTCATCGTCAAATCCGAGCCAATTCACCATACTTCATCGTTCAAGAAAGGATCAAGAGATCGAATGAAAACCGCCCAGCACCAGGACAGTGTCTGCAGGACGTGCGGAAAACGACATTTTGGAGAGTGCTGGTATAAAAACAAAGAAGCGGTATGCGAGGACTGTGGTAAAAAGCACGATCAAAAGGTAGGATGCTCAAAACATGTTTATAATAAATGGCATCAGCAAAAGAAATCAGATGGTAACCAAAGAAAGTACAAGCATAATAAAACAGATAAGGTTCGTAATAATTATGTGTCTGAAGAAATGCCGCTGTTTCGCATTGGGGAACACGGAAACATAAAACCATATGTATTAACTGTCACTTTAAATGGAGTTAACATTGATTTTGAAATCGACACTGGCTGTTCATCAACTATTATGCCATTTTCAGTGTATAATCAAAATTTTCCAGAATGTGAGTTGAGAGAATCAAACAAAACATTCCTGTCTTATTTCAACACAAAGGCAAGTCCGATAGGTGTTGTTCTTTTAAATGTTGAATATAATGGTAAAATGTTTGGCGAAATGCCATTACAGGTTGTAAGTACCACTGGCCCTCCTCTAATGGGCCGAGAATGGTTCGAAAAAATTGGGTTAAAATTGGTTTTGCCTGAAACTAGTATAATTCCCCAAGCTGAGTCAAAACTCCATTACATCGAAGGAAACAATATGATGTTAGAGCTAAAGAAAAAGTTTCCAGCTGTATTTTCGGGAAAATTAGGATGTTTCAACAAAGGGACGGTACACCTCGATTTAAAAGAAGGTGCACAACCAAAATTTATTCGGGCTCGACCAATTCCATTTGCAATGAAAGAACCTGTAGAGAAGGAGTTGAACAATCTGGTCAGACTTGGCATTTTAGAGCCAGTAGATTATTCCAAATGGGGTACGCCTATAGTCCCAATTATGAAAAAAGGGGGAGGTGTCAGGATTTGCGGAAACTACAAAATTACCGTCAACCCTATGCTAAACATAGATCAGTATCCCCTTCCCCAAGCCGAGACGTTATTTCACCAAGTTCAAGGGTGTGCAGTGTTTGGGAAACTCGACCTTTCCAATGCCTACCAGCAATTTCAGCTGGACGACCAGTCAAAAGACCTAACAACAATAGTGACCCATAAAGGTCTTTTCAGATATACAAGATTAGCTTTTGGGTTGGCCCCAGCCCCAGCAAAGTTTCAAAAAGAAATGGAAAAATTAATTGAAGGCATTGAAGGAGCGGGGGTACTACTCGACGACATCATTGTGGGGGGAAGAAATATCCCACAATTGATTAGTAGAATATCGGAGGTTTTGTCCCGTCTCACGAATGTTGGCCTTACATTGGCTGAATCAAAATGTGAGTTGGGTAAGGACTCAATCGTTTACCTCGGATTCCGAATTGATAAATATGGGTTGCATACAACCGATGAAAAGGTCCAGGCTGTTTTGAACGCCAAGGAGCCTGAAAACGTAAAAGAGCTACAAGCTTATTTGGGGTTTATCGCATATATTTCCAAGTTCATCCCTGGCTTAGCTCAGATTTTGCAACCCATGTATAAATTACTGAAAAAAGATACTCCCTGGAGTTGGGATGTCAACGCAAAGAATAGTTTCAGGAAAATGAAGGAAATCGTTAGACAAAATCGCAGTTTAGCGCACTACGACCCATTGCTGCCGCTACGATTGACAGTGGACGCGTCGAATAAGGGTATAGCAGGAGTACTTAGTCAAGTACAAAATGGAATAGAGGAACCTTTAGCGTTCACTAGTAGAACATTAACTGGCGCGGAGAAATCGTACTCAGCCATTCACAGAGAAGCTTTAGGGATCATACATGCTGTAGACAAGTTCCATACATACCTCTTTGGGCGACATTTTACATTAATTACTGACCATAAGCCTTTGGTAGCGATATTTGGTCCTAAAAAGGGAATACCGATATGTGCGGCAAACAGGCTTCAAAGGTGGGCTTGGAAATTGTCCAATTATACTTACGATATCCAGCATGTGTCATCAGCAAAAAATGTTGCAGATTGGCTATCCAGATCTACGGGAGCTTCCGAAATTGAAACCTCTGTCGAAGATGATCCAGCAATAAACTACGTATTCGAGGATAATATTGATCTACCATTGCATTACCGAGATATTTTATCGGCGTCAAAAAAAGATCCAATTCTGAAAAAGGTAATTGCGTACACTAAGTGTGGTTGGCCTAATACTATTCCTGAACTGTTGATTCCGTATAGTCGAATTATGGATGAGCTACACGTGGAGAAAGACATCCTTCTGTGGGGATACAGAGTGGTGGTTCCCACAGGCCTTCGTACTAGAATCCTCAAAGAATTACACAACTCACATATGGGCATTGTAAAAGTAAAATCGCTTGCAAGGTCATATGTATGGTGGCCAAAAATAGATAAAGAGATTGAGCAAACTGTCAAAAGTTGTGACTTGTGCCAGCAAGTAAAAGACAATCCACCTAAGAGCTCACTAATTCCGTGGGAGTGGCCTAAAAAACCTTGGGTTCGCCTTCATATGGACTACCTGGGACCAATCAGAAATAATTATGTATTGGTAGTCATTGATAGCCATACAAAGTGGTTGGAAGCATTCACCACTAAAAATATGACTGCTGAAACTACAATGAAAATCCTGCGACAAATTTTTGCGCGCTTTGGGTTACCAGAAGAGCTAGTGGCAGACAATTTTTCATCATTTGTGTCTGAGGATTTTCAACAATTCCTCCAGCAAAATGGGATAAAATTCAAATCGGGAGCACCATATAGCCCAAGGACCAATGGCGCTGCTGAAAACGCAGTGCGCACGGTAAAGCGTGCCATACATACGGCTCTGGGAGAAACGGGCGAAGGCGAGTCAATTGATACAATTCTTCAAAGGTTCTTACTGGATTACAGAAACACCAAACACGTAACAACCGGGAGCTCACCATCTGAACTACTGATTGGAAGGAATCCCCGAACCAGATTAGATTTCTTGAGACCGTCTTCTACCGTAGAACGTGTTGAGAATCAGCAAAATAAACAGGTGGTAAACCATGGTGGAAACCGGGTTACTACTTGGAAAATTGGAGATCCGATTTGGGCGAAAAATTATCGAAAAAATGAACGCAAATGGGTGAAAGGAGTGATAGTTGGAATTTTAGGACCAAGGAGAGTACAAGTTGAGATACCAGAATTGGAACTTAATTGGAACCGTCATCATAACCAGATACGAGAAAGATCAATCACAGAGGAAGTAAACGAAGAATGTTCCAATTCTAGTCGATTTGTCGCTCCAAATGGATCAGAAAGCCCAATTACACATTCACAAGATTCAGAGACTCAGACTTCACCCATCAAGGAGTCAACTCCAAGAAGCTCGCCGAATGTGAGTAACCAGTCAGAAAGCACGCCGGCTAGAGCTGAGGAAAGGGACGCAGAGCCAACACCATCACGAAATACGCCAAGGAGACCAGTTAGAACTGTTAGGGCTCCTCACAGATTCACATTTTCGGACTATGAGTAGGGGAGATTGGTAGAGACACTTCATTGGAGGAGTTAAGAATAATTTTGTATGTAAAACTCAATTATGTAAGAGAGAATTGTATGATACAATTGTGCAAGTTACCATAATTGTGCTAGAAGAAAGGTTTTATTTTCATAAGAAGATGTAACGAAATTTAAGGGGGAGACGTGTGATGTATTAGGATAAAATATTAGGTGCGTCAACACTGTTTCCTAGTATTATCACGAGCAGTGATAACATGATATCGAGTGCGATGTATAATGTGAAGTGACCAACAATAAATCAAGTACCTATTTAAAAGAAGTTTTTCCGTGTTCTTCTTCTACCGAAACACTACACTCACATTATCAAAAGTAGACAATATGGATTTTTCCACCTGAAACAATACATTGACTTAATTTTCCCTAGTACTTGTACCTACCTACAGTATATTATACTTACACTTATGACACGATACAATACAATCATATAAGGACAGCTATTTACTTCCAAATATCATCTCGACCTCCTTGTTGGACTTTGACCCAGGCTAGAGGATTTAGTGTCTCATCATATGACTGTTCCAGTTCTCGTTTTGATGGAGCTGTGTGAAATGGAGCCCGCACGCCAGTTTCGACGTAAAATATTCCCTGATGCCTAGAAATAAAGGTATTTATACACAAACATAAATAACGCTTTTCTTGATTGAGTTGATTGGATAGAAGGACTGGAGAATAACATCTTCGATTGGAGATAGGTCTCCAGTGAGCAACGGCTCATACCTATGATGGGGGAGCCTGCTCCTTTGACACTTCTGAAAATGGTATTGATGCCTGAAAAGGTGCACCAGGGGACCATCAGCTCTAAAACACAGGGGTTTCATCTGCTAAAAACAGAACTTAATCGCTCGATCCTATGGAAATTCAGCTTTGAGCGAACATGCATCAACGATCCTTCGATCGACCAAACGACACAAATAATGTTTTAGCCGTTTTGTGCTTAATACAGACGCTTTGCCGGTTTGTGCGAGTTACGGAACTTCAAAAAAAAGTTTTTCACAACCCTAGTTTGTTAAGAAGTCAATAGATTGCGCTTTAATGCACAAAATCTGAAAGTACTCGTCGAAACGAATCGATTCATAACAAGAACTAGATTTTTGACATTTTGGCGCATGGCCGGTTTGTACATAACACAAATATAATCAAATTGTTCTATAATTTTACCTACATATTTCAATGTTTATGAATTAGTTAATTTTTCCTAACTTTCCCCAAAACATGATTTTTTAAAATTTTCTGATATGTTTGAGAAAACCAAGGGCTACAGGTATGGTGACGGTTCCTAATACCTTTAATAAGAGGTAAATCAACTCATCAGAGGTGTTTTCGCTCTCCCTTATGAACAAATCGCCACAAAACAACCCATATAAATAACCCACGTCCATTAGTGAGGATAACCAATCATTTCATATTGATTCAAAAGTTATGGGAGTGTCTAAAAGCCAAATTTTATCCGAAAAAATGCCCCTAGTGAGGTCTGTTGATTCAGAGTCTTTCCAAAATTTTTCAAACGGCATGAACTGCTGAATTAGATCATAAACTGACTTTTCCAAAGGGTTCCCTTTACATTTCATAAATGTCACCCGTCACTTTCCTTCGTTTGTTTTGCGTTAATTCTCTAAGTTCCTCACTTGCATGTTGCTGATCCTACGATCTATGTTCAATGCAATATGAGAAACAATCTCTCCATACGAACAATTACCTAGTTATCTTCTAAAATTTGTTTCTTGAAAACATTGGCCTAGAAAACAAACCTATGAGCTTAGAAAGTGCCAACATAACAGTCTGATAATAATTGTTACTCACGATTCATCTGCCGGGTATCCCATGACAGCTCCTTCTTCCCAACAAGTTACAGGGTCACCATAGGACATTGTAGCGCATTTGTAAGCGTTGTATCTGATATTGTGAGATATAGATTCTACGAAATATTTAGTTGCTCTCAGATGGCCGCATCTCCCTGGAAGAATAAATAAATATCTTTAATAATTCTTCTCAGTGTTGGGTACTTACATTTATTTTTCCCAAAGTCTACCTCGGGATGTTCTCCAGATGTCTCTAGCAAGCATTAATGGACTATTTCCGCAGAGAAGCAAAAATGTTTCTATGTTTAAGACATGTACTGACCAACAGAGTCCGAAGCAGTTCCGCTTCTTGCTAGCTTGTTTGCCCGTTAATCACATTCGATGCCAGTGTGTGCTAGAACTCATATCAGGGTAAGTTTGTTTTCTTCTCCCAGAGCATTTAAAGCCCTCAGAGTTCTTCAATCAGACTGGGTTTGGTTTGTACTGCTTCTAGGAGACCACCCAATAGTTGGTAGTTTTTTGGAGACCCAGTTAATGGATTTTTGCTGTAAGCTTATTCGCTTACCTAAACTAATGAATTCAGGGCAGCCAGGTTGAACTTTCCCGCCATTGACAAAAAAATCTGCGTGGCAGTAGGGAGTGGCCATTCCCACGAAACCTCCACTGGTGTGTATGCAGTCTACAAAATCGGCATCCGACTTGTCCAATTTCAGCTCATCCTCGAAAGCAACGAACAATGGTCTTGCTGCATCAAGTCCTACGGCAATGAAATCTCATTGGATTATGATATAAAATCAAAGTTCATCTGTTTGTTGTTTATTCAACCAATATCCCTGGAAGAGAGTAAGAGAAAGCCAATATGAGCAGTGATACTCACCCTAGACAGCTGAAAGATCACAATTAGTGAAACCTTGACTTTAAATAATTAATTTTTTCAGATCTGCTACAAATTTCAAAAAGTTGTTAAATTTAAATGTGTATCGATAGTTGTTGTACGCATGGAAAAAATTGCATTTAATTTAATTGATTAGAGCGAGAGAAAAAGGTAGGGTAAAGGCACCAATCATTGGCCACCCCCCAGTCATTGGCCACCTAGTTTTTCAATTTAGTTTTTTACCACACAATTCTCTCTTGGATCATTTTGAATGTTTTCCTCATTTTAAGTGTCTATTCTAGAAGGCAGTTGGATCTTGAAAGTTACAGTGAAGCCCTATATAAACCGCCCAAACTCATTTTAAGTGGTGAAGGTCCATGAATTATGATCATCACACCTGTTTCTTATGAAAACGATAAGCATACCCCAACTCATTCTTAAGGGTTTGATGTGGTTATTTTCAAATTTGATGTAGTTTTTCTTGTGTTTGCATGGTCACTAGTAAATTATTAGTTAATTTCTGTCACCAGGACATGGAATTTTAACAAACTATGGAAAATATAAGGCCGGCTAATAACTGGATGATAGCAAGGGTGATTCCTCCAGTTATTGGCCGGGTGGCCAATGACTGAAATGATGCGAATTTTTCCTACCCCAATCATTGGCCAGATGGTTTTAACTACCAAGATTGCTTATGTAAATGGTTTTATTTATAATAAATAAAAATTTTATTTATATAAGCACTCTTATAATGATCTCCAGATCTACTATGAATAATTTTTAGTCAAGAAGCTATTTTTTCTGGCACTAAGATGATTCCAGGGAAACGTAAGAAAATACGTTTGATTGGTTCCATTCTTCTTAGATCTTGGAATGGTAAATGAATTTTAGTAAACTCTCCAATGCATAGCCTCAACCAAAACGTGCCTTCGTACTCTATATAGTTTTTCGTTCTGTTCTTGTCAGTTCTCAGTTGAGTTTGTATGCAGTTCTTCGTTTCATTACCTATAAATTCCACGTTTGATTCTGGTCAGCCGACCTTTTAGGTCATGAAAATTTGTGAAGACATTTGAGAAAAGACATAGGAGACTGCTCAAGGGGTAAGAACGAAAGGTATCATATCAGGGGCTGTTCATGGATATGTACTCGTACTTGGTCCTCAACTGTGGAATTCATCATACGATGATTTCCTACGATTGGAAATGCATGAGGACTATTTTCTTGTAGAATTATGCTGATGTGGCAGCAATAGTACTAGCAAGGACAATGGATTCAGTCCATGCCGAATGATAGCAGATAATGTTACGAGTAATGGAGTGGATAGAAGAACACAGTCAGGCACTAGCTACAGCATAGACAGAGGTAGTTATATCACGCATAAGCTCATACCTACCATCATTCCGTTGAGGATTTCTAACGCCGAAGTAACAACTAAACCAGCAGAAAGGTATCTAGGTCTCATGTTTGACACAAAAATCACATTTGGTGAACATATAAGAAGAACTGCAGACAGGGCTACACAAAAATCAGCAGCTCTGTCACTTTATGAGGAACGTAAATGACTCTAGACCATGCAAAAGAAGCTTGATGATGACAATGGTGCGGTCAATTCTCTTTTATAGAGATGAGGTGTGGACAGATGCGTTGAGTGTGGCATATCTCCAACAGAGATTTAATAGCTGCACAACAAAGATGACCTATACGAATCGCCTGGCGCTTACCTAACGGTGTCCAAACCTACAGTCTATGTCCTTACCAGCGTCATACCAATTCTGCTGATGTCTTCAAAGAAAAAAATAATCTTCGATAGAAGGGGTGTAGGAGACTGGTCCTGCATAGCCAAGGAAAAAAGAGAGCGCACTTTGGCAAACTGGCTAGAGATATGGACTGAAGAATGATAGAGAACAGTGGTCTGCACGGCTAGTGCCAAACATTGAGACATGGATAGACAGGAAGCATGAAGGACTGAACTTTTTCCTTACACAGTTTCTTCACAGGACATGGACTGTTTTATGCCTATCTGCATAAAATGGGAAAGGTTTAACTGTCCCAGCATGCCTGCACTACCAGAAGAGAGAAGATGGTTTTTCAAATGTATCATATAGATGGTTGAAAGAAATCAGCTGCTAGAAGAACTGTGGTTAGCTCCCCAAAGTTCAACACCAGAAACTGTTGTCAGCAAGATGCTGGAAGGTGAAAGGAGCTGGAGTCTTGTGGCAGTGTATGAGAGTACACAGAGAGTATCCTCACAAGGACGACATGGTTAGAACGGGACAGAGGCAGAAGGGAGCACCTGGTACGTCCCCCCATCTGGTACTAATGAAGCTGTATAGGACACAGCCAGAAGTAATGAGTTAAACGGTTCTAGGCTGAGCTTTCAGATTGTGAAGTGATTGTGAAAATTGTGAAGTTTTCCGTCACAGAGGAGCAGAAAACGATGAATACAGGGTGGCCAATGACTGGGGACAAGGTGGCCAATATTAGGAACTCCCGGCCAATGACTGGGGGAAAACGGATTTTACGAAACTAATTGAAAAAACATTTACTAGATCATCTATTTGTTTGAAATTGTTATTGTTTCGTAATATTTGGATGTTAAGCTTCTAAAAAAACAGGAAAGAAATAAATACCATCAAAAATAAAGCAGGTATGAAGATAAACGTTGTTAAGTGGCCAATGACTGGTGCCCTTACCCTACTTTTGTGATGAAAACTCGGCGCTCCGCGCCTCGCCCCTACTTTGAGCCTATGGCTAACATCACAATTCATGAATAATGTTTTTGCGTCCCGTTTCCCTTTTTCCTTATCCCTTTTCTTCGTCTGTATGAAAAATAATAAAAAAGGTAATTCTTCATCACATTCCTCTTTGCGCTCATCTTTATCACATTCCTCTTTGTGCTCATCTTTATCACATTCCTCTTTGTGCTCATCTTTATCACATTCCTCTTTGTGCTCATCTTTATCACATTCCTCTTTGTGCTCATCTTTATCACATTCCTCTTTGTGCTCATCTTTATCACATTCCGCTTTGTGCTCATCTTTATCATATTCCTCTTTGTGCTCATCTTCGTGACATAATTTCGTGACATAAACTTAGTGACATAAACTTCGTGACACTTTTCGACTCTGGTAGGCCACCGCAAAAACATTATTCATGTTAAATGTAATTTTTCAGGAAAGGCGAATTTCGAAATTCAAGCTTCACCACCCATTCATGTCATTGTTTTTGTCTGAAATCTGTGGTTTTCGAGTATCCGTGTGTTATCAAAACCTTCCATGAATCAAAGAAACGTTCTGAGTGGCTTTGTTATCTTAATTTTGCTTTTGAAACCTTCCCGTGTAGTTTTTCATTATTTTTGCTGACAAAATGCCGAGATCAAAACGTGTTTCCAAAAAAATAGTTAGGAAACTACCATGTAAGCGTTTTTCTATAGAATTCGGTCGCCTAAGAACCTCTCAGGAGGAACTAGACAACTCTGTAGTGGAGCATGTCCCTGATGTGAACCACAAGAAGTGAATGTGGTGCTTGCCTCAGCTTCCACACCATTATCTTCCGAGAGAAAATTATCATTAACTGCTGATTATGAGACTAAAACTCACTTTACATTGATATTGAATCCTTTGGAGACGCCCTTTCTAAACTAGTGAACTGCAAAGTATGTAGCATTTGCTGTGGAAGAGGGAGACGGCCCTGCCTGTGGCGCTGTTATACATTGAGATACCCGACTTTGAACGCATTTTTAACCAACTTCCCAATGTCCTTTATATATAATTCTTGGAGCAATCGATTCAGTACTACATTGCATAAATTAAGTTAAAAATATTTCTTAAAATCGATTTTTTCCCCAAAATTTCCTTCTATCCTCAGATTAGTGAATAACCACTGGTCTCAGCTAAGTGGTTTTATCGCCAGTTAGTCCCCTTTTGAACACTGAGGAGTGTCGTTTTCTAAGTGCGGTTGCCTTCAAGCCTTCTCGCAAAAGAATAGTCGAACTGTTTATTCCATTTCGCCAGTCCAAGGCTCCAGTCTTGCCTCCGCGAGGCTAAATACAGTAAATTCATGTATTGAATAACATCGAAACCAACAGCCTGTTGACACCATCAAATCATCATCATCATCATCTTTCATTGGTGTTAAGAGTAACTAAGTAAATATTCTAAGCTTCACTGAAAAGCCTCAGGCAGGTACTCCTTTCCGTTCATGATTGTTTCAACTACTATAGCCTCATCGAGTACTATAGTTGCCTTCTTTTCTCTCTTCTCAACCATTAATTGGAATAGTCGATACCGGAATAATACAGTTTTTCTGTTGAGATTAAGATTTTGGTATCCCTTCGATATGCCGCACATTCCTCAACAACGCCTTTAAAAGTGAATTACAATCATATCCTAGTCAAATCCATATAAAACTCTAGTACGGAATTTATATAATGATAAATCGCACAATAATAATGCCTTACCGGATATTCTTCCAACGATCCCTTTAGTCGATCTTTGACTTGCTACACCCGCCACATGTGCTCCTAAGCTGTGTCCAACCAAATGGATATTTTCCAAGAGCGTCCCCTCATCCACGAAGAAGTCGATGAAGTGAGCCAAATAATCCGCCAACTAGTTCATCATTCAAAATGGTAAATAAAATTCACTTAGGCATTAATTTATCGATTAAACTGGCGAAATCACTAGCTTTCCTTATGTACCTACGTAACATTATTTTAAAAAATGCATCTTCAGTTTTTCCCAAAATCGGGCAAGTCTGAGTTAGGGGGTGTAAAAACTATTTCTCTTCTTCAGGATAGTTCGTTTGCTTGGTGAAAAAGAAGTGAATAGTAGATTTAGGTCAGATATATATCAATACTAAGTTAATTTGCCAACACAGTAAAACTATCAAACTTACCTTCAGGGCGTATTCGACGACAAGTGGGTAGTAAATAGACATGCTCAGAGCGCTCCAATCAACGGTGAGCACATTACAATTTTCGTAGTTTAACAGAGCTGAAAGAAAACGACTTCGTAACTGAAGCAATTGAAAATTATATATATAATTGAAAGTTAGTTAATTAATATTTCTAAACAATTTCTCTTTTCATCCATATATTCCCTTTTTAGCTGGAGTATGTAATACTCGGATCGCACCTCAACAACAATAGTTTAGTTATGTGTGGAGAAGGAAGCAGTAAAAACTTCAGTTCTAATTTGTCATTATATTTTATCAGGCGAGCGCTTTCAGGGCAAACTGTGGTCGCTTTCTCAAGCCTATATTAAAAAAACCGCAGTCATACCGTTTTTGAATACAGGAGTACATAACAACAATAATAGTGTGACAAGTGCGAAAAAATGGATTTTTTTGAGTTTACGGTGCATGCAGTTAGATCTAGGTGATGAACCAACTAGGGGACGTGACCACCGATAGCAACGTGACAGTACTACAGTTTTCCAAAATGTTGACTTTGCTTGAAACTCCCATATTTCTTACTGATTTTTGGCGAAAAAAACTCACTTTTTTGTAGATACAAAAATAGCCAACGTGACAACTTGAAACAATAATTCAACCAATAATACCGTGTTACTTCGTTTTTTTTTTTAAATCAGCACTTGACAGAGTAATTTTTATTATTTTTATTTTTTCGTTTACTATTGGTCAAGATTATGGTAAGATAGCTAAGGTATAAAAATATAATTTCTCGCTCGATTGTAAAAACAATAGATCATAGATATGTTAAGGTATTTTTCCCCAATTAAGAGAAAAAATAGATTAAGATTAATACTTGAATTAAACGTAGAAAGAAGTTGCTAATACTATTTACAATTGGTGAAAAAACCATACCTTTATTACGAGATTTTTCGAACTAGGGCACTCTTAAAAATTGTAACCCTTAATTTTACCCCTCAGAAGTGACTGACATCAACCAAAAGCTTTGCACCACAACTAGACCCCAAATGGAGCCAATATACCAAATTTGAACCAAATCGATCCAGGGTAGCTGAGAAAAGTGTCGCGAATGGCGGACAGACGGTTTCTTTTAAATTGGATTTTTGGATTCTACATACTTTGAAACGTAAACCATAAAATTTTGAGGGGGGGGGAGTGAAATTTCCTCTCTTGCTCGATTCCAATGATTCATTAATGAAAATAATAAACTAAAATCGATAAAAAAAAATTATACCTGTAATCATACCCGCTTCTAAACCACGTTTTTGCGTTTTGAATCTGTTGTAAACAATCTTAACCTTTACGTAAACAATTCATAACACAGTCGATAGTCGCTGATATGTACAAATGGGAATACCTAGACATATCCATGATTCATTGTTTATCCCATCAAGGGAGAAATTTATTGATTTATTTACGAGTATTATTCACTGATCTCAAACTAAAAGTCATATCCATGTCTTTTTTCCCCTTTATTAATTGCCGGAGTAATAAAGGCATAAGACCTATCGTAACGTACGGCTATGAAGGCTGGGTCTTGGCCAGCCAAGCCATGAGAACCTTGGAGCTTTGGGAAAGGAAGGTTCTAGGGAGAATCTACGGAGTAGTTTGTGACGGTGGAGTTTGGAGGATAAGAAAAAATACAAAACTGCAGGATCTTTATAGGAGGCAAGGAATAGTTGGGGTCGTTACTGCGCTTACTGAGCCACATTATGCGAACTAGCGCTGATAGCCAAGCAAGGTGTTGGACGGAAATCCTGGAGGACGGAGCGTTCGAAAAAGATCTCGGTATAAGTGGTTAGACGACATTGAGAGTGTCCTCAACGAACTAGGTCGGAGGCAATGGAGAAGGAAAACACTGAAACTTTCAGTTTGGAGACGGATTACTGAGCAAGCTAAGCCTCTCAAAGGGTCGTGAAGCTATGAAAGACTATTAATTACCGTATGTATGCTGTATTAATTGGCGTAGGTATGCGATAATTGAAGATAAATACAAGTAGATAACAGCGATAAAAGAATTAGACAAACTTTACAGGATAAATTATAGGTTAATCAATAAAAAATATCTTTTTCTAAATACTCTGAAAAAATTGATATAATTCTACATACGTCGCAGTCCAGGGTTTTGCACATTGCTGAGACTGAGGTGCTGGACTCCAGAAGTCGTAAAACCGCAGATCTTTCTCCATTGTACTTTTAGCATTCTATCAAAATATGTTCTACGTATTTTGACATATCCATGCCAAAATTTAAAATTGACGATGATCGTATATCCAATTTTCGGAACTCAAAAAAAGCACATGCGCATTGTTGAAAATTGTGAATTTTGACTTGTCATAGTCCTATTTTTGAGGTGCAATACCTATGTAAATATGGTCCGAGAATATTTATCACTGATTTCTTGAATAAATATCATTCATATAACATGTAAATATAATATGTTATATTATCTTGCACACATATTCACCTTTCTTTGTTTTTTCCATCCAATTTTTGCGGGATTGAAAAAATCCATGGGTTAAGATAATCAGTCGATTAGAGCTATTGAATCCGGAACTTCCTAATTGAAGTTGATCACCCAGAATAAATGGTTTCCCATCCGGATTCGATCTTGAATAAAATTAATTTTACATTTTAAACAAATTTCAAAGATTAATTTGGTAATTGACTAAAATATTGAAAAACATAATTTAAAGAATTGAAATACGTTGTACCCGAAGGAACTTTATTTACAATTTTGGGTGACTGTGCTGCTGAAATAACGCACTTACCTCGTTGCCAGAGTAGCTGAAATGCAAGGTGAGATATCGCTAGATCCATCAGTCCGGAAATTTTCAGTAAACGATAGACATTTTTGCATTTCATGCTGCGTCGAGGTTAAACTGTCGAAAGGTTTTCCCCACTCGGTGAGGCCCTCTTCATCCAGTACAGTGAAAGTCACTGGAGCATCGCTGATCCGTTTTGGTACTAAGACACACGTAAAACTTCGTAATGTTATGTACAATGTAGAGTAATAAAACGCAGCAAATTATTACACAATGGTTTATTATTTTTCTATATTGATCACTCGTCTGCAAAGCCCCCACCAATCCAACATCAAGAAAAACATCGATCGCATTTCGGTCAGCTAAAATTTTAACGGAGATTAGGCCTCTTTTGCGATTCACACACGTGTTTCTGATTTATCATACGTCCAACCCTTAAATTCTCGTAGGGAGCGAACGGTTTGAACTACAGAGCTCCGCGTGGTCTCAAAAAATTCTAAAAATTCTATAGAGTCTTAAATTGAAGGAAAAACAATACCTTTATATCAAAGTTTTTTGAGTTAGGGCGTTTTCATAATTTCAAAATTCATTTTGGAACCCTTAGAAGTGACCTACCTCAACCAAAATCTTCGAGGCACAACTACACCCCAGAAGGAGCCTACATACCAAATTTCATCAAAATCGGTCAATGCTAAGTGGCAAAAGCGCCGCGTACGGCGGACGGACGGCCACATTTTTATTAGATTTTTTGATTCTACGTACCTTGAAACGTAAACCAACAAATTTTGAGAGGGATTAAAAAAAATTCCTGGTCGATTCAAAAGGTTAATTTTTGAAAAATAAAAAACAAAAAAAGGCTTGTATACCGACTCGAAAAAAATTTGGATGATATTAGATATTTGCGGATAATTAGGATTGATAGATCAAAAGTTTTTAGGCAGTTTATAGGTTGTGAGAGTAGAGGGGTAATAATTGGGTTATTCTTTCAAGGAAGATTGTAGTGCGGGGGGAAAAGGTGACGCTGAGAGGTCTTTGGGGCGACAAAAGCGTAGTTGTGTTCACGACAAATTTATTCTTTTACTTGCCGAAATTCGAGGTTCACATTGTAGGTAAAAGTTAATTTCGATACCTACTTTAATATTAAATGGAAAACATCAAGTTGAATGTTAACATCTATAATTTGACGTGTGATAACTGTCGTTGGGTAAGACGTCGAATTCGTTGTGAAATCCAATTTGACGTGGAATGATATGAGGAACAATTCTGAAATTAATTCATTTGGGACTTCATACGTAAACAAACTTCGACGGTGAATACTTATCTACTGATTGGAAACCGCAAAACATTTCAGCTAAGGATCTATCCATCTCTCAAGCATCTATCTTTTCGTTGGTACAGTCGTTAAAGAGATAAGATATCTCGGCAAATAGGCAGCGGCTGTCCTGAACAAGCGCCAGTGCGAAGTTTTATATTATATTATCAATAATCGATAATGATCAACATTTATGCCACGAAGCCCTTCCAATGTGATCAATAAAATATAAAACATGAACGCGATACGGTGCACGAAAAGGGTGGTTGTCCTCGCACTTCTGTCAAGACTGCTGATGAGAACGTAAAGTTATATATTAAATAAACGAGTACTTGCGTTGATACCACAACCACATACAAACGAATTTATGAGCCGATATTCACCAGTACGCAATAGAGCACTCAAACATACCACAAACTGGAAAGACGAAAAAGGCGGTGAATATTCCAATAAACGGCACGACTGGCATATTTCAGGAATTCATACAGTCCTCGTGGTACGTAGTAGTCAGAGAATCCCTATCCAACTAAAGTGTTCGAGGTTTATGATCCGTTCACACGGGTCATCAATTTCGTCTGCAGAATCAATCTCACTTCAGGCTTATTCGTCGAGTTGAATTTAACAATATCAATCACGCTATGGAAAGCATGAAATAGAATTAATGTTTTCATGTTTTAATGTTTTATACAAGATTTAATAAGAAAATATGAAACATGAAAACTATTAACCAAGCATGAAATGGAATTAGTATTTTCATGTGCTTTATATGAAAATCTTATATTATATTATCTTATATGAAAATATAAAATATTTGAATTATCAACCAACGGCCGTAATCTGGTTGGAAGAAGATCCCCTGAAATCACCGAATTTAGGCTCAGTCGGCTCGGGTTATTGTTTGGTTTGATGACTACTCGCATGCGGGATCACAATGTGATGTCATGTCCCCATTCTCCACTTCAGGGAGCGAGGAGATAAGAAGCCATGAGTGAAATCAGCAGATCCAATTCTGGTCTTCCATTTGAAAGGCTGGTTTGAAGTGCGGTCTACTTGCTTACGTAATCCTTGAACTCCTCGTGGAGCATAGGGGATCCGCAAACAGCCAAGATCCATCTCTGTCCGAAGCCAATCTCTCCGTGTGCTTGGTTCTTCCTGGTGTAAGCCTTTATGGCCCCACGCTTGATGGCAGCTGAATTTAATTGGAAGCCAACAAGCGGTGATGGGCGTTTGGGGGTCGTGTTGGTTGATTAAAATCAACGAACACGAGCACCAAACGTTTGCACACGAGTTTGGGGGGTTTGATTTGAAAGTTAATTTAGCTGAAAACAAAGATATCGAAACACTTAGAATTTAGAATGGTAGCAAATGGTATTTACCTGTGGCGACTAGCGTGGCGACGTCGGCGACTGCGTGGCGATCGTCGTACTGCAAGATTTGAAAGCCTGAAGGGCGAAATGGAGTAAAACAGGTACACGAGCGTGTCCTTTGCCTGAGGGGCTGACGTTTCGTCCTGAAGGGACCTAGTAACCCATCGAGGGGTGTCGTTGCACTCTCCTCTAACCTTTTACTGAACCAGGTATACTCAGAGGAAAACTACAAAAGTACAACTAGCAGGTGGAATTTATTAAGAATTAGGAACGGCAAGGACTTCCCACAAGTGTGGCGAGTGAGCTGAAGGCTTTCAAACAGTTTTAGTATGAATATCACAATGAAGAATATTTCCGATACAACAATATACATTCAATATCCAAATCGTTTATCAATGTTCAATGCATAGGTCATCATCCAGAAATCAGGTAAGTTATAGCAATAGTTTGACTTAGTTTCAATGTTCAAGTTTGTGTGGCGAATTTACTCAAATGTTCAAATGTTATACTGTTTTCTACTAATGTCTCTTTACTCTTATCCTAGCACAGTTGCATAAATTATTGGCCAATATTTATGTAAAGGTTTCAACACTCACTGTCGGGCCCGAAGGTATCCTTGAGATGGGTGTGGCGATGAAAGGTTCCGTGGCGATCGGTAGCTTGGAGTCGTGGCGATCGTGGCGGTACAGGGGGGGGGGGGGTACGGGAGGAAGATTCGTCAGGATGGGGCAAACTCTCTTTCGACTGACTTTGAGCGCTTCTGGACTGGGTATGAGGTTGCCGTCGTTGGCGGGGAGCTCAGGTGGGTCCTCCCCCCTCCGCCCCGCCTGAAGATGGTAGTGGGGACGGCTGGTCGAGTGGAGGAGAGACCGTTGGGTCCCTCCCAGCTGAGGGGGGAGGGACGCGCGGGGTGGCGTTCGGCGTCGGCTGTTGTTTCTCCACCTGAGCTGATGACGTCACCTACGAGGCTGACCGAAGGGGGCTAGTGGTGCCCAGCTCCCGCTTCACTGGGAATTTGGCCCAGAGAGCGAGAGCTCACACTGGTCTGCGCTCACTTTGGGAATTCCTGTCCAGCACGTATTTTGGTTTATTATTTTCAATAATTAACCTTTGGAATCGACCAAGAAATTTTTTTTTTTAGTTACCTCCTCAAAATTCGTTGGTTTACGTTTCAAGTTATGTAAAATCCAAAAATCGAATAAAAATTTGGCCGTCCATCCTCCGTACGCCGTACGCGGCACTTTCTCCACTTATCATTGACCGATTTTGATGAAATTTGGTATGTAGGCTCCATTTGGGGTCTAGTTGTGCCCTGAAGATTTTGGTTGATGTTGGTCACTCCTAAGGGTTGAAAAATGAATTTTGAAAACGCCCGAACTAAAAATATTTTGATATAAAGGTATTGTTTTTTCATCAATTTAAGATGGTATACAATTTTTAGAATTTTTTGAGACCACGCGGAGCCCTATAGGACAAACCGTTCGCTCCCTACGATAATTTAAGGGTTGGACTCACGATAAATCAGAAACACGAGTGTGAATCGCAAAAGAGGCCTAATCCCCGTCAAATGTTAGCGATCGAAGTTTTTCTTCAAGTTGGTTGGTGGTAACAGTCTCAAAGCCTTGTTCTTTGCAGACGAGTAATCTGTATGGAAAAATAATAAACCTTGGTTTAATAATATGCAGCGTTTTCTATGGCATCCGCTTTCCTGAGAGTGTGCCCAATTCAATTCTATTTTCCCCGGAGGATTTTGGTGAAAATTTTGTCTTGCCCACTTACTGCCCTGAAATCCTCGTTCCTTATTGTCTCAGACCAACAAATTTTCATAATGCGCGTGAAACACCTGTTCACAAAGACCTGTAGCCGGTGGGTAAAGTCTTGGGCTACTTTTTAGGTCCCATCCATCCATACAATAGGACGGATTTCACAATCGTATTAAAAATACTTACGTTGGCGTGCCTGGAAATATTCCTGTTCTTCCAAATAGAGTACAGCTGAACAAAGGGGTTTCCGTCTCGCTGCCACCATCCTCCGTAATTACGTTGCCCAGATACATAAAGCATTATGTTGCCCTCCACACAGCCCTCACACAGCCTCAACGGAAGTGCGGTTTGAATTCCACATAATCAGAATTCTCAAAAACTCTTCTGGTATCTCGAAAATATCACTAACTAACAGATCTCAAATATTAAATATTTGAGATCTGTTAGTTAGTGATATTTTCGAGAAAATTTTTCTCACCTATCTGCTGAAAAAAAAAAAAATTCATATTCGTCTCGATAAGATCAGGAGTACAACCATTTACCTAGGTACCTATTAACCTTCGGGTTAATTTAATAATTCGGGCTACAGAGAGGAAAAGATTCTTTGAGAGATGGGATGACGGAAACAGGGCTTGCATAGCAAAGGAAGAAAGGGAGCGCACAATGGCAAAATGTATGGACGGGAGAACATAGAGGAAGGTGGACTGCACGGCTGGTGCCAAACATTCAGACGTGGATTGAAAGGAAACATGGAGAAATGAACTTCTTTCTTACGCAGTTCTTTACAGGAAATGGACTTTTTTATGCCTATTTGCATAAAATTGGGAAGGTATCTGCCCCAACGTGTCTACACTGCCAGAACAATGATGACGATGATGTGCTCCACACCTTCTTCAAATGCACTAAATGGACGCCTGAAAGAAACCAACTGATGGGAGACCTGGAGTTATCTCCCCAGAGTCCAACACCAGAGGATATAGTCAGCAGGATGCTGGAAGTTGAAAGGAGATGGACTGCTGTGGCAGAGTACACAGAAAGCATCCGGACAAGGAAGATACTATTAGAACGAGAAAGGGAGGAGGGAGCATCTGGTCCGCCACCTCACCCAGAACTGAACCGCCCCATGACTCAGCCAGAAGTAATGAGTTAAACGGTTCCGGGCTGAGCTCCAACGTGGGAGAACAGGAGGTGTTTTTTTTTTTGACATTTTAATGTCTTTGCTTTGGCACATAAACTGAAAAATCGTCACGAAAACTTGCTCTCGCGACCAATAAATAAAATAGACCCACTGTGTTGCGTAGAGAACAATCAACTGTTTTCTTATTTTGATGCTTGGGTACATGAACTAACAACCTTACTTTCACACACATGAAAAATGTGTTGACGTGAAAATGTCCCAATGTGTTGCAGACTCACACCAGTGGCCGCAGGGCGGCATTTTGGCCGCCTTCGAATACTAATATATTTTTAGCGTTTATATGCATGTTTACACCATTGATCACGCTTTCACATTAGGATAACACAAATAAGGTACACAACCAATAATATTAGGTAAAATAAATACATTTTATTGAAAATAATTTCAACTAAGTGGGTAAAATAAGAACTAGGTAATTCGAAAATATGACCAAATCAGACTAAAAAACGCTGCAAATTATTACACAATGGTTTATTATTTTTCTATATTGATCACTCGTCTACAAAATCACCAACCATCCAATATGGAAGAAAATTAAAAAAAAAAAAAAAAAAATCAAAAAAAAAAAACGCTGCAAATCATTGCTCAAAGGTTTATTATTTTCTGTATAGATCACTGGTTCTCCATCAATAGCACCTACCACCATCTGTATTCTCCCTTGACCTTCCCTCTCAAATTTCAGCTTCCTGCGTTCAATAGGATTGAAAATGGCTTCGGAGCTCACTCAGCTGATCAGTGATCTGAGGAGTGAAGAAGATCTCCTCGAATGCTGGAGACGCCTGGAAGAGCACTTCCATTCAATAGGATTGAAAATGGCTTTGGAGCTCACTCAGCTGATTAGTGATCTGAGGAGTGAAGAAGATCTCCTCGAATGCTGGAGACGCCTGGAAGAGTACTTCCATTCAATAGGATTGAAAATGGCTTTGGAGCTCACCCAGCTGATCAGTGATCCGAAGAGTGAAGAAGATCTCCTCGAATGCTGGAGACGCCTGGAAGAGCACTTCCATTCAATAGGATTGAAAATGGCTTTGGAGCTCACTCAGCTGATCAGTGATCTGAAGAGTGAAGAAGATCTCCTCGAATGCTGGAGACGCCTGGAAGAGCACTTCCATTCAATAGGATTGAAAATGGCTTTGGAGCTCACTCAGCTGATTAGTGATCTGAGGAGTGAAGAAGATCTCCTCGAATGCTGGAGACGCCTGGAAGAGCACTTCCATTCAATAGGATTGAAAATGGCTTCGGAGCTCACTCAGCTGATCAGTGATCTGAAGAGTGAAGAAGCCTTTCAGCAATGATTTGCAGCGTTTTTTACCCACCAACATATTTTTTACCTACACACTTTTTTCTACCTACCAGCTAGGTACTACCTACCACACCATACTGGCTTCATACCTTCACAATCAAGTTGATTAGAAAGAACTAAACGCTTCACACTCGATTGGAAAAATAGAAAGCTTAATATGGAAATTTGATTACTGGTTACGCAGAAGGCAAAACTGTAAACAAATCGAAGAAATGAACAGCGATCGCATTTTAGTCCGATAAAATTTGAATGGAGATTAGACCTCTTTTGCGATTCACACTCATGATTCTGTTTTATCGAAGAAAAACCTTCAAGTACTCGTAGGGACCGAACGGTTTGTCCTACAGAGCTCCGGGTGGTCTCAAAAATTTTTAAAAATTCGATACTATTTAAAATTGGTGAAAAAACGATACCTTTATTTCGAGAGTTTTCGAGCTAGGGCACTCTTGAAAATTTCAACCCTTAATTTTCACCCCTTAGAAGTGACCTACATCAACCAAAAGCTTCGCGGCACAACTAGACCCCAAATGGAGCCCATATACCAAATTTGAACCAAATCGGTCCAGTGTTGCTAAGAAAAGTGCCGCGTACGGCGTACGGCGTACGGCGGACGGACGGAAATTTTTTTATTCGATTTTCGTATTCTACGTACCTTGAAACGTAAAACATCAAATTTTGAGGGGGGGTTAAAATTTTTTTTTTCTTGCTCGATTCCAAAGGCTTATTATTGAAAATAATAAACCAAAAAAAAATCAAAATCACCAACCATCGATCGCATTTTGGTCAGCTCTAATTTGAACGGAGATTAGGCCTCTTTTGCGATTCACACTCGTGTTTTGATTTTTATATATATATTTCAATATAAACCCTTTAATTCTTGTAAAGAGCGAACGGTTTGTCCTACAGAGCTCCGGGTGGTCTCAAAAAATTCTAAAAATTCTATAGAATCCAAAATTGAAGGAAAAACAACTACCTTTATATCAAAATTTTTTGAGTTAGGGCGTTTTCAAAATTTCTAAATTGATTTTGGAACCCTTAGAAGTGACCAACATCAATCAAAAGCTTCGGGCACAACTAGACTCCAAATGAAGCCTACATACCAAATTTCATCAAAATCGGTCAATGCTAAGTGGCAAAAGTGCCGCGTACGGCGGACGGACGGCCAAATTTTTATTCGATTTTTGGATTCTACGTACCTGGAAACGTAAACCATCAAATTTTGAGGGGGTGTTAAAAATTTTTTTTTTCTTGGTCGATTCCAAAGGTTCATTATTGAAAATAATAAACCAAAAGGTTCGTTCAGTCTTTCTTCTAGTAACACAGCATAAACTTTTATAATGCAATATCACAATATAATATTGGTAACGCAATAAAGGGAGTACTTAAGCACCTTCCTACCTATGTTTACTTAGATCCAACGTCGACGTCGTCAACTTTCACACTGATTTACAATACGTCGAGCGTCGTTTGCGAATCTGACATAGCTTCTTCCTGCCATCAGGTGACTTTTGTTGTAATTAGAGAATACCTGTGCGTTCCGTTACGCTGGTAATTGCTTTCGTCTATGGAAGATCGTTTTTTACTGAAAAGGCGGCCAAATTGCCGCCCAAGCGCCCGCCCGAAGGTTAAACTCGTAGTAGGTACATCCTAACCGTATCAGTGGAATCGTAAGACCAATCCAGGCGTGTATGTCGACGAGATCCCCTATCTCCCGGGTTGCTCAAGTCATCAAATCGGAATTGGATATTGACTGAGTAGATTAGGTCATCGTAGCGTGTGTACCGGCCCTTTCGATAACTGTGTCTATCGCAGGTAGATCGGAGGTCAGTACTCGAGGTGGATGTAGCTGGATTGAAGAGAAAGTTCCATCGTTCGTTGGATAGTCGGAGCGATAAATCAAAAATGTATTGCATTCGCCAGGAACGGCGTAAATTTCATTTAACGTTTATGATTGATAGTGAATGATGCGCTAGAACTCGTTAGAAATTGTATTTAATAAAGAGGGCATGACCGGACTGGAGGTCGTGAAAAACTAAGTATCATACAAAATACGAAATACGAAAGAAATTATAGAGTGCTCAGCCTTGAGAGTGTGGAAAATGACAAGAATTGTTTGAATGATACAATCAACCCCCTCGGTTAATAATCTTGAAAAATACTCTCGTCGTCCCACAAAACACGTAATTATTCACACGTAAATTTTTATTTCTCCCTATTTTCAATATACCATACCACCATACTGTATAATATACTGTGCATATTATGCACAGTACAGGGTATAATTATTTTAAAAATTGTAGTAGCTCTTCTTGTCACCCCAAACTCGACCCAGAGTACCCACTCGGCCATTTTTGAACCATTTTGGTTTATATTTTCAATAATGAACCATTGGAATCGACGAAGAAAAAAATGTTTTAACCCCCTCAAAATTTGTTGGTTTACGTTTCAAGGTAGGAACGTCGAATCCAAAAAATCGAATACAAATTTGGCTGTCCGTCCGCCGTACGCGGCACTTTCCTTACTTAGTATTGAACGATTTTGATGAAATTCGGTATGTGGGCTCCATTTGGGGTCTATATGTGCCGTGAAGCTTTTGGTTGATGTAGGTCACTTCTAAGGGTTGAAAAATAAGGGTTGACATTTTGAAAACGCCCTAACTCGAAAAATGTTGACATGAAGGTATTGTTTTTCCGTCAATTTAAGATAGTGTGAGCAACAGCCTAGTTGCTCACTGTTTCCCCTCACAGGCACCAACCGCCTGTAAGTCCTGATTCCCTTGGGGGACCAGGGTCCTAGCCCATAAGAGACCACTTTAAGAGGGCGTGGTCTCCCTACTTCCATGTGCTCGAATTCCACCACAGAGCACAAAACAATCAACTGTCAACACAAGAAAAGGCCATCCATCACATCCATCTAATGAGCAACCTGTCCAACCCTAATAACCTAAAGAAGAGAAGACGACCAACCAAGGAGGAGGGAGCCGACAAATGACCGCCAAAACGATCCTCATAATATGATGTATTGGAGGAAACTCCCCAGTCCTGAAGCTAAAGCCTTGCCAGCTGTCTCGAAGCTCTCACCCCTGTCTTTGACGCGCTCTCCCCTCTATCGCACTATAACGATACCCCCAGCTATCAACCATCCTGCCTCCCCCAAGTCATAGGATTACACGAGTGAAAGAACTGTACCTGTGCACTTGTTACGGCCCGCCCCCTGGAACCACCGTCGTCGCCCGGATCGTCGCATCGAGGACCGCGGAGGAACCAGTCCTTTCCCAGCTCTCCCCCTTCAACCGCATCGCACCACCACGCCCGGACTCGCTTCGGTAACCCGGAACGTGAGTGTTTAAAACTAAATCCTACCTATCTATAATTGGCCAATTTAGAGGTAGAGGTACGCAACTCAGTGAAAATAGCTATAACGAAAGTAGAACTACAAAAGACTTACCTGTATCTAACCTATAACGCTAAATACTTACCTGTATCGCATCTATCCATAAGCGTAACACATCTTATTCTAAGACTTGAAACTACCTAGTCATAATTAGGAACCAAACTTACCTTTCTTACCTTTTCATATCTTGCAGTAACGCCCCTCAGGCGATCGATCCCTGGGATCGAGACTTGCCGAACTTACCTGTGTCACGTGTATTGCATTTATACTTACCTGTATCGCCGCATTTCCTTCCTGGAATTAAATCTAAGAAACATTGGGTTAAAACATATTCTTCTTATTTCAACTTACCGACACCCCAGTTTCTGAACAAACCAAGAGTAACTAAAGTGTATCGATCTAGGGTTTTGCTTGAAAGAATAACACAATTTAACGTAGAGTCTTTATTTGAACAGAGATATCGATACAAACACCCTTCAGGTGAAACCACCCTTCAGGTATAACATTATTGAAATAGGTCAACAAGGTTACAGTGGAACGCTACGCCTCATCTCCAAGCCGCTCGGGAGAAAAGCTACCTACCACCGCTGACAGATAAGTAACCTCATTATTCGTAGTTTAAGATTCCGATATATTTTCTTTGTTTTCAGTATCGCGACCCCCTTTTCCCCCTTTTAGAAAAGAACTGTTAGTTGAAACACGCCCAAAAAGCTTACAAATTGGTGGCAGCGGTGGGATCGCAAGAACCCCCTGCTTCCCCAATCCACTAGGCTGGGTCTCCCAAAAGCTTACAATAGTCTTGAATTTTTAGAGACCACGCGGAGCCCTGTAGGACAAACCGTTCGCTCCCTACGCAAACTTAAGGGTTAGACTAACGATACATCAGAAACACGAGTGTGAATCGCAAGAGTCCCAATCTCCATTCAAATTTCAGCTGACCGAAATGCGATCGATGTTTTTCTTCGTGTTGGTTGGTGGTAACGATGGCAAAGCCGTGTTATTTGCAGACGAGTGATCTATATAGAAAAATAATAAACCTTTGGTAATAATTTGCAACGTTTTGAAATTTGGACTCCTTAGGGTTGTCCGAAATTCCTGACCAACGAATTCTCCCTCACTCACGAACTTGTTTACGCCTACTTATCTGTAAACCCGAGTAAGCTGGCGATGACTTTCAATTGAAGGAATTTTTCGGGTAGGAAAACGAATAACTTTGCGAATAGTGCGTAAACTGCAAGTGGAGTAATATTCTTCTTGCTAATTTCCTTCCAACCGGAATTGAGTGAACCTCGTATCAGTCTGTTGGTATTTGACTGTGTATGGTGCAAACGGTTGCACACATTTCCATAAGACCTACTTTTGAATGGTTAATTAAATTTTTGTTTCGCAATATCATCTTGAATGCCTTCATACTGTTTCCATAAACTACGAAGGGTTGAGAGGTACAAAGGAACTGTAGAAACTATATTAATGTTTTGTGAAAAATAATTCGAGTGTTGGTAATGATCTACATTTGGTTCATTAATGGGTTGAGGATTGAATTAAGAAGGTAAATAGAGGAACCAATAAGCTCGATTAATTTGTTTAATACTAATCGTCATAATTTACAACAATTTAAATGAAAATTCATTTGAAAAAAGTGTACGTAATTCAGAACGTACATGTAAGTACCCCAGTGTCTAAAGTGAGTTCACTAAAAAGCTAAAATCGCTAAGTACAGTGAGATTATATTCATATATTAACTAATTCATTGCTGTTTTTAAAACTATTTGGTACTTAGTTTTAATAAGTAGACTCTTGCATAGGTATTCCAGATAAGTCTTCAACTAATCTTAACAAGTCAGGGTGTGATAAAAACATGAACCTTTATCTACCTACCTAATTTTCAAATTCTACTGAATCTTAGATGCAGAGAGGATTTTCCGTGTATGTCAATCGTTTCAAAGATGAAGCAAAGAGCGCATCAATGTTCTCCGAAGAACATCCAGTCTGGTATCATGAGTAACGCTGTACGGTGGATGGTCACCCGTGGGCACGTAGAAAACGCCCTTGTGCCTGCAAGTTTCAAAATATAAAATGCTAAATTAGCTGAAGCTAGCGAAACTAGCTGAAAAGCCTGCTAAAAGCAGGCAAAAACAACTCGTAGATATGTGAAAAAAATTGACGTCTCGGCCTGGAATCGAACCCGGGTTTCCCAGACGATCGGTGACGTATACCCGTACCTATACGTACCTAACTACGGTTGGGATTTTACATTAAAAAATTTATGTACGTAGGTTACGGATATAAGGAGACCGAACTAACAAACGAAAGTGGACTCATTTTGAAAATCTACGTATGATAAAGTGGGTTCTTCTATAATTTTTCGTACCACATATTGACTTTGTAAAATGTGGCTTGATGTTGATCAGTTTTAATGATTGCTAAATTGTCTCGAAGAAGGGCTTTCCTTTTTTTGAATTCGGTTTAGTGTTATAAAACCCATTTTGAGATAGTTGAAAATAATTGGAATCGTTAGAAAATGATGGGAAACAAAGCACCTACTTCGCTCGGAACATGGGTTTCTGTACAACATTAAGGTTTCGGGAATTACTAAAAATTGTTGCTTTGAATCGAGAGATGATGATTATAAACTCTTTATTAACTATTGATTTCTCCATTGGATGAAGAGTATTCATCAATATAAGATACCAAAAAAGTGATTTGTTATAGTCATCCAATCATTTTGTTTCCATTCTCAAGTTATTTAAACATTGACATTAATTAGAAAATGTATTATTCAATTATGTACGTATTATATTTTAAGGAGAAGAAAAATATAGAAAAAAATATTTTTCTTATATCATTGGTCTCACTGAAAGGTCATACGACACATTGAAGTGTACATGCCAAACTAGGTTCAGATAGTAGAGACCTAAAAGGTAGTTTGTTTTAAGTTAATCAGTACATACTTTGGTGAGGAGGGATATCCCATAAGAGCTCCTTCATCCGTGCAATCGAGAAGAGTCAGAAGAGATGGCGAACAAGTGTAAGCCTTGAACCGCAGATTCGAGTCCAATGATTCTGTGAAGAAGTCGTGAGACCGCCGGTGACTACAAATCACTGTAACATGTCATAGTGTTGTATAGGTTCAGACAAATCAAGGTCTAGAGGAAACCAAAAAAGGAAAAAGGCACCCAAAACCATCAGGGACATGGCTGCAACGTTGGATGTGGTACGAAGAAAGTAGAAGAAGGTGCCACGAAGGTGTGTCTCTGCAGGTGTAGTCAGAAGGCGTACTTGCGACCTGCTCGGCTCTTACCTAAACGAGTGGTGGTTATATGGAGGTACTTGCTTTCGTCCCTGCATCCCATCCTCACTTTCCTCATACCACTCATCCCTTTGCCCAATGTCTGGTAAGTTCTGGGCGTGCTCCCCATTAAAAATGTATTTATTTGTATATTTTTCACACCTTCACTGCTAACCCAAATGACGAGCTGTACCTGCCGTGATACCTTAACAAGCTATCCATGACACGCCAGGCACGTGAGCACTATGACTCAAAAACGCTGCAAATTATTACACAAAGGTTTATTATTTCTATACAGATCACTCGTCTGCAAAGAACACGGCTTTGCCATTGTCACCATCTACCAACCATAGATACTGCCTACCTGCCACATATCTACTTCACCACCAAGTTCATTTGGATGAAATAAAAGCTTCATAGACAGTTCGAAGAAATAACGAGTTGTTGGTGCCTTTATTAAGAACTTTGATTACTGGATGCTAAGGACACGCAACTGAGGACAACTCGAAGAAATGATCAACGATCGCATATTGGTCAGCTGAAATTTGAACGTCGATTAGGCTTATTTTGCGATTCACAATTCCAACCCTCAAGTTCTTATAAGGACCAATCGGTTGGTCTTACAGAGCTCTGGGTGGTCTCATTCGATTCTAAAAATTCAATAATATTTTCAATTGATGAAAAATTAATACTACCTTCATATTAAACTTTTTTGAGCTAGGGCGTTTTCAAAATTTCAACCCTTATTCTTCAACCCTTAGAAGTTACTGACATCAACCAAAAGCTTCGGAGCACAACTAGACCCCAAATGGAGCCCATATACCTACCAAATTTCATAAAAATCGATCCATGGCAACTAAGGAAAGTGCCGCGTGTCCGCCGTACAAAATTTTCATATTTTTGGACTCAACGTTCCTTGAAACGTAAACCAACTAATTTTGAGGTAGAGATTGAAGTTTTTTTTTTGGTCGATTCCAAAGATCCATTATTGAAAATAGTAAACCAACTTGGGATTGATGTCAACCACAACTCGCCTCGCGCGTGACACAAACAAGTCCGTATTCATTGTGAATGTTCGCGCGAGGCTAACAGTTTCGATAGTTCGGAAATTCGTTTTGAGCTGATTCGCAAAGGACAAAAAGAGAAAAGCTATGAGACTAAGTGGACTGTGAAAAGAGGAAGTTATCAAATTAATTTGGAATAAGAACGGATTCTAAATGTTGCATCTCGTGGAATTAAACTCTTCGATGAC
Organism: Apolygus lucorum; assembly: GCA_009739505.2. Classification (NCBI taxonomy): domain Eukaryota; kingdom Metazoa; phylum Arthropoda; class Insecta; order Hemiptera; family Miridae; genus Apolygus; species Apolygus lucorum. The sequence continues at coordinate 51,202,901 of CM019179.2, forward strand.
GTAGAGGATTTCCCAGGCCTGGCACTATCGCTTGCTGAAGACAGAGCGGGCGGCAATGAGGATGATGGTCCTCAGGATCAACCTATCAAAGTACGAGGGCAGATATGGATTTCGGAGGAACATCATGGATAGGTATATGCTATTTTCTTTGTTCGGTGACTTGTTTTATCGTGGGATTCTTAGTTTTATAATACGTTTATACTCGTAATAAGGCTTCATCGTTGTACATGTTTACCCAGATTTAGTGCGTTGCATCCTGGCTGGTAGAGAGTTCCTCCATTAGGATAGAAGTCGGCATCACAAAATGGGTGAGGTATTCCCAAAAGTCCACTGGAGGTGTGGATGCAGTCCACAAAATCGGCGTCAGTTGCATCTAGCCGGTCAAACTCTCTCAACCCTTTGTACAAAGGCCAAGCAGCATCAAGACCTTAGGGATCATCAAAGTAGGAATTAATAAGTGTTGTAATAATGGAAGTTGTATAGTTCAGAAACACTTATTTATTGAATGAGAAATATCACTCTACATGGTAAGACATCGCTCGTTCTCTTAAGACTATTCTGAAAGTCAGAATGGGTAGTGCGCCTGATTTTTTTTTTTACATTTTTAATCGGAAGTAGACCTTATCCTGAGGATTTCGACACCAGCCGTTCTTTTTTTGGATGAGCAGTTTTTTTTCAAATATGATTTTTCAAAGTTTCGAATGTTTATGACGTCTGACCTCTCTAATCCAATCGAAAATCAATTTGTTCCCATTTTGAAACTGTCATCTACATACTTCAATTTCAACTTAAGTAGGATCCTTTGATTATAAAGAAAGTCTGCCAAGTGGGTTTGGCACATAGCTTCCTCGAATCCATAACCTGATTGTAAACATGATCCCATGCACAGCGGCTAATCTCAAAACATTAATCTCCAAGAACCTAGTACTATGGGAGTGGGAATTTTGATTTTGTAGTACAATTTTGTTTTAAGCCTTGAAAAGTTAAAAAAATGCTACCGATGCCTTGGTAGACTCGGAATCAATAAAGCTATTCACTGCTATACAATACTCTTAGGGCCGTATTCACTAAACGCACTTAGTGGGGCTTTTCACTAAGTGAAGCCTGAAATCTCCACTTAGAGCCGTACTTTAGAGAAAACGCTATTCACAAACCGAACTTTAGAAGAAGCGTCACTTCAGCTCCACTTTACCGAAGCTGAACTTTCTTCAAGTTACACTCTCCGGGTAAGTTTGGCTCCTACCACACTTTACTGGCCCTTAGTACAGCTTTTGACAAGAAGTGCGTCTATTTTGCTTGCTTCGACAGCCGTTTTACGAAGTTTTTCCGTTCTGATTTAAATGGAAAACGACTACATGGAATATTTGCAGTATCTACGGAAAGGAGACGTGTACAAATTGTGCCAAGAAGGCGGAGAGAAAGCGAAAATGGATTCGAGTGTTGGTCAGAAGACCTTCCGCGCACGTCACGTAAACAATTTCCTACTTTTCCTTTTTACAGCTACCTTTGAGGACGTATAATTGTGCTCAGTTCATTTCAATTTGAGGAAATTATTGTTCAAGTGTCCAAAATGCAGTCAGATTTATGTGAATTCTATTTCAAAGAACCAGTAGGTAAGCCCAAATTAACCTTTCATGTCGGCCTATCATCAGTTTTCCATCGGGTCTTCCTTCCTTGGGTCTTCCTCCAGTCTTCTGGTCTTCAAATTAGTCCGACCCGGACATTCGTTTGTTGATCCCCAACCGATTATCAATGTTATCACTGAATATTCCCATTGGTCAATAGGAGCGAGTCGCCCTAAGGGTTACCCTTTCGGAAGTTCAACTTCCTTATCAGTTGAACTTAAAGCTGACCTAAGAGCAGCTACACTAAGAACGGTTGTGAATAACGATTTCTCCTCAAGTTTCACTTTGGCCTGAAGTATCACTTTCGGAAGTGCGAGTTCAAGTTCCACTTTGGCGATTTTTGTGAATACGGGCCTTAGTGTTGTTACATATGTCTTTCGATCATTTTGATACAAATTGTTTAATTGGTGTTCAATAATTAACCCAACCATAAAGTGAGATTATTTTCAAATCTGTGTAACATTTTGAGCTCAAATTTTTGATGTATTCTCTGGATCAGAATTGGCTCGATTAAAAATTGAATCCCTACAAGTGAATATTGCCTGCAAAATTACTGATAACAGCGATCCGATCTTACCAGTAATTCTCCCCACGATTCCGGACATTGCTTCCTTGCTGGCCACTCCTGCTATGTGAGCTCCTATGCTGTGGCCGATCATGTGAATGTGATCAGACGGGATTCCGTGTTCCACGAGGAAGTCGACCAATTCGCCCAAGTACTGAGCTACCAGAAATGACTGCTGCACAACCCACGGGTACAGCAACACCTGAGTGATTTCCGTCCACCCCACAAGAATCACGTTGACATCTTCTCTCGTCAGCATGGCTAAAATTATGTAATTTAGTAAGATTGGGCACTTCAATGAAATAAAATGATTTGCTTTGAATTACTACGAAGTTCCTACTGCTTAGTCATCCAGGCTGAGAAACATGATAATTTCATAGTTAATCTACTCAAGTATTTCAGGAATGCTAACTTTTGTTCATCCTATTAGCTCTCAGAACTTTGGCATTTAGCCTCCTGGGAATTTTTTGGAAGTGATCGTGAGGCACCAAGTCAGCTGGGTAAACAATTAACCAACGATGGAGTCCTTCCTTGTTGATTTTTCACTTTTGGTTTCTTATTTTCAATAATACACGGCACTTAGCAATCATGGACCAATTTGGAAGAATCGGAATCGGGAATTTAGAATTTGGAATCGGGGTCTAGTTGTGCTCCGAAGCTTCTGGTTGATGTCAGTCACTTCTAAGGGTTGAAAATTTGATATACAGGTACTGTTTTTCTATCAATTACTAGATAACATTGAATTTTTAGAATTTTTTGAGACCACCCGGAGCTCTGTAGGACAAACCGTTCGCTTCCTACTTAAGGGTTGGTCTTACGATAAATCAGAAACACGAGTGTGAATCGCAAAAGAGGCCTACTCTCCGTTCAAATTTTAGCTGACCAAAATGCGATCGCTGTTCGTTTTCTCGAGTTGTACTCAGTTTTACGTCCCTAGCAACCTTTTTTTTTAATTGAGTGTGAAACATTTATTTTATCAAATTAAAGTAGATTGTGAAGCAAAATCAGATTGGTTGGTAGTGACAATGGCAAAGCTGTGTTTTCGAAATGAGTGTGAAACGTTTATTTCTGCAAAATGAACTTGATTGTGAAACAAAAATATATTCGGTAGGTAGTAGTAGTAGTAAAGTAAAGTAAGCAACCATTTCAGGTTGAATTTTCGTCCGACTGCCATTCTTGGCGTCGCGGACGTCATCAGCTGTCTCCCTAAGGGGAGATCAGAATTTGTTCTGATGATTTCGCTCATGGCTTCCCAAACATCACCGCCCTGGGTTGGAACGAAAGATTGCCGATCGTCTAACAGACAGAAAACTTTCTGCTGGCGACCAGACTCGAACGCGCGTCCCCGCAAGACGGTTCTTACCCTATCACCGCAGTCGGGTACACTGTCCACTAGACCACCGACGCCCTCTATCTCTATATTTGGTAGGTATTTGCAGCCGAGTGATCTATACAGAAAAACAATATACCTTTGTGTAATAATGTGCTATATTTTTCACTTATACCGTGACTCCTAATGATCAGATCGAAATTAAATCAATGGTTACTTAACTTGAGCTCAACCTCAATCACAATTTTGAGGGAAATTGAGGTTTAAGATCGTTAAAAATATTACTGTAAGAAAAATCACTTATTTGTGTGACACAATCAGGTAAATCGGTTGGTGTTGTTGAATAGTTTGGAAATTTATTGACTTGGTATTCACAAGCAATGTTGGGATACATTGTGATATTTACTAAGCTACTGATATTACGTCCCTGAGGCAGATCAATAATAGCGATACTGTTATCTCAATCACACGAGGCTACTACTCCTACTATCATGAAACATTCCTCAGTATCATAACTGATGTTGAACACAAATAAAAACAATTTTAAGGCGCGCAATACTTTATATTTAATTTGCTCAACTTGACGAAGAAAATGCAGGTCAATTAATCGCTCCAATATTTTTTTCAATTAGTGCCAAATACGTTAACAAACAAGAGCAAAATAATGTTAAAAAACTATGGCTTTAGGCCATGGCAATTACTGATGTACCTTTGTAGCTTTAAAGCCACATTGCTAAGATATCGATAGATCGTGACATTACAGAGATGTTGTTCTGAAGATACAATGACCAGATACTGATGCTCATGTAGCATTTAACCAGTACCTTCATCAAACTCGGTATTACGATAATCCGTAAGAAGAATTCTAGAAATTTGGTTTAAAAAAACCATTCCCTTCCAAATTAACAAGAATTTAAGGTAATTTTGCGAGATTTGTCTCCGAATATCCGAATTTAAACCATCATAACAAGCTTATTCGAGAATTTTCCTCCTAAATGAACATGAAATTAAAGTAATTTTTGCATGATTTGTCTTTAAATATCTGAAATTGAAGTATCATAACGTTTTGGGATTTGCTGATCGACTGATGTTGCTTTAAAGTTGAGGGTTAATAAACGCACAAAAAGATAGACGGACAACGGACGGATTGACTTCCAACGGGAGGACAATAGGAGAGACCTTCCCTGAGTGGGGACAGTTCTCCCTGCTATGTGCCTTCCTTTTAAAAGGACATGTCCGGCCCTCCAGACCTCGCAATCTGCGATTCTCATTAAATTCTGTCTTTGGTTATTTCCCTTTACTCCATACTCAAAACAACTTGTTAAATTCTGTTTCACATGACCATCGCAATTTGTAAAGACGAAAGGAAGACTGCTTTGGGGCCGCTCTCCATCTGAACTATACCTAATTATGAATTAGTCTAATAGTGAATTCATGCTTACAAGGTGTAAGGTTGACGAGTGACTTCTTTTCCGATCACTCCAATAAACCTTATACCTCGTTGAATATTCCTTTCATGAAGTTATCGGACGTTGACTGGAGACGTCACACAGATCAGTCCCTAATCACATCTATTAGTTGAGTTAAGTTCTCAAATTGGAATGGATATACTACCGGAAAAGTTTAAAATCCGGCAATGTGTAAAAGAACTCTCATTTTATACTTTACCTAGGCATCGTATAGAATGACTGATCGTGCACTCGGCAAAGTGTGATTTGAAAGAGTTTGTTGTTGATTGTGTTTGAATGGGTTGTTCTTTTTGGTAGCCATTATAATGGACAATAACTAGGCATTCTATGCAATGCCTGGATTTCATACTTTGCCGGTAACACATGCATGTTACCGCGTCAGTGCGTAAATAAAGGACATCAATGCAATTCTAAGTGCCACGGGTCAGTTTCTTGCTGCATTAAGTACCTAAGCACTATTTATGTAGTGAAAATAAACGGATATCCTTTAAACCATATATTTTTGCATTCGGTTTATACTTTGCCTAAATCAATGATAGGTATACACTTTCTTTTAAAAAAATATATGGTTATTTGGCGCCATTTTGTACACTTTTACAAGAAGATAAATTCATGAAGCGATGCGATTTGCTCAGATTTCCTACCCGACTTCAGGCTTGGCCTGGGTGTAGGGTAGGATCTTTGCAAAATCGCTCCATCTCGCTAAATAAATTGATGTCTACTATACATTTCAGTAATAAGTAAATTACTGAACAATACATGATTGGACTGAAGAATGGACGCTATTTGATAATATCTAATCCTATACATATAGGTATGCTATTTAATATCCTCTCGCATCTTAAGCCTCCTTCTGTAACTAGCCAACTTAACACTTGCTTTTTTTATTTTGGCCTAGTGAACTACTGGGAACTTTTCATGCTACAAACAATTTCTCTAATAAACTGCCTAGGCATTGTGTCTAAAGGGAGTTAAAAATGAAGAAATTTCATACATTGCCTAAAGAGCAGGCATTTTATAGAATGACTAAGCATTCTATACAATGCCTAGATTTCATACTTTGCCGGTAACAGATTCTCAACAGCCTCAACCAATTTGAAACCTAGACAGTAAATTCATGCCGTAACAACTAGTCCAGAGCAAGGAAGAAAGCAGAATTGTCAAAACTAACTAAATTCTGGAGTCATAACAAATTTATTTCAATTTCTCCATCTTTAGTCCACCCATATTTCTAACTGCATTTTTTTTTTTTTTTTTTTTAATCTCAACAAGTAAAAGTGGAAATTGACTGTTCGAAAAAACTCACCGTCCTTGGCAGTTGTCATCCACCCATCTCTCAATCGACCCAGAAATCCGTGCACCATAATTTTCACCGGTTGGTCAACGTCAAACGTAGATTTTTCAAATGCTGAAGGGTCCAACGTGAAAAGTACACCATCGTTAGAAGTCCTTCTCGTGTGCAGTTGAAAATGAACGTGTTCTCGAATGTCCACTATTTCAGGAACGGTAATTGCTGATACGGGATCGGTTATTCCAAGTATAGAATTTATTTCTGAGATTTCATCGATGGCTCTACCCAACGCACATCCTGAAAATTAATTTATTAGCAGCCACGTCAACAAAAACATCGAAAGCGGTCAAAAGATCATCGGATTTGTGACTTTAAATGGCCGGCGGGGGGGGGGGGGGAGGTAAGTCGTGTTTTGGTGAAAATAGAGATCTTCACTATAGGCGTTACTTTGTGTCAGTTTTCGTTTGCGAGTATCAGCGTAAGTCTACCATGCTTCCTATTGGCTGGGGGGTCAGTGATTATTCCCGAAATTTCTGTTTCGAAAACAGACCGGTGACTGAGTTTACCTACCTTTTCCCAGTTTACTAAATTGTGCTTAACCAGACAAGTAGGTTTTATTATGGTGGGTGAGCTGGTAAGTTTGAAACTTTGGTTGCTCGTAACCAAGTAAGTATGAAAATTAGACTGCTGGTGACTAGATAACTCAAAAAATTTTTAAAAACCGTTGAATTTACCATTAAGATGCAATTTGAGGGGCAGTTTGAGCTATCATTTCGGTTTCAGGATACGTTCGTGAAAAAAATGGTAGGGTTAGATAACAATTATTGCGGATGCGTGAATTAGGAATAACATTTGAAACTTCAAAATGCTCTACTGGAAAATTCCATTTTTTAGTCTTACTTGATCCCCCCCCCCCGCCAGCCAATTTGTCAATGATCGGGATTGTGACCATTGTGCTTTGGACTTAAAACCAGTTATCAGACCAATGATGGTATAGCAAGCGGAATCAGGTCCACACATAATAATGGATATGCAGTAGAAGAAGTCGCAGTAGTTGTTTTCTCAAACACTTCAATAATCAATTGAGAAATTTAGTGCAATCAGTATTCGGTTTGTTAATACGAGTATATATTCGTCCCCAAATCCAGAAAGCCTGAGGGTGATAAAAATAAAAAACGTCTGCCAAGTGGGTGTGGCACATAGCTTCCTCGTATCCATGACCCGATTGTATAGATGATCCGATGCATGGTAGTTAATCTCAAAACCAATCTCTAAGTACCTTCCACTACCCTCATAGGGGACCATCTACACGCTAATATGAACAATCCTGAGAAATTTCGTCGAAATCGGATGAAAAATGTAGAAGTTATGGCTGTTACAAGTAAATAATGTTTGCGCATGCGCAGCAACTGCTATTAGTCTGAGGGAGATGATTTTCAGAAGGGACCATCTACACGCCAATCTGAACAACCCTAAAAATTTCATCAAATTCGGATGAAAAATGTGTTATGGCTGTTACAAGGATTTTACGTTTGCGCATGCGCACACATGATTTTCATAGGGGACCGTCTACACCCCAACCCGCACAATCCCTAAAAATGTCATCGAAATCGGACTATAACGTCATATAGTTGTGCCGGTTACAAGAATTTCATGACAGATACACAGAACACAGACACCGAACCAAAATTTTTCCGAAAGGTCTGAAACGTAAAACGCGAGTGGAAATTTCGATTTTGGAGAACTTTTTTTTCAACCTTGAAATGTGAAAACAAAGCTTCCGCTACCTGGGTAGACTCGGAAGCAAAATTGGTAATTTGATTTTTACATGTTTCAGGTTCAAAACTGCATGACTGTGACCTACCTTCAATAAAAGCGATGCAGAACACTGTATAAATTGACACGAAAGGAAGTAATTCCATGTTCGACTGTCTTTCGGTACAAATTAGTCACTGATCGTAAGTACCTATTATATTATGTACTTTGCAACACATATACATATTCTATATATGTAGATTCTGTCTATATATGTAGATATGTATATTCTAACACACGATCGAAATAACGTCAGCAGGCACAAAATATCGCGAACTTTCTGTCACAAGTGGAACATGTCGACTGGAGCGCCCTGCAAATGCACCCTTGCTCACCTATCTCACAGCGAAAGTGAGTGTACTTTACTACCTTTTCGTTACCGATCTCCGGGAAATGTCGTTCGGAAGGTGAATGTTCTTGTAAGGTTCGAACCCGTTCGCTCTGACCTGATTTGTGTCATAACGACCTTCTCAAGCCGTCTCCTATGCAACATAACCAGATTATTATGACTGATAATAGATTTTCATCGAAAGTACGAGTAAAACCAACTTACTCGATAATAGGTGGGACCGCTAGTTCACTGTTCAGTGTAACGTTCCAACTCGATTAACATGATTTAAACTTTTCGGTTGATCGGTGGGTTTTAATTAAAAAGTGGAAACTGAAAAATGTTTCCCGGTTGATCTTACGGGGGTCAGCAGACACCTGGTTCCTATACTCTCCTACTAAATAAGGGGGAGAACTCATTCAAAACTCGAAATGTACTTAATTTTGGAGGTTTTTAGTCGATTAACTGAAACTGAAGACGATGAAAGAGACCCACCAAAGCTTACAAGAAATTTTTGTAAGTTATTTGAAGTCAAAACGTTTGCATATGAGTCTGCAACACATTGGGACATTTTATGTCTTTACATCCCTAGTGACAACTAAACAAGCGGCATTGTTTACTACACCCACTAATATAATAAAAATGTACCTAATGACGACATAAGTACCAAGAACAAGTACGAAAGAAATGATTGATGAATCGAGAGCTTTCCAACGAATGGTCAACGAATTTTTTGGGATATAAAACGACGAAGTACCATCTCCCTAGTACATTCGTTTTACAACGACTCGGTTGTAAGCAGAACTCATCAGAAAACCAAACTTAACGCTTTTTGTTAAGACATAAAATGTCAAAAACTCATGATTACCAAATAATTATAACAAAAAAATTGAGTTCTTACCTATTATGCAATTGATAAGCATTACACCACCTGCTTGTCATTAGCTTTAAATAAATCGACTTTCTGCAGTGTATTACTGAATAAATCGTGGTTTTTAGGACTACTATCAAGGTTATTTCACAAAATCGGAGATTTTTCTTGGATTGTTGCACAAATTCTCATTGATGTTCAAATTCTCGGGAGTTTAAGGCAACATTCCCTAGTTACAATATTAACCTAATAAAACAGCGACGTACCTTCAGTAACTAATTACTCAGTTTTGACGAGGTGATTGGAAAATACCAACTTAGTTAGGTAATTTATTAGCTGAAGTTAGAAAGAACACGAGACATATTTTCTCTGTAAATCGATTATTAATTTCATTTCGTCACTATTTATTAATTTACATAAAGTTTAGAGGCGAGTAGAGCCTGAGTCCAACATCTGAAAAATGTTACCTCGGTACATGCATTAACCCAGATTTTCCGAATAACAATAATTCTCCGAATGATATTAAAAATTATTTTCATTCCTATTTCTTGGCTAACAGGGCCCCTTTGAACACTAGAAAGTCAATTTTTGAATAACCCCCCTCCACTTATGCCGTACTCATATTATGAGGACAATAGGAAGTAACGCAGTGAAGTAATGGAGATGTGGCTTCAACACCATATATATTTCCGTCACAGAAAATCGGTAATTTAGTCGTAAAAAAATGAATTATCGTCAATCGCCATACTCCAGGTCTAAATAATCACAGGAACACGTCGTAGGTCCCAATCTAATAATAATTGCAAGGTTGGACAACCATGAAAATGAAAAAACAATCTGATAGATCCTTCAACAGCTTAGGGCTTGTGAGAAGATTGTCGAAGTATAGCTTATAACCTTTCAATCTTTTAATTTCATCAATTAACTCGTTCATCAATATTTTTCCCGAAAAAAAGTAGTTTTGTGGAAAACGAATACTTACCTTGAAATGTGAAGCATGAATTGGCTATTGTACACATGCTGTATTACAACACCATTTAAGCACCTAGATTACCATGTAACCCCAGTCAATTTATAAGAGCGGAAGTTTCAGAAAACAGCCTAAACACAAAAATATCACTTAAAAAAATCTGTGAATTATTTGACAAAGGCTTATTATTTTTCTGTATAGATCACTCGTCTGCAAAGAACATATCTTCTCCTCTACCTACCTATTACTTTCCTACTTCATAATGAAGTTTATTTGGAAGAAATACTAAAAGTTTCACAATCGATACGAAAAAATAGGAGGTTTGATTTGGAAAATTGAATACTAGTTGCTAAGGACGCAGAAATTGAATTTTCGAAGAAACGAATAACTATCGAATCCTGGACAGATAGAATTTGAACGGAGAGAAAAATTTGAAAGAGGCCTAATCTCCGTTAAAATTTTATCTGACACAAATTCGATCGGAGATCAGGCCTCTTTTGCGATTCACACTCGTGTATGTGATTAATGGTAAGTCCAACCCTTAAGTTTGCAAGAGGAGCGAACGGTCGGTCCTACAGAGCTCCTGGTGGTCTCGATCTTTTCTAAAAATGCAATACTATTAAATAGTAATTTAAAATTTTAAATCACTAAATATATTAGTAAATTAGTAAAATAGTAAATTTAAAATTTTTAAATTGGTAAAAACACAATACCTTTATTTTGAGAGTTTTCGAGCTAGGGTACTTTTGAAAATTTCAACCCTTGATTTTCACTCCTTAGAAGTGACTAACCAAAAGCTTCGCGGCACAACTAGACCCCAAATGAAGCCCATATACTAAATTTAATCAAAATCGGTCCATGGTAACTAAGAAAAGTACCGCGTACGGCTGAGGGCCGGAAAATTTGTTATTCGATTTTCGGATTCTACATACTTTGAAACGTAAAACATCAAATTTTAACGGTGGTTAACAGTTTTTTTCTTGCTCGATTCCAATGGTTCACTATTGAAAATAATAAACCAAAATTACCAATTTTTGAACTATCTTATTTCTGGGATTATTCAATCTACAGAGCTCAAGCTGTAGATAATTTAACCTACTTTAAGCATTGGAATATTGAAATTATTATAGTTCAAATGTTACCTACAGTCGAAAAACGGGAAAAAGCGCACACTTTCACGGTTTTGTAGCGCGTTACATCAGTAGCACTGGGTTTCTGAGGTTGCAAATTTTGGGATAAACCACCCGTAGATAAACGTAGTCGTAGATAAACTATTCGTCCTAAAATTTTAAAAACTAGTATAATATACTTCTGGTGGATAGTATATTATACTATCGCGTTTGCAACGTTCGATGAATAAATTGATTTTTTATTTTATTTATTTTTGTTTTATTTTAATTAATTTATTTTTATTTGATTGTTATTTTTAAATGATATTATTCTTTCAATTACTGATGTTATTTTAGTTTGAAGTGTACCTATGATGTTTTCGCGAGCAAGGCAAAAACATGGTGTGAAAAACATCAAAAGTTTTCGCTAATGTTACGAGGATGCTGTGTGTCACACCCCCTTGAGATTTTTTCCCAATAGTTTCTATGAACAATGTTGTGAAGCTCTTTCGTGTATTTGGAACTTCCTTTCTTAGGGTGGCTCATTCAACCAGATTCGAACATTTTTTTCAGATTACTTTTGCCTTTTTGCTTCATTGTAAATTGACTGTAAGAAAAATAAGGTACGTTACAGACGAACTGAGTTTGTAATGATAAAAAATCTCTTTAAAATCCGTATTTAACGAAAACGAAAGTGACTGGAGGGGTACTTATATTGAGTTCAAGTGGTTTATCAAATCTTCGCTGTGTTTCCTGTTGATGTGTCTGGTCACGTAAGATTTCTGTATAGCTTTGAATCCACAGATGTAACACTCGTAGATCTCACAGGCAGCGTGACGCTTCTTGTGGACCGCCAGGTCTCCAGCTTGAGCGGATTTGTAGTTGCAGAGCTGACACTCGTACGGCTTCTCGCCAGTGTGGGTGCGAATGTGGCGGGTGAGGTCGCTGTGCTGGATGGCTCTATAGGGACAGTTGGAACAGGGGTAAGGCCGCTCTCCGGTGTGCTTTCGACTGTGCCTGATCAGGTTGCTGTGGTAAGCAGTTTCGTAGGAGCATTGCCCGCATTTGTACGACTTGGGGTCGTGCGAGCTGATTCGGGCTGCCTTAGGCTCGTCTTCGGGCGACAATTGAGCCTTGCTCATCGGCAGACATTTGATGGGAGGAATGACGATCTTCCCGGACTCCATGTCCGCTGGCAACTCTTTTCCGATGTGAAGACGGATGTGGCGCTTGACGTTTTTCAGGTAGGAACTAACGAATTCGCAGAGGGGGCAACTGTACAATTTCGCTTTACCGGTGTGAGCCACCATGTGATTCTTAATGTGCCAAAATCTTGTAGTTTGAAAGCCACAAACTGCACATGAATACGGAGTAAAACCTACAGAAGAAAGAAACTTTCGTTAGATACCCTATGTAAAAGAAAGATACGCATTTTTGTTCTGCTGCAAGCATTTTGGAGAACATACCTAGCTTACTCTGGAATTACACAATAGGTACCTATACACTCTCTGAACCCTCAAGACTTGGGATTCTGTAGTTACACTATATAACAAGCGTCTGGGTGCAGGTACTGAAAATAGATTCTTCGTGCACTCAAAAATAATCGCAGGGTTCAACGAAGAAATAAAAATATTGTTATTTTCCAGATGAGTAAAACATTCAGAGGGATCGATGATTATATGGTGTCAAACTTGCCAAACATAATCATGAAGGACAAATCCTATTTCTGTACATACCTCAAACCTCTAGAGCAAATTTGATTATATCCTGCCAGAGAATTTATGGTTGTTATTAGAGTTTCTGGACGAGGGAATGGCTTTCATATAACTACTAAAATGAAATTTATTTTGAAATATTATATAAATTTATTTCAATTGAGTTTTTTTCCACTTTTTTGTTTTTATTGTTTATAGTAAATTTTTATTTCATTTTCCCTTTTTTAAATTAATTAATTAATTTGATAAAATTGTTCTAGGTTTGAAAATTTCAATGTTAAGGGTAACAGTATCAGTCGGTCGCCGTTCGTTGTCAGTATTTAGCCAAATCGAAGGGGCGAAAAGTTAATAGGTTGTACTTAAATTGAAAATTTTAAAGGATTTTAAAAATTCAGTAGTGCACGGACCTAGGGAATGGAAAAACTGAAATATTGCCGCTGGAATCATCAAAATCGCCAAAGGAAAAACTTTTGAACAAACGGGTTTTCCCATGTTTTTCTCATATTTCTCTGGCAATTATTGTTCGACTTTGATGATTCCAGCGGCAATATTTCAGTTTTTCCATTCCCTAGGTCCGTGCACTAATGAATTTGTAAAATCCTTTAAAAGTTCTAATTCAAGAACAATTTTTTCGTTTTGCGCCTGCGATTTGGCTAAATATTAACCCGAAACGAGGAACGAACGGCGACCGACTGAGACCCCCTTAAAATTTCGTTGAATTGAAAATGACATGGAAAAAATTGCAAAAATTAATTTTTGATATTTGTCAAGTTTGTGCGCTAAAGGGTTTGAATAATTATATCTAAGTATTTATCACCCTCACGAATAAATTGTTGAATAACAAAAGCCATTTATAGAAATTATAGAGTAATTATCTACTAAGGTTTGGAAAATATCGATTTTGAAGTGAGAAGTGATTTTCAAGTGGAGAAATCATATTACCTAGAAGGCCAGCGTCGATCTGGGACCGAATATAAGCAGGTTAATACGAGTAGGCGTGGAGACGGTCCCCTATGAAAATCATTACCCCCGGACTGATAGTAACCACTGCGCATGCGCAAACGTGAATTCCTTGTAACGGCCATAAATTCCACATTTTCTATCCGATTTCGATGAAATTTTCAAGGATTATACGGATTATGTTGCAGATGGTCTGCAATGAAAATCAAGTTCTTAAAATTGACAGTAGCCTCTGCGCTTGCGCATACGTAAAATCCTTGTAACAGCCATAACACTTACATTTTTCATTCGAATTTGATGAACATTTTTAGATTGTTCAGATTAGCGTGTAGATGGTCCCCTACGAGGGTAGTGGAATGTACTCAGAGATTGATGTTTTGAGATAAACTGATATGCATTGGATGATATTTACAATCGGGTTATGGATACGAGGAAGCTATGTGCCCCACCCATTTGGCAGAAGTTTTTTGTATCGTATACTCAACCCAATGGGTAGGATCTAAGACAAAGGCAGTATGCAAGGTAAGTGATGTATTTCATTGCATAATAATTGTGAAATGTGACGATCCCACAATAGGTACCTACCTATAAATAAGTAGTACTTTATCTCTTCCAGGATGTCGTTAAATGTCTCTAAGGTGAAATCTACTTAGTATTGAATGTTTGTCTTTCATGATGAGAATGAAAATGAGTGTTCTGGATGAAGCTTGAGACGTCGATGCTATTTGATAGGTAAGCACTTGAAGCACTGGTACTTAGAATGAGGAATCCAATTGGTATTATGTTAACAAAATACGAATTGTTGAGTTCCATAGCATAAGCCAAAAACGTAGCGTATCTTCAATTGATGTCTTTGAATCTAAGCTGTTATCGTTGCGTCGTGACAGTTGCAGCTTACTCACTGACCATTGTGCTGCTTATTATGCTCAGCCAAGCTCTTCAGATTATTGCTGGTGAAGCCGCATCTGACGCAAAGAAACGGCTCTTGCACCCAAGCGTTGGTGACTTCCTCGATTTCTCCGTCCAGGTCGACTTGGAGATCTTGCGTTTCTTCCTTCATTATGCACTCAGGCTCCAGTCCGCAGGGTTCTACGTACTCGTAGGAGGAGGGGGAAGGCGGTTCTTCCGGTGGCTCTTCTTTCACTACTACAACTTCAGTACAATTCAAACGAGTAGCCGCCATAACTCGAAATCTTCTGTAAATTTCGAATGAGCCTGTAGATTTGTACAAAAGACGAAGACAAGCCCTAAACTGATATCGAAAAATGATATCAACTGTAATTCAAGCTAGGGGGGGGGGTGGGTTTTTAGCTTCAGGTTCGAGATCTGAAGCATACCATTTGTACTTCCCGTCCCCATTAATTGACTCCTTGGAATTTCCAGTACTTTTAGGTGATGTGTGTTTGTTACTTCCAATCAAAATTGGACATAATTGAGGTATATTTCCCTGAAAGGTTATGCCTTTGTGACTCAAAAAATTCTCGCGTTATCAATTCCAGGCCTATCGAATAAAATGGCATTTTCTGCTTCAACATTTATTCCTGTAGTAGTGTTGGGTGATCCAAAATTAAACGCCGGCTTTTGTTCAAAAAGGTTTCAACAAAAAATCATTCGGGATTACACTCTAAGTACACTCTGTGGGCCTCTAACGAGCCAGAAGAGAAAGTGAGGAGGTGAAATAAACATACCCAGGTACCTATCTTATTATAACTCCAAGTCAATCGTGGTAATACCTACACAAATTCCAATATTTTACGTTTTAAAGTATTTACTTAGTTGAATTCGAATATAAAAAAAGTAAATTCAAATAACGAGAGTTTTCAGATAGTAAGGTGTGTAACTAAAAAAATTATGTAGTTTAGCCACGAATGAATGACCTTCAGAGTAATTTTATGAAGCAAAGGGAATCTCAAATGTTCAAATAGCGAAGTGGATCCAAATTGAATGAAAAACACGAGGTTGGTAGGTACTCACGAAGGACATACAACTACCTAGCAGCTACCATTGTGCAAGCTTACCTCGATGTTTCCTTCTTTGCTCGAAGCTGTTGGAATGATCGAATTCTTATACAAATCGATGTGTAAAATCTTCACTCGTAAATAGAATGCAAAAAGTTTCTCAACGCACTCGGAAAACCGTTGTTTTTAAAATTGCAATTTTCAGCTTCTTGATCTCAAGATTATCGAGCAGAGAATGAAAAGCTACAAGTTTTTTTTATCAGATGTTGCTCAAAAAATTTCAACTCACATGCTGGAAATGTAGTGAAGGGTCTGATATGAACGGATTCAAAAATGATGTCTGATTTCGCGGCAAATTTCAGTCGTTAAGATACCTAATTAATTTTTCAGACATATATTAGGTAGAATGTTCGAGGATGTTGGTTTCTTGATAGGGATTACACTTTATTCCTGTCAAATTTGTAATCAATAAATATTGCGAGTCATGTGGAGCTCAAAACTGAAAGGACAGAAAAAAACGGTTATTTTTCATGCCCAGTTGAATGCAAAGACCGAAATTCATTATCCTCAAAATAAGTTTTAAAAAAAATTTTGGTCACTGGAATAAAATATCCTTAAAAAAAAATCCGTATAATAGTCCTCTACAAAGAGGTGAGAAGGTATTTGTATGAAGACACTTTTAACAATTTGGCATTGCTTTGAGAAAAAATGTAAAAAAAAAACAATTTGACCAGAACAATTTCGGTTTTTGAATGTCAAATGAACGTCTGCTAAACTGCTGGGAAAGGAAGGTGCTGCGGAAAATTTTTGGTGCTGTCTGCGAGAATGGTACGTGGAGGATAAGAACAAATGCAGAGCTGAGACGCCTTTTTGGGGAGCTAGATATCGTTGCTTTTACAAAAAGGGGGTGGTGCTGTTGGCTGGGTCACGTCGATCGAATGCCTGCTGAACGATTCCCAAAGAAAGCTCTAAATGGGAAGCCTGGTGGGGGAAGAATGCGAGAAAGACCTCGTCGAAGATGGCTGCAGGACGTCGAATATGACCTGACATGGGGTCCGGAGATGGCGTTTGCTGGCTCAGGACCGTAAGGAGTGGGCGTCGATAGCTGAGAGGGCACTGGTTCTTGTAGGACCGTAGCGCCGGATAAGTAAGTAATGTCAGTTATCCGTCCTTAATTTAAAAATAACTGCTGTTTCCATTCATTTTTTCATCTAGGGTAAATTGCAGGTAAGGAGTTGGCTAGTTGATTAGTTACAAGGGGTGAATGGGCCAAAAAAGAGGAGCTTTGGTTTTTTATTCGGGCTACATCCCATAACAATGTAGGTCTGAGTTAGAAGAAGATACAATGGAGACTATCAAAAAGTGCACCGTTCTTCTAGAATAAACGCTTGAAGAGATCTCTGATGAGCAAAAATGGGCTAAAAAGTATCTTAGCCACTCTTGAAATCAGTCGAGGTTCTGCAGTGGGAAGAGGTGCTGGTATAGCTGGTTCAGCAGAGTTTAGATCCACGAAACCTACAGCCTCCTTGTCCATGTCAAAGATGGTGTAGTAATTGGTTAAGAAAATATCTCCAAGAATCCAAAACTCGATGTCAGACGGTTTGATTCCCAGCATGGCGTATTCACCTTCAACCTGAAACAAACATTCATTATTCGCGTTTTATCGTATATTCACCAAACATACACTGTGCTATATAGAATTTTTATGTTCTGAGTGACTTGAAACGATATGAATAACACCCGATGGGCGTATCATCGCAGGTATGCCTGTGTTGTATGACTGTGTTTATTTATATCCAGCAGGATTTGGAATAATAAAATTGCGACGCCGTGAGATTTCCAAGGAGAGCTTGTCTCCCCCTTCTGCCAGAATGTAGAAATTTGATTATGTAGAAAGTTCCAAATGTGAAGGGTGAGGTTGAGTGCAACCTCGCACTGGATGATGGCGGGTCTTGGTAATATATCTGTGAAGCAGGACTAATCGTCCCACCGTACTCTAGCAGCACAGAAGTGCAAGTTTAATTGGTTGTCCAGAGAGGAACTTTACACAAAAAAGGTCATCCTAGAGCATTATTTGAGGTAGTATACATTACTTACTATGTTGTTAGGACCACTGCGGGAAGTATGGAGATTTGCGATTATCGAAATGTCTAAAAGCCGAAGAACTCCTATATTAGCACTTTTTTGGTTTTTTGATAATAGCTCAATGAGTATGTAATTTGTCTGAGATACCACCAATAATCTTTTTAAAGAAAGTAAATTAGCGAAATTTTGAGCTCAGAACATAAATGTGACCGATTTATTCAAGGTACAGCCCTTCGAAGATCAGCAAATTATTCCAAAAGGTCTAAATTTTTAGTTTAAGCAACGATTCGAGCAGAATTCATGCCAAACGAGAGGGCTTGTAGGAAATGTTAATAGCTTTATTTTGAGCGAAGAACTCCTGAAGCGGTATCCTCATAACAGAAACCACAATGTGGCACCAACAGGAGAAGTTTCTCTCCAATGACAACAACAAGCGGCCCCTGATAGCCCTTCTCCGAGTGGAATCAATTTGAGAAAGAGGGAAACACCAGTGGAGAAGCTGAAGAAGATGCTGATAGCCTCATTGTGATCATTGAAAAGGATGTTGACCTTCTCATATTATTGGGTGGTTTGGCTCCAACAAAAAGAACATGGTTCCCAGAAAGATGGGAGAGGACAAGCCAGCAGGAGTCCAGCAGCATCTCATTTATCTGTGGGAGAGTCTCCTATCCACACGGGTTTGAGCTATTCATACACGCCTTAAATGGGTATGGTACTACCTCCTCCACTTTATACGAAGGAAAAATGAAGTTTCACGCCTCAAAACAAACATTCATAAGCTCACATTTTACATTATGGCCGAATTGAGTACTGTCAAGAAGATTCTCTTGTCTCAGAACTGGAGAAGAGAAAGACCTTCTGGGCACAGCCAAAGATCTGCTTATGAATACATCCACCGTAACGATTAAACAATCAAGTCTCCGACGGTTGGCTGGGACCTCGAGGCCAAAAATCTCATGCTCTACTTTAAATGTCCATTATTACAAATAATAATATATATCAATGTAGGTTTAATAATAAATTGTTGTGGCAATGTATTTCTTACCATAGCAATATACTGTTCGGGAGGAAGAGTGAAATTTTTTCCGTTGATTTTGAATGTGAGTGATGGGAGGCTGCCCAATTTGCTTGATTCAACCTGTCGACAAAATTCACGTAGGCACGTTGAAAAAAAGTAAATTTGTGAAAGTCAACAAGTACAGTTGATTATTATGTCGACGATGTTACGGCAACATGTCGTATGACCATATATGGGCATATTGAGTTTTTCATACCACTGGATTCGTATTTTCGTGGGGAATCGATCGGTAATATTGAAAATTCGGTTGGTAGCCTTGAAACCGCCGAAAATAGCGATAGAGCAACACTGCGTATGAAGAATGATGGTTACGTTGTAAAAAGTTTTTCGTGTCTCCTGAAAAGTTGTCCCAAACTTGATAGGACATGTTGCCGTAACATCGTCGATGTAAAAATTTATGACGTTTGAAAGCTTTAATACTCTGATTGTGGCAACTCACGAGATAAACGCCGTGTGTTGGGAAAGCTCCCACGAGCTTAGCAATTCTTTCAACTTCTTCTCCAGGTCCAATCAAAAATGAGCTGCCCGTGTCGACAATAGCGGGAATAGTTTCCAACTTCAGATCACCCATATTGATTCTGTTGCCAAACTTACATGTTTAGTATTCATGTCTTTGCTTAATCTTCACTTAGTTTATGTAAATTTTATAATAAGAAAAATATTAACGATAGTTTTTTTTTTAGTTACGTACGATTCAACGGGGACTTTCCAGTAAGACTTTTCGGAGAGAGGCACCCAATGAATCGAATCTTCGGATTTCACCAAACTTTCGTCCCATCCTCCCAATGTCATGGCGCTTCCTTCGTTCTCATTCCTGAAGAGACAACAAACAAGTAAATTTCTATACAGAATACGTACCATAAGTAGGACCTACGAGAGGTACCATCCAAGGATTATTTCAAAGTCCTATTCCTACAGAATGAGTTCACGAGCGAACTATTACAAAATCACAATGTTATTTTTCAAATATCTAACACCAATTTTGAAGGATTTAGGGATTTGAAAATTTTGTATTCAACGGGGCATACAATTTACTAAATGAATTGAATTTACATATAACTTTTTTCAATAGCATTTTATTATTATTTTTTATAAATTGCATAACGGGGCATAAATTTTACTATACAATTTTTAACATTGACTTCGAACATCTAATCAGATAATAATGTTATTATATAGTAAATAAATTTCAATGCTTACGATAATAATGACTTTTAAAACCTTGAAATTTATATCCTTTTATATTTTGGAATTTGGCCTCTGAAATTAATTACTCCCTAAATATTTGGTTTCTTAATATTTTTGCCTTCTTGATACCATTTTAATATTTCAAGTTCATTCATTGTGTCTGGAGACACACAAAATGAAATAAAATTGAATGTTTATGATAGTAATGTGTGTCCATAAAAATACAATTTTCGCCAAATTTCTGAAATTAGAGCCCATAAGGCTGGTCCAAATTTTTTGGCTTAAGAACTCGTCTATGTGTATGTTTTAAGAATATTTTATCAAAATTTTGGAGAAACAATTACTTCGAGTTATTGTCTGAAGTGACAAATAAATACATTTTACTTTCAATAAATACACTTCGTTTTAGAATGTTCCATAACGGATTTCAGTGGAGAAAAACGGAATCAAAAAAGTCCGTGCTATGAATTTTAAGTCCTTTGCAATAACTTCTTTTTTTTTGAAAATTTGCAACAAAAAAAAAAAGTTTTATATTAATCAACGAATAATGTTATTAGAATCGTTGCAATATCTGAATTTTTGCTCCTTTTGTAAAATTTGGAAAATTGGATATGATCTCTTTTTAAAAATTACTGATTTACTTTATTAAGGGAGGTAATACGCCATATTTACTACCTACTACTTACTTACCATTTACTTACGCGATGGAGGGGGTAATACGCCTTGTTTACCTGTTTATAATAACTTTGCATGTAAAACGCGAAATGCACGAAAATTACGATCCATTGTTTTTGAATGCTCCGAAATGTTATTATCAAGATTTCTCCACGCTTCCGATCAATCTTGAACTGGTTGCAGTAGATTTATTTTAATCTAACATTCGCTCTCACTTACTTCGTCAAGTGAAATGAAAATGCGTTTCTCTCGAATAAGCCTTGTTCTTTTGCAGTGAAGAGTGGAGGTGTCATGTACTCGGTCAACGAGGGGAAGCCAAGTCCAAAAATACCGTCGAAAGGCCTCTTTCTGGTGCTTAAATGTGATGTAGCCTCGCCGAAAAGTTGATTCTTTATGACAACACGCTGTCCAATCTAATAATAGGAAACTGTGTCAATAGAATCCATAATACAACGAACAAACAAATTAATGTAATAAACGTGAGAAGTTGAATGACCTTGAATATTCGTAATTTTTGATATTTTTGTATGTTATGGTACCGAACTGTGAATTTAGACTACTGAAACTTACTCTAACTGTGTCGTTAGATAGGAATCCATCCATAGCGCCTGAACCGTATTCGATAGACATTTTTTTACCGTCCGAAACGTAAGAGGACGACTGTTTTGAGTCGTAACATCTTGACTTTTCTGTCAATTACAAGTTTGGCATGTTAGAATAATACTAGAATATGCGAGTCAGAGGGCTGAACAGCAGTAGAAACAAACAGGTATGTCTATTGAACTGATTCGCCCAACAGACTCACCACCTTTAAAATATAAAATTATCGAAAAAAACGCTGCAAACTATTACACTAATGTTTATTATTTTACTGTGTAAATCAGTCGCCTTCAAAGAACACAACCTGTCATTGTCACTACCTACCTACTAACCATATTTTCACTTCTCAATCGAGTTTATTTTGAAGAATAAACGCATCACACACAATTCGAAGAGATAAGGAGTTGTCGGTGCGGCACCGACGGTGCCTTCATTAGGAAATTCGATTACTGGTTGCTCAGGACGCAAAACAGAGTATAACTCAAAGAAACGAAAAAATCAGCAAAAATTTGAACGAAGATTGGACCTCTTCTACGATTCACATCGTGTTTTTGATTTCCCATAAGTTCATATCATAAGTTATCATGGGAAGCCAACGGTCGGTCCTACAAGGCTCTGGGTGGTCTCATTCGATTCTAAATTTTTTTTTCCTTTTTTGTTAGAATTTTTTTCTTGGCCAATTCCAAAGGTTCATTACTGACAATAATAAACCAATGTAAAAGTAGTTCGAATGTTCGGTTTTTAAGTAGAAATTTATCAAATGAAAAACAATTAATGTTTGAGCACATGCGCTCAAGCTAGAAACTCTGCAAATTATTACACACTAACCGAAAAGGCTGCTAACAGCAGGCAAAAACAAATCGTGGATGAACACATAACAATTTATTTAAAAAAATTTTATGTCACGGCCTGGAATCGAAGCCGTCTCCTATGTTTGGGCGACATACGTTCTTACGGCTGGGGTTTTATGTATATAGAAGATTGGTTTATATTGTTCTGTATAGATCATGTATATCACTGGTCTGCACAGTTCACGGCTTTTCCATTATCAGTAGGTACCTACCAATCATTTTTTCTTCGCTCGGGACTCAGTATTATGTTTATTTTGTGATGAAGTAGGTACCTATTAGCGGACCACGTTATCTGGGGGTTGTTGGGGCCCTAATATCCATAATTAATGTGACTCTCTCTACCTACGAATATGGCTTTACTTACCTACGAATATGGTCGACCGCACTCACAAAAATATGGTCTACCTTACCTATGAATCTTGCCCATCCTACCTACAAATATGATCCACCCCCTCTATGAACGTCCCTCAATTTTTTATTTTATTTATTTCAATGACATACCACAAGTCTCAGCGGCAGATGGAACCCAAAAATCGGAAGAGCCAGTGTCGAACAAGACCGTGAAAACCTGAGGAGGCGTTCCTATGCTGATCTCTCCATAGTAGTGAGTCTGAAAGTGATCGGTTATCGTTCTCATAAACATTTCATTTAGACAATAACTAAGACTAAATGAGTAATTTAGACTCATTTTTATCAGCATCTGCATTCCAATATAATAATTATTGTGGATTATTTGGACAAAAAACACGCGAGTGAGTCCTATACTTACGTTGTGGGAATTCGTAAGGGACTCGGTGTCAAGACCACTACGTAGAGTTGATTCTCCTCCTGTTCTCAGGAACTGTCTCAATTGTCTCTGGAGAGGTGCTGGGTTACTTTTAAAAACCGGGATTGTGTATCTGTGGACAACATTTTCGGAAGTGAGAAATAGTAAAGTAAAGTAAAGTAAACAACAATTTCAGGTTGGATTTTCGTCCGACTGCCATTCCTGGCGTCGCGGACGTCATCAGTTGTCATCCGAAGGGAAGATCAGAATTTGTTCTGACGATTTTGCTCATGGCTTCCCATTGCCTCACCAACGACGCACGAAAACAGGCCCCAGCGACGAGACTCGAACACACGACCTCCCGTAGTAGCCGGTCCGAGAATCGCCACCAAAGGACGCGTGTCGCAGCAAACTCGGCCACATCGCTCCCCAAGTTAACTGGTATCTTTTATTGTTGATTCTCTTGTTGTTTTGTTTGATGATTGCTCTACTATTGTTATAATGTGTGCTGAATCAACAATAATTATTATTACTAAACGTAATTTTATTATTTTCGAATAAAAGCCGCTTTTGGCTCAAATATCAGAATTATTGAGCAAAAACCAACAGTCAACCATGAAAAACACTCAAGGACTATGCAATTTTAACGAACATTTATGAATAAGTTTCTTGAAAGTTTTTATTTTGCAGGACTTTTTTTACCTTTTAAAGGTGAAAACAATCCGCTACATTTGATTTACTATTTTTAATAATAAAGCATTTAAAATCGAAAAAAAAAAACATTTTAACCCCATTTTCAAAAAAAAAAGTTGCCAAGTATAGATAACCCGAAAGAATAACCCGATTGTATAGATGATCCGATGCATAGTAGTTGATCTCAAAACATCAATATCTAAGTACCTTCCACTACCCTCACAATCACTGAATATTGTTGGAAAATGTAGAAGTTATGGATGTAACAAGGAAATATACTTTAGCCCATGCGCTGTGGCTGCTATCAGTGTGGGTGCGATGATTCTCATAGGGAACCATCTAAAGGCCAACCCGCAAAATCCCCGGAAATTTCATCGCATTCAGATGAGAAATGTAGAAGTTATGGCTGTGGAAAGGATTTCGTGACAGACAGACACGGAACCAAAATTGTTCAGGCAGGTCTGAAACCTAAAACGCGAGTGCAAATTTCGATTTGGAGAACATGTTTTTTCAACCTTAAAAAGTGAAAACAAAGCTTCCTCTACTTAGGTAGACTCGGAAGCAAAACGTAATGGTTGATGCTTCACAGTACGTAGAATCCTTCGAAAATCGAATACACAAATTTTCGTCCGTCCCCCCCTTTACGACTGTTGAGATCAGCTATCCCTTCAGCAATTTTGTCCAATTCACTTCTTTGGCTCAGTGGTAGCTAGCTTGACTCAGGATTCGTCGTATAGTGGGAAAGTCTGGAGGTCAATCCCCGGTCGAGAAAAGTCAATTTTCATGGAGCAACAGTTGGCGCAATTTACAGGACCGAAATGGCTCCTCAACATTCTTTAATGACGATTATTGTTATGTGAGCAAAACAGCTCTCTCAAAACACAAGTAGAGCCGCTCAGGATTTGGGAAAACTTTTTTGTTCAGAAGATCCAATACCCCTTCCGAGGAATAACAACAAACTCAAGAGCCAGTCAAAACGCTGCAAATTATTACACAATGGTTTATTATTTTTCTATATCGATCACTCGTCTACAAAATCACCAACCATCCATTATGAAAAAAAAAATCAAAAAAATCAAAAAAAATATTAAAAAAATCAAAATCACCAACCATCGATCGCATTTCGGTCAGCTCTAATTTGAACGGAGATTAGGCCTCTTTTGCGATTCACACTCGTGTTTTGATTTATATATATATATATATTTCAATATAAACACTTAAATTTTTGTAGGGAGCGAACGGTTTGTCCTACAGAGCTCCGGGTGGTCTCAAAAAATTCTAAAAATTCCATAGAATCCAAAATTGAAGGAAAAACAATACCTTTATATCAAAATTTTTTGAGTTAGGGCGTTTTCAAAATTTCAAAATTGATTTTGGAACCCTTAGAAGTGACCTACATCAACCAAAAGCTTCGGGGCACAACTAGACCCCAAATGGAGCCTACATACCAAATTTCATCAAAATCGGTCAATGCTAAGTGGCAAAAATGCCGCGTACGGTGTACGGCGTACGGCGGACGGACGGCCAAATTTTTATTCGATTTTTGGATTCTACGTACCTTGAAACGTAAACCATCAAATTTTGAGGGGGTGTTAAAATTTATTTTTTCTTGGTCGATTCCAAAGGTTCATTATTGAAAATAATAAACCAAAATAGGCCGTTCTCACATGGCTTCATTTCCATGGCTCATTGGAAGCGAGCCTGACTCAAGATTTGCAGTATAGTCGGAAAGTCTGGAGATCAATCTCCAGTGAGGAAAATTGATTTTTATGACGTAACAAGCCGTCAGCCGTAGCACTTTCCTTAGTTATCATGTAATGTTTTTGATGAAATTTAATATGTAGTCACCATTTGGGATCCAGTTGTGCCCCTAAGCTGTTGGTTATTGTCATTCATTTCTAAGGAGTTAAAACTGAGAAATTGGCATTTTCAAAACACCCTAGCTAGAATACTTCAAGTATAAAGGTATTGTTTATTCATCAATTTTAAATAGCATTGAATTTTTATAATCAAATGATCCCAACTAATGCTCTGTAGGAGCAACCGTTCTCTCCTTAAGAAGACTTGAAGTTGGGACGAATGATGGATCAGAAACACGAGTGTAAATAGCATATTTATGGATTTCCACTGATTAAAATACACGAAATCTCCGTTCAAAGTTCAGCACATCAAAAATGTTGTTCGTTTTTTGGTTTATTATTTTCAATAATAAGCCTTTGGAATCGAGCAAGAAAAAAAAAATTTAACCCCCCCTCAAAATTTGATGTTTTACGTTTCAAGGTGCGTAGAATCCGAAAATCGAATAAAAAAATTTCCGTCCGTCCGCCGTACGCCGTACGCCGTCCGCCGTCCGCCGTCCGCCGTACGCGGCACTTTTCTTAGCAACACTGGACCGATTTGGTTCAAATTTGGTATATGGGCTCCATTTGGGGTCTAGTTGTGCCGCGAAGCTTTTGGTTGTTGTAGGTCACTTCTAAGGGGTGAAAATTAAGGGTTGAAATTTTCAAGAGTGCCCTAGCTCGAAAACTCTCGAAATAAAGGTATCGTTTTTTCACCAATTTTAAATAGTACAGAATTTTTAAAAATTTTTGAGACCACCCGGAGCTCTGTAGGACAAACCGTTCGGTCCCT
The DNA here is from genome assembly GCA_009739505.2 of Apolygus lucorum. Classification (NCBI taxonomy): domain Eukaryota; kingdom Metazoa; phylum Arthropoda; class Insecta; order Hemiptera; family Miridae; genus Apolygus; species Apolygus lucorum. The sequence continues at coordinate 51,229,474 of CM019179.2, forward strand.
ACGAGTATTTGAAGGTTTTCCTTCGATAAAACAGAATCATGAGTGTGAATCGCAAAAGAGGTCTAATCGCCGTTCAAATTTTATCTGACTAAAATGCGATCGCTGTTCATTTCTTCGGTTTGTATACAGTGTTGCCTTCTGCGTAACCAGTAATCAAATTTCCATATCAAGCTTTCTATTTTTCGAATCGAGTGTGAAGCGTTTAGTTCTTTCTAATAAACTTGATTGTGAAGGTGTGAAGCCATTATAGTGTGGTAGGTAGTACCTACCAATAGTTGGTAGGTAAAAAAAAGTTGGTAGGTAAAACAATGTTTGTAGGTAAAAAACGCTGCAAATCATTGCTCACTGATCAGATCACTGATCAGCTGAGTGAGCTCCGAAGCCATTTTCAATGCTATTGAATGGAGGTGCTCTTCCAGGCGTCTCCAGCATTCGAGGATATCTTCTTCACTCCTCACATCACTGATCAGCTGAGTGAGCTCCAAAGCCATTTTCAATCCTATTGAATGGAGGTGCTCTTCCAGGCGTCTCCAGCATTCGAGGAGATCTTCTTCACTCCTCACATCACTGATCAGCTGAGTGAGCTCGAAAGCCATTTTCAATCCTATTGAATGGAAGTGCTCTTCCAGGCGTCTCCAGCAATCGAGGAGATCTTCTTCACTCTTCTGATCACTGATCAGCTGAGTGAGCTCCGAAGCCATTTTCAATCCTATTGAACGCAGGAGCTGAAATTTGAGAGGGAAGGTCAAGGGAGAATACAGATGGTGGTAGGTACTATTGATGGAGAACCAGTGATCTATACAGAAGGATGATCTATACAGAAAATAATAAACCTTTGAGCAATGATTTGCAGCGTTTTCGAATTGTGTACACTCGGAGTAAAATCTGTACAGTTCATATAAAGAGGCACTGTAATCACGCACCTATTTAAATTAAAGGATCATCGGTGTTCTTCACGGATCCTAATGTAAATTACTTCTCAGGTTTCTAAAGACCATTTTGGTTTATTATTTTCAATCATGGACCTTTGGAATTGACCAAGAAGATTATTTTCAAAAATAAATTTTGAAATTTTTAAAACGCCCTTACTCAAAAAATTTTGATATAATAAAGATGTTGTTTCTCCATCAATTTAAGATAGTATAGAATTTTTAGAATTTTTTGAGACCACTAGGAGCTCTGTAGGACAAACCGTTCGCTCCCTACGAGAATTTAAGGGTTGGACGTACGATAATTCAGAAACACGAGTGTGAATCGCAAAAGAGGCCTAATCTCCATTCAAATTATAGCTGACCGAAATGCGATCGATGTTTTTCTTCATGTTGGATGGTTGGTGGCTTTTCAGACGAGTGATCCATGTAGGAAAATAATAAACCATTGTGTAATAATTTGCAGCATTTTTCCACGTGACGTACAGACATGCGGTAATGTTGTAAGTACCTAGTGAATAGTAATAATTACAATTATTGTCACTATGGATTTTGGTTTATTATTTTCAATAATAAGCCTTTGGAATCGAGCAAGAAGAAAAAATTTTAACCCCCCCTCAAAATTTGATGTTTTACGTTTCAAGGTACGTAGAATACGAAAATCGAATGAAAAAATTTCCGTCCGTCCGCCGTACGCCGTACGCGGCACTTTTCTTAGCAACACTGGACCGATTTGGTTCAAATTTGGTATATGGGCTCCATTTGGGGTCTAGTTGTGCCGCAAAGCTTTTGGTTGATGTAGGACACTTCTAAGGGGTGAAAATTAAGGGTTGAAATTTTCAAGAGTGCCGTAGCTCAAAAACTCTCGAAATAAAGGTATCGTTTTTTCACCAATTTTAAATAGTATTGAATTTTTAAAAAATTTTGAGACCACCCGGAGCTCTGTAGGACAAACCTCCCTACGAGTACCTGAAGGTTTTCCTTCGATAAAACAGAATCATGAGTGTGAATCGCAAAAGAGGTCTAATTTCCATTCAAATTTTATCGGACTAAAATGCGATTGCTGTTCATTTCTTCGATTTGTATACAGTTTTGCCTTCTGCGTAACCAGTAATCAAATTTCCATATGAAGCTTTCTATTTTTCCAATCGAGTGTGAAGCGTTTAGTTCTTTCTAATAAACTTGATTGTGAAGGTATGGTGTGGTAGGTAGTACCTAGCTGGTAGGTAAAAAAAAGTTGGTAGGTAAAAAACGTCTGCCAAGTTGGGTGGGCAGTATAGCTTCCTCACTCATTGTAACATGGACGTATAGAATCAGTTGGCGAAAAACAGGAGAGGAAATGGCCTTGGAGCTCACTCAGCTGATCAGTGACCACTCAGGCACCTTCAGCATTCTCCATTGACCCTGCCTCTCAAATTTCAGCTTCCTGCGTTCAACAGGAGAGAAAATGGCCTTGGAGCTCACTTAGCTGATCCGAAGGTGCTGAAATTTATAGGGGACCGTCTAGGACCTAACCCGCACAATCCCTGAAAATTTCATCAAAATCGAACCACAGGTTAGTATAGTTTTGCCCGGGACAAGGATTGACCACAGACAGACAGACAGACCGACAGACAGACAGACAGACAGACAGACAGACACGGAACCAAAATTGTTCGGGAAGCTCTAAAACGCAAAAAGCAAGTGGAAATTTTGATTTTGGAGGACATTTTTTTTTTTTCACTTCTTTCACGAATACAAAGCTTCCCTACCTTCGGTAGTGAGGAAGCAAAAAATGTTGGTGGGTAAAAAACGCTGCAAATCATTGCTCAAAGGCTTCTTCACTCTTCAGATCACTGATCAGCTGAGTGAGCTCCGAAGCCATTTTCAATCCTATTGAATGGAAGTGCTCTTCCAGGCGTCTCCAGCATTCGAGGAGATCTTCTTCACTCCTCAGATCACTGATCAGCTGAGTGAGCTCCAAAGCCATTTTCAATCCTATTGAATGGAAGTGCGCTTCCAGGCGTCTCCAGCATTCGAGGAGATCTTCTTCACTCCTCAGATCACTGTTCAGCTGAGTGAGCTCCAAAGCCATTTTCAATCCTATTGAATGGAAGTGCTCTTCCAGGCGTCTCCAGCATTCGAGGAGATCTTCTTCACTCCTCAGATCACTGATCAGCTGAGTGAGCTCCGAAGCCATTGCTCAAATCTCACTCAGCTGATCAGTGATCTGAAGAGTGAAGAAGATCTTCTCGCATGCTTGAGACGCCTGGAAGAGCACTGATCAGCTGAGTGAGCTCCGAAGCCATTTTCAATCCTATTGAACGCAGGAAGCTGAAATTTGAGAGGGAAGGTCAAGGGAGAATACAGATGGTGGTAGGTGCTATTGATGGAGAACCAGAGATCTATACAGAAGGGTGATCTATACAGAAAATAATAAACCTCTGAGCAATGATTTGCAGCGTTTTTTCTGTAGTAAGTACCTACACGTTTCATTAAAATTATAGGTAATTTGCAATCTGAAACAAACTAAAATTATCATCATGATATTGTAGTATTTCGGATTCGACCTCCGAATGGCCGGCCACGGGTTGTTCATGCCGACAGATTGGTGCCGTACGCATGAGATGAGAAGGGGGATGATGTAAAGGACACTACATCAACCTGATGGTTCATAATGATTATCAAGTGTCAAGTTTGGTGGCTAGAATCATAAAACTAGACACATGATAATAATGATAAACTATCAGGTTGATGTAGTGTCCTTTATAATGTTATTACTCGACCTGTTTTTCAGAAGATTATCCTATTCTATAACATGAAGATGGAGTAACAGTATGCTATCTACTTTCTTCGGATTAGGATTTGATAATGTACTTGAATAGTTACCCATGATTGCCAGAGTTTGGAGAAGCTGATGAGTGAGCAGCGCTGCACACAAATGTAGCAACGACCAGGAACTGCTTTAAAGATATAAGTACTCGTTTCTGTGCCATCACTCGTACCGGATTCGCGATAATTCACCAATCCGTGACCTTCTCGGTAACGACTCGCTTATAAAAGTACACTATTTGCTTGCAGAACTATTGGTAAGTAGCACAACGGGTTCGTTCATTGTTGACACGGGTTAAACGAAGAAATTCTCGTATCAAAGCTCACAGAGCGATCACGAAAACCTTTGTTTCGAACGCAACTCAAATTGATTTAGAGGCAAAGTGTACCTTACTCGAAAGCGTGTTGTATACTTTTTGCATAATTTGTGAATACAATTGATCCACACGAGCTATTCTGTTGGTTTATCTTTTTGACCTGATGCTGTTATATAACTAAATTTTCTGACGTACATTTATTTGTTTGCCACAACTTGGTTGACATTCATAGAGTGTGCTAAACGAGAAAGACAAATAATTATGGATTCACCTATCTATTGGTTCCGATAAAAATAACGTGATGACAAATTTATGAACAAAAGTAATTCGTATTAATTATGCGTAATTAATGTATATTTAAAAAAAAGTAACTGCGCAAATTCTGTAGAGCGACAAAGATTTCTGGATTGCAACTTATGAACGCCTTTGACGAGTTTTTTGAAGAAATTCTCAAGAGACTTCGACTCATTTTTAGCACTTTTCAGCATTCTCAGCATACAGATTTCTCCACTAAATTCGATTTTAATTTTTTTCATTATACCGTTGAAAACCTGAGATGTTCAGGATGTTTTCGCTGAAAACCGCATCGAATTTCCTCCACCGAAAATGGGTGAAAATCTCTTTAGAATTTCCGAAAAACTCGACAATTGCAAAGTTTTAGGTTTGGACTAGGAAATATCTAATTAGATCCAAGGTTAAAAATGTGTGTTGTAGCTCATCTGATGGGAAATTTGATGCTCTTTTTACCAGTGTAATCGTACTTGAATTTCAACGTGAAATAAGGGAGCTATAATCATTTTAGTAAGACAAAGTTGAACATACGAAAAAAAATCTTTTAATTTTAAAAAACTTGATAAAACAAGGGGTTAAAAGAAAATTGCTATGAGACATTTTTTGTTGAAAATACTTTGTCAAATCGACCCTTGAAGTTTGGCCGTATCTTTCTTGGACACCCTGTATAACAAAAATCGATATAGCCCTCGAGAAAAATTCAACAAAATGGCTACAGAATGAAAAGATGAAAAAGGTAGAGAGGCTATTGGGTCATTACTCGGATAAAATTAATTATTTGTTATGGTGGGCTCCTCCTCCCGAAGCTGACCTTCCTCTTTGTCGGAAGACACGGTATTTGCAAAGGAACAACACTTCCGAATTGTAAACTAATTTTATTACCTGAAGAGACTGTACTTTTTCAGAAACGGAACTCGAGTTAGCGATACTCCCCCTCGGACAGTATTTACTACAAATTTGATATCAAAATGATCACATGACACCTCAAAGGTTCACACTCAAGCGAGCTACAACGATAACTGTTCCACAGAACTAAAGGAGGGCTTAACAGGTGCCCCCTCTCTTCTCTCAATAGTTTCAAAACCTGTCACGAGGGGATTTACGAGCAGCTTGTGGCGACACTACTGTGTTTTCGAGTTTCAAATAATAACAATTGTTTAAAATAACAATGTCAGTAAATCTGATGATAATGCAAGTGAAATGGAAAACGTTCAATCTGGTTCAATCAGGGTTTCAGTCTTCGTTTTCATCAATCCATCACACGGCGATCCTGACGTTGCTTCCGTCCTCGGGAGCTCAGTTCACCTAAGGGACCAGACACAGCCCATTAGTGAAGAGAATATCAGCCTACTCCCATCTCCATAATTGAAGGGTTTCCCCTTCAGGCAAACAATTCAAAATAACAGCTTAGAACTGGCAAGTAAATTAATGCACATGCACAGTGGAGGTTGGAGGCACGAGGAAAATTTCAATGAACAAACAATTCCAAGTAACAAACAAATTGTGCAAGGAATCATCAAAGGAATTATCCTTTGATCAATATATTCGAGCCAGGTGAATCTAGTCGTTAGGAATCATTAAAAGCAACTCGTTCAAAAGGAACTCATTCAAAAGAACTGCTTGGGAAGGTTGTCTATCTCACTTGGGCTTGACAGTCACACTATCAGAAAAGTAATGACTGTAAGACGTAGACCACGTAAAGGGAAGGACATAGAAGAAGGGTCCAACTATGACGCAGCCAACGTAAGGGTGCCAAGCAAGGTAGACTCCAGCCCACATTCCAAAATTAGACTCATACTTGACTGAGAAAATGATTATGATGATCACTGAGAAGACTTGGGGCTCCAAAGTCAACATAGGTGGGATAGTCCACATTCAACATGATGATCACTGAGAAGACTTGGGGATCCAAAGTCAACATAGGTGGAATAATCCACATTCAACAAAATAACAAGACTGGGCGAATCCACAGTCACCTTGGAAGAGCAGTGGGTAGTCCACTATGAACAAAAACAGTCAAGAAAGTCAAAATTACTTCGATAAATCCCTGCTATCATCAGGGATAGTTCTAGAGCCATCAAAATTAGGAGCCTTGCGCAACTGTTCGTGAGGGTATTTCAAGTACTTCCTTGATCCTCCAGAAACATACTGCAATAAGTAGCGGTCATTTGGTAAAACCTTAACAATTTAATATGGTCCTCAATAAGCGTTATCCAATATGATTAGATTCCTCGCCTCCATCTGTGCAAATACCAAATCGTTTTCTTCAAACCTCTTATCTTTGAGTTTTCCACTGTCAAATCGACTTATGCTTATTTGAATATGTTTCTCAGTCAATCGAGTAGCAGTATCATGAATTTCATGTGTGCCATCGAATGGAGTGCTTCTAAGGTTTTTTTTCGTATCCAAAATGGAAGAGATATTCGTGTACATTGTTGACAACAGCATAACGTAGTGAATGTGGTACGATGGGAAGATATCTTGTGCGTGTATGTCTCTGTACCTTCCTACACAAAATTCTTCCATGAATTTCATAATTGTTTTGAATATCAGGATCAATATACGATGTTTTCCATGAGGTCTCAGTTTTTGGTGTTGCTGCTCTATGGGGGTGTTGATAAACAAAGAATTTGCATTTGGACTTTCAATAATTGGTTCCGAAGTTAGAGTACTATCATCATTGTGATCAATGGGGTTTCAAACCTTGCAAAAAGGACCACCTTCTTTGGACTTGTGGCATTAGATCTTGTTTATTTTGTGTTGCACGAAGCGAAGCACAGTCAGTTACTACAATGAATTGGTAACTTTGTAAATAATTATGAGAATGCGTTGCAGCATAAACCACAACAAGGGTCTTCAGCTCTTATGAGTGGTAACGTGATTCAGATAGAGTGGTTCTTTTGCTATTGTCAGACACACACTGACAAAGTTTCGTATGGGACAAATCTCTAAAGATTATCTGGACCCAAGAGGATCGCCAGGTCAGTCATACGTCTTTAAACTTCAGCTTACCCAATCCCCAGCTAGGATTGTTAGGAAACTTAGTACCTAGGCAGGACATAAGAGATTTACTGCAAATAATTTTAATTCACAACTAGGCGCAAAAATAAGTCAGGCCTAACCACTGAAACAGCGGAGGAGACGACACTAACAGCTGTAGTATGCAACAGGTCTTGGCTTTCATCAATGATGTTAATCAGTATTGCTCCAAAACCTAAAGAACTTGCATCAATATGCAATTCAATTGGGTATGAAGGGTTGAAAATGGTTAAAATTGGTTCTGAGGTTAGGAGGCCAATAAAATGGAATAGGATCGATTTTTGTTGTCATCTGACGTATTATCAGGTTTACGGGTCAATTGGAACAAAGGGGTTGCTAACTGTGCAAAATTATGCACAATTGTCTAAAATTTGATGCTAGACCAAGGAATTGGCGAAGTGTACAAAGAGTTGTGGGAGGTCACAAATTGTGAGAGCTTCAACTTTAGTTTTATTGGGTTGCAACTCTCCGTTCTCTATCTCATAACCTACATATTTGATTTTAGTTACAACAAATGAACATTTAGAAAAAATTGGATGAGAAACCAGCAGCTGTTAATATTCCCAGAATACAATCTAAGCGTTCTAATGCCTCACTCGGAGTGCTAGCAGAAATCAACATAATTATCGTACATGTAGCATGTGACATAATCATGTGTTAAGACTCCTAAAGCTTTCATGATAGCTCGTTGATAGACACTTGGTCCGTTACGTACCCCAAAAGGTAAAACCAAAAATTCCCACTGTCCATCTGGTGTTATAAAAGACAGTTTTTCAATGGAGTCTTCCTGAACAGGAATTTAATAAAATCCACAGGCAGCATCCAAGATGGTGGCCAAACATGGTATGACGACCATTGATGGTAATTAAAACTCGTTTTTGGCAATTAGAAATGGTTACTGCAGATCCTATTTCATGCAAATGAACTATATTGTTAAAAGAAGTGACTTGTAATTTAGAACTAATGGACATACGAAGGAGAGAGCATTCTGATCCTGAGACGAAAAACACTGAATATGATTACATAAAGGTTTATAAATTTTCTACATAGATCACTCGTGTTTCTGATTCATCTTAAGTCCAACCCTTAAGTTCTCATAGGGAATGAACGGTTTGTCCTACAGAGGTCCGCGTGGTCTCAAAAATTCGATACTGTCTTAAATTGAAGGAAAAACAATACCTTTATACCATTTTTTTTTTTGAGCTAGGGTGTTTTTAAAATTTTCACCCTTAGAAGTGACCGACATCAACCAAAATCTTAGGGGCACAACTAGACCCAAAATTGAGTCCACATACTAAATTTCATCAAAATCAGCAGATTTTTGGATTCTACATACCTTGAAATGTAAACCAACAAATTTTGAGGGGGGGTTAAAATTGTTTTAATCTTGGTCGATTCCAGAGGTTCATTATTGAAAATTATGAACCAAAAATAGTGGAATACATCACCTCGGTAATTAAAAGTGCCTTCTGGATTAGCAACGCATAGGCCAACGTGCTTCTCTGCTGGCTTGGACATCAGACTTCTGCATTCTCCCGGGCCTGGTCTTGATAACTGCTTCTTCTTGGGACAGTTCGGTGCGATGTATCCTCCTTGGTTGCAGGCAAAGCAAGTACTGGTGATGGGTTGCTTTGGTAGGTGACTTGCTGAGGTAGTCTCAGACACTGATGTGTGACGCTCAAAAACTTTGTGTTCAGTTTGTTGACAATACCCACAGCGAAGATTGAAGTTTTGAGGAGATGAGAAAAAAGAGGTTTAATCATTCCGGCAGCGTTTTGAAGAGGTAATTCTTGATTCAAAGAGATTGTGTCAGCCATTTCATTCATAACTCTCGCTTGTTCAAATAATAAATTGTGTAATTCATTCCTGAAATCATACTTGTCCGAGCGTATGGTGAGGGGGGTGGTGGAACAGGTCTCCGAAGATCTCCACTCGTGAAAATTCGGCAACATCGCGTTCGGAAGTGCGTACGTACGCACGGAAGGGTGTACCCCCCTCGCCTCGTCCATCCACTCTGGTCCTGTGGAGGGTTTTCCCCCTCGAGGTATTTTCGGCTCGTCCTGAAAATGGCGGACGTAGACTTGAATGACCGACGTTTTCACAAACATCCCGAGCGTTTCCGACGTTTTCACGAAATAATTGTTCACAGAGTCACTATTGAATTCACGATTTTCACTAAATCTGGCACGTAAGTTGTTTATCCCATCTTCTGATGTTATGGTGGGCTCCTCCTCCCGAAGCTGACCTTCCTCTTTGTCGGAAGACACGGTATTTGCAAAGGAACAACACTTCCGAATTGTAAACTAATTTTATTACCTGAAGAGACTGTACTTTTTCAGAAACGGAACTCGAGTTAGCGATACTCCCCCTCGGACAGTATTTACTACAAATTTGATATCAAAATGATCACATGACACCTCAAAGGTTCACACTCAAGCGAGCTACTACGATAACTGTTCCACAGAACTAAAGGAGGGCTTAACAGGTGCCCCCTCTCTTCTCTCAATAGTTTCAAAACCTGTCACGAGGGGATTTACGAGCAGCTTGTGGCGACACTACTGTGTTTTCGAGTTTCAAATAATAACAATTGTTTAAAATAACAATGTCAGTAAATCTGATGATAATGCAAGTGAAATGGAAAACGTTCAATCTGGTTCAATCAGGGTTTCAGTCTTCGTTTTCATCAATCCATCACATATTATTATGGAGAAAATGTTCAATAATTATAATCGCACTTATTAATAATTAACGGTATGATGAAAATGCACTCAGCTTAGACACTTTATAGTGAGAAATGAATAAACATTGTTGAGAAAAATATTTTCCTTGAGAATATTGGATATGTTGATATTTTGTGACACTTAAGTATCGATACTCGGTACTTTGAAATATCGATACTCATGCTAGATGCTACATGTGATATCGATACTCGAATGCGGTACAGTTTAGATGCAGAATAATGATACTTTTGTAACGATACGGGTTGGGTGGGCAGTAAAGCTTTCTCTCACGAACTGACAAGGAAGTTTGAATTGGTGACAAAATTATTGTATTGATGAGAGCTCCGAGAAGTGAAAGTCTTATTTTGAAACATGATTTTCACGACTGAGGATTCTTTCTAGTTCATGTTGATTTTTCAGAATAATTTTATACTATGGCTCCTACTAATTAGACCTCCATAAAATTCATCTAACAGGGCAAATTCATCTGGCTCAGGTATTTCAATCAATCAATCAATACCTAAGTTTTTATTAATCTAAATAATCTTCTAAAATTAGACCCAATTAGTATTGTATACCCAATTGTATTGTCATTTATTTGGAATAATTTTATTCCAAATAAATGACAATACAATAAATACCTTTGGTGTTAATAATAGGATACAACGTGTAAAGATCAAATTATAACAATTCACAATTTTTCTTCAACAATTTTCATACTGCTCATTTGCTCTATAAATCCCTTCCTATTTAATTTAAAATCCTGCTAGTTGTTCTATTCTAGGCCCGAAATAAGTCAACAGGTATACAGCTGTTCCGTTGACTGGGCCTCAGGAGCCCAGAAAAAATTATTTAAGCCAAAAATTGCGAATACGACATTGATAGTGCTCCCACGTATCCATGCCTATCGCAATAAAACTTTCAGGAGTCTTTCTACATGTAAATATACGAAAGACAGTGTACTAAGAGACGTGTTTCCTTTTGGTTTATTGTTTTCAATAATGAACCTTTGGAATCGACCAAGAAAAAATGTTAACATGGAGTAGAATTTATAGTAGTAGAATCCAAAAATCGAATAAAAATTTGGCCGTCCGTCCGCCGTACGCGGCACTTTCCCCACTTAGCATTGACCGATTTTGATGAAATTTGGTATGTAGGCTCCATCTGGGGTCTAGTTGTGCCCCGAAGATTTTGCTAGATGTAAATCACTTCTAAGGGTCAAAAAATGAATTTTGAAATTCTGAAAACGTTCTAACTCAAAACATTTAAATATAAAGGTATTGTTTTACCATATATTTAAGATTCTATAGAATTTTTAGAATTTTTTGAGACCACGCGGAGCCCTATAGGACAAACTGTTCGCTCCCTACGAGAATTTAAGCGTTTTACGTACGATAAATCAGAAACACGAGTGTGAATCGCAAAAGAAGCCTAATCTCCGTTCAAATTTTAGCTGACCGAAATGCGATCGATGTTTTTCTTCATGTTGGATGGTTGGTGGCTTTGCAGACGAGTAATCAATATAGAAAAAAAATAAACCATTGTGTAATAATTTGCAGCGTTTTTTTTTTTTTTTTTTTTTCATTTTGGAATATTAGGAATTGAGACCGTAGTTTGGTCCAATTTGTGTTTGTGCAAACAGTCTGTTCCAGGACGAACTCTCGAATAGTTTGAAAACCTCGTTACACTCGTTCCATAGTTGGTCACCATTTCGATTTACTCGGAAAATGGCTTTCACATCAGACAGATAGACCGATTGACAGAGAGAGAGGGCTTTTACATCTGCATCCCTAATCCCAATTATTCGTCCTAATCCAGCAATAAAAAACGCTGCAAATCATTGCTCAAAGGTTTATTATTTTCTGTATAGATCATCCTTCTGTATAGATCACTGGTTCTCCATCAATAGTACCTACCACCATCTGTATTCTCCCTTGACCTTCCCTCTCAAATTTCAGCTCCTGCGTTCAATAGGATTGAAAATGGCTTCGGAGCTCACTCAGCTGATCAGTGATCAGAAGAGTGAAGAAGATCTCCTCGAATGCTGGAGACGCCTGGAAGAGCACTTCCATTCAATAGGATTGAAAATGGCTTTCGAGCTCACTCAGCTGATCAGTGATGTGAGGAGTGAAGAAGATCTCCTCGAATGCTGGAGACGCCTGGAAGAGCACCTCCATTCAATAGGATTGAAAATGGCTTTGGAGCTCACTCAGCTGATCAGTGATGTGAGGAGTGAAGAAGATATCCTCGAATGCTGGAGACGCCTGGAAGAGCACCTCCATTCAATAGCATTGAAAATGGCTTCGGAGCTCACTCAGCTGATCAGTGATCTGATCAGTGAGCAATGATTTGCAGCGTTTTTTACCTACAAACATTGTTTTACCTACCAATTTTTTTTACCTACCACACCTACCTATTGGTAGGTACTACCTACCACACTATAATGGCTTCACACCTTCACAATCAAGTTTATTAGAAAGAACTAAACGCTTCACACTCGATTCGAAAAATAGAAAGCTTGATATGGAAATTTGATTACTGGTTACGCAGAAGGCAAAACTGTATACAAACCGAAGAAATGAACAGCGATCGCATTTTAGTCAGATAAAATTTGAACGGCGATTAGACCTCTTTTGCGATTCACACTCATGATTCTGTTTTATCGAAGGAAAACCTTCAAATACTCGTAGGGACCGAACGGTTTGTCCTACAGAGCTCCGGGTGGTCTCAAAAATTTTTAAAAATTCTGTACTATTTAAAATTGGTGAAAAAACGATACCTTTATTTCGAGAGTTTTCGAGCTAGGGCACTCTTGAAAATTTCAACCCTTAATTTTCACCCCTTAGAAGTGACCTACAACAACCAAAAGCTTCGCGGCACAACTAGACCCCAAATGGAGCCCATATACCAAATTTGAACCAAATCGGTCCAGTGTTGCTAAGAAAAGTGCCGCGTACGGCGGACGGCGGACGGACGGAAATTTTTTTATTCGATTTTCGGATTCTACGCACCTTGAAACGTAAAACATCAAATTTTGAGGGGGGGTTAAATTTTTTTTTTTTCTTGCTCGATTCCAAAGGCTTATTATTGAAAATAATAAACCAAAAGTAACTGGTTATTTCAATAGTAATTAGAGAACAAGTTGCATACTTGGACATTTCAGCGCCAGAAGACATTGCGGCGTGGGAGATGCATCCCAGCAATGCAGTGAAGACCAGGGCGGACATCGGAGTCATCATTGTGCGTTCACTTCACGTTTTGGACTAGCATTTATAAACCTCTTCCATTCTGATTGACAAACAAACTGATATTGTGAAAACCAGATAGAACTAGAAATTGTATTTACTGACGCATTATTAAGAAATGCCAAAACGTCTTACTGAAAATTGTTGTCTCACTCTGCTAATGGCCGTATTTTCTTATGGAGTAGGCAGAGGCAAAACCTTTTAGCGAGCAAACATCAAAATGGTGTCGATATATTGATGAGTGTACTTGACATCTTATCTACAAAACTCTGCATCTTTCTATCAAAATGGGTACGCTTTTCACAGTAATCGGTGCTACACGTGACATGTCCGTGATCCGATGAGTCGATAGTTCAAAATGTCCTTGTATCTCAAACCGGATGTTTGGACAGAGACGCTCCTAAACGAATATAATGACGGCTTGAGACCAGAACCCTGAATTACATCTGACTATTTTGAATCTATTACCAGTTTCTTGAAAAGAATACCTACCTGGGTATTGTATTGGGCAAAGTAGGTACTACACGTTATCAAAAATGGAATGGATTGGTAATGTATTAGCCCAACTAAGTCTACTTGGAGAGTTTTTCGCACTTTTCGATCAACTACCGTACCCCTTGAGCAGTCTCTTACGTCAGAACTCATACGTTTCCACTCATTCATAGACTAAAAGGAAGGCCGACCAGTACCATACGTGGATTTTTTAGGTAATGAAATGAAAAACTATATACAAACTCTATTGAAAACTGAAAAGAAGAACGGTCAAGAAACGGTCAATTTTATTGAGTACGAAGGCATTTTTTGGCTGGTGCTATTTGCTTAAGAGTTAACTTCAGTTCATTTAGCATTCCAAGATTTAAGAAGAATGGAACCAGTTGAACGTATTTTCTTCCAAAAGGTCCCTGAATCATTTTGGTGCCAAAAATAGTAGCCTTTTGACTAAACATTATCCTGTGATAGATCTGGATAATTATCTATATCGCCGTGGTCAAATCAGATTGGCGTGTCTCATTTTTTCGGTTTTCCAGGGATGGAAAAAAACTGATTCCTAAAGTTCTTGCGTATCATTTACAGAAACAAAGCTTTTGGTTATGATTTATAACACCCTCTACTGACTTCGGTAGATCAACTTTTGCTTAGAAAAGCTCAATAGCAAACATGCATGAGATACGCCAAAATGCCTCGGTATTTCATGAGATACACCATTATTTCATTCATCTTGATGTTAGTAAAAACGAATGAAAAATCCAATGATTTTTAGAATGTTATAACAATTACATATTAGTAATAATAATATTAGTGGCATACTTGTATTACCCATATAATATTGTTAGCAATAGCGTACACTCAGGAAAAATAAATCTCCTCACACCCAGTTCTCCTTATTCTCCGTTTTGGAATAGCTCCTTGCAAACTCTGAGAAACTGAGTGAGAAACTGAGTGATTTCCACTGAGTCCCATTTCCAGTTTAAAAAAACCCATCCCATTCTTCTCGTCCCATTTTTGTCGAGGAATGGGACAAGAATTAAAAGTAGTGAGCAATAGGTACAATAAAAATACTTCAATAAATTTTTTTCAAGAACTTAGGTATTCTATAATATTTTGACGAGGGTAAGTAACAGACTTAAATTTCAGGTCGAAAAAATGAATCTTAGGTTATAATTACACAAGAAAAATCATATTCTGGTTTTAAAACCTCGCTTGTCTTGGAAATAGAGGCTTGAGCCCATTCGCACCAAATTTGTCAATATACATGCCTGAATTGATTCAAGTCAGTTTGAAGATATAATCTCGATGACGATTTTCTACAGTAGTGGGATTCTAGTTCGGCAAAGTGGTCTAAAAACTGGTACAAGTGATCCCATTTAAACTGGATGCCTAAGCGAGGCAGATGGACGACAGAACGTACTACAGAAGGACTCCCACTATTATCCTCTCCATGTCCCTCATCTTGTGCAATGATTTCGGGTCGGTTTCCTTGATTATTTACTACTGATGGAGAGGGTTGTTGATGTTGTTGTTTTTCGTTCGAAATATCATAATAGTCAAGGACCCATCGACGAACTGTGTTGTCTTTCAGGCTCAACGTATTTAAAACATTGTTTTGCAAAACAGCAAATTTTGTAGATCGACCCAACAAACAAATTTACGTTAATTGATTGGGGTCAACTTGAAATTTAACACCCTCTAGAAAACTCAAAATTGAGATACGCCACAAGTTTGACCAGTTTTAGATACGCCATATCTCTTAACATCCGATTGTAGTGCTTTCTGTTCGGATTTTTTCAAAGCTGGTTTTTCCATGAGGTCCCCCTCGAAATTCTGGATCCAGGGATATAAAAAGCTCATAACCCAACTTTTTTGAGAAACGCCACTCTGAACTGACCAAGGCGATATGATCCATTGAAATAAGCACTCTTGGTAGTTAAGATCACCTGGCCAATGATTGGGGTAGGAAACATTGGCATAATTTCAGTTATTAGCCACCCGGCCAATGACCGGAGGAATCACTCTTGTTATCATCCAGTAATTAGGCCTCATATTTTCTACACTTTGTGTGAATTCCATGACCTGGTGGCAAAAATTGACTAATAATTTACAAGTGATCATGCAAACTTAACGCTTTACCGGTTTTTAGGACGTCCCATTGTAAGACCTTGGGCGTCCTTATGCGATCGATCTGGGGTAAAGTTGGACAAAACTCAACAGAAAAAAAAACCACACAGTAATCCGTTTTAGACCATTCTGAATCCAAATCCGCAAAAAAATCATGTGTGTACGTCTGTGTGTGTAGGTGTGTATGTGTGTGTGTGTGACAAAATCTTGTGTCGTCTGCACAGGCCTTTGTTTTCAACTTCAATTCGACGCGGAAAACTATCAAGTTGTGCACTACGTCGCTGGAATTTCGAATTTTCCTTTTGAGTGCAGGAAAGAAGGGTTAATGCTTTGAAAAAGTGCATTTTTGGGCATAATCTTGTTTATTCTGCCCAAGCCTTAATTTCCAACCGATTTTTGTTGTTCTTTTTGACATTTTATGTCTTTACTATGGCACATAAATGAAAAATCGTCACGCGGGGATCGTTACGCGTTACGCGGGGAGCGTTATGAGGGGAGTGTTACGCGGGAATTTCTGATGATTTTCACGTACAACCAATCGTTCCTTGGGAAAACTAACTTCCTCATTTTTCATCCCACAAAAATCGTTCACCACTCATTGGAAAGCTCTCAATTTATTAAACATAAGACATAAAATGTCTCTCGTGGTTGCGTACTTGTACGAAAGCTGTATCCACCGTTTCCTTTCCTTTCTATGTAGATCACTCGTCTGCATAGAACACGGCTTTGCCGTTGTTACCACCAACTAACTTGAAGAAAATTTAAATTTCTAAAACTTTTCTGATAACTCTAGTGGAGGAGGAATTTTTCCGATTTTTATTCGATGCGGAAATCTTCCAAGTTGCACACTATTTCACCAGAGTATCAAAATTAGCACGAGGATGAGCATATTGCTCTAATTTGAATAATAAATTAGGACAAGGGGCTTTAATAAGATTCCATGATGATTGATTTCATAACGATTCGATCAGGCGAAGCCTCGGTAATGTCATAATTACATCCCACTCGAACTTTGAGGTTCCAGTGACGTTGTAGATTGTTTGAGGTCAAAGCGCCTTCAATTTGAGAGTAGGTTAAACCGCCGCACATAATCACGTTGCGGCAGGAGGTAGCACTATAACTCCGAAAAAGCAAGGCGCTTGAGGCTAAAGAATTATTCTCAACAGTTTTGTTCACGTCCTCCCTGAGAGTTCGCATAAATGTCTGCCTGCCAAGTTAGGTGGGCAGTAGCTGCTTAGAGCTCCTTCACGTAGAATAACTTGCAAAAATCAAATCATTGTTCAATATTATTATTGGATCTTGCGTTGCACAAACGACTTCCTTTATATCATACATGCCCGTTCCTGGATTTATAAGCATTTTATTTCCCACTTCTTCACATAAAGCCATGACTTCAACAGATCAATTAACGATCATCTCGGGGCCAGCACCAAAAAAACCCTTCAAATTTGAGTAACTTCAGGTCAATTTGTACGTCTTGAGAAATGGATGTTTCAGAGAAAAGTAGGCCCTACAATAATTGCGAACTCGTTCGTTTTGCTGATGATAAAAAAAAAAAAATTGCAAGGAAGGATAGTAGGTATTTAATACCTACATTAGGTATTTATGGATTTCACTTTTTTCGCAAAATAACTTGTGTTAGTGCCTACCTACATTAGTTTGTGATACATAAATAAAATTTTGGTTGATTAGAACCCACAGAAAAGAAGCCACAGAAATTTCCTACCCTCAATCGGTAGGAAATTCTCTACCACAGGAGAGTAACAAAAAAAAACCGAAATTCCCAGTTCAACGGGACTGGTTTATTTCACCAATTTGTTTGGTGCCCAAACAGCACAAATAACAGTATACACACAAATAATATCTCAGGCTATCACAGATATAACCGTTGTAGGTACTCGGGACCTGAAATAAGTTATGTGTATGGACTATAATCCCAACTACCACACAAGTAGGTATGAGACTTACTCTCCCGACGGCCGTGGAATTAATTCTTAAGGTTTAACTAATTTGGTACTTACATATGGCATAAATGTTGCGGAAAACGGAAGCAAATATCCCAGTACTCGAGAAGGAGAAGGGGAAAGGGAGTCCAAGGAGAGGAATCTTCGCCTCAACTTCTGGCTGCTCAGGTTCAGTAAGTACCTACCTGAAACTGAACCACGAACCCAAAATACGTTTTAGTTTCCGTTATTACTGTTTTTACAAATCAAAAAAATTCGACACTTAAGAATTGTGCGCCTACATGTACCTACCTACGATAATGTTGGTCACTGATGATACGAAGTCGGCTCTGGTTGATTCCAAATTTTCCGATCGTTGATGTCCAAGCAGATGACATCTTCGGCGAAGAAGAAGACGAAAGATCTGATACAGAAAGAAAGCAATTTTTGTTGAATATTAACGGTACTTTGATGAAATTTATGGTTAGGAGCAATCATCAGCGCAACAAGTAGGTAGGTCTTACCCCTTTCTGTCTCGTATGGTTGAGAAGGAGGCTACAGTAAGGACGGAAGGCGTATCTCCGAGGTATCCAGGAAGACGTTAAAGGTGGAATACTCTTTCGATCAACTCGGAAATATAAGAAAAATGTATGCAGTCGGAAGGACGAGGCGGCATTCGGCAAATGGCGAACGAAGTGAACAAAGGAAACGTAGGTTTTCCACTCCCTCCATCAGGCAGCAGCAGCTTCGTGCGTGTTCTTTCCAATCTATCTTTTTCCGTTTTGTGGTTCCATATCAATTCCAAAATTTCGAAGATAATACAAATAAAATAAAGAAATTAACTTTCTAACTAATCATGAGAAGTTATCACCAAAATAAATCATTTTGTTCCGGACCCAAGGAGAAGGCAGTGGTCAGGAAGGAGCGCCGTCACTGCTCAAATTCAAAAGTGGCAGAAGATTTAAATTTTCTTCCGGCACAAGTTTTAGTAAAAGGTGTAGCTATATTTTATGAATAGGTACCTACCATTTGTGCAAGGTTTTGTACCTACAATGAATCGTTTTGCCCTTGGAGAATTAACTGATAATCAGCCAGTAGTAAACAAAGAAAGGAATTTTCCCGAGGGTGTTTGAAGTTAGATGAATACACCTTCAAAAGCCCATCTAATCAACCGTTAAAATGAAGTCCACGACTTCGTGGAATGAAGGGATGAGAAAAAAAGCAGGAAGAACTGAAGGTAAGAGAAAAAGATGGTGATGAACCTGAAGGTACTGGATGGAGAAAAAGGCCAGAAGCGGTTTAATTGGGGGACGCTGAACCAGCCAGAGCAGAGGGGATGGATTTGCAACACAAAGAGTTAATAAGAGCGGAGCGGAGGTCGAAAGACCTCCCAAAGACTCCCAGACGGATCAGGCAACGTTGGATACTAGGGTGGGGAGGGGCTGGCAACATCGAAAAAAGGATGGCGGGAGACAGGATGGGACAGGAACAGACAAGATCCAAGGAGCAATCCACAATGAAAAATCCGCTTGGTGGATTCTAGTTCATTAATATTGATGTAGCCCTGATTACTATTGCGATTTAATTATGGGAAAGCTCGCTTATTCACACAATAAACTTCAAAGTGCCGTCTGAGACCTACCGCTTTTCTCTTTCATTTTGTTTCTCCTTTGGAATATTTAAATCACTCTCAGATGTCCTCTATGCTTTTTCTCTGGCCTTTCTATACAAATGAAGGTATTTTTTGATGGAATGACCTCAAGTAATTATAAAACAGAGGACACAATAAAAAGTAACATGGAATTGAATTTTGGATGTACAATCTACTCCTTTTGGTTTATTAGGTATTTTCAATAATGAACCTTTGGAATCGACCAAAAAAAAATTTTAACACCCCCTCAAAATTTGATGGTTTACGTTTCAAGGTACGTAGAATCCAAAAACGCTGCAAATTATTACACAACGGTTTATTATTTTTATATAGATCACTCGTCTACAAAATCACCAACCATCCAATATAAAGAGAAAAAGAAAAAAAAAATTTTAAAAAAAATCAAAAAAAAAATCAAAAAAAAAATCAAAAAATCAAAAAAAAATCAAAATCACAAACCATCGATTGCATTTTGGTCAGCTCTAATTTGAACGGAGATTAGGCCTCTTTTGCGATTCACACTCGTGTTTTGATTTATATATATATATATTTCAATATAAACCTTTAAATTTTCGTAGGGAGCGAACGGTTTGTCCTACAGAGCTCCGCGTGGTCTCAAAAAATTCTAAAAATTCTATAGAATCATAAATTGAAGGAAAAACAATACCTTCATATCGAAATTTTTTGAGTTAGGGCGTTTTCAAAATTTCAAAATTGATTTTGGAACCCTTAGGAGTGACCTACATCAACCAAAAGCTTCGGGGCACAACTAGACCCCAAATGGAGCCTACATACCAAATTTCATCAAAATCGGTCAATGCTAAGTGGCAAAAGTGCCGCGTACGGCGTACGGCGGACGGACGGCCAAATTTTTATTCGATTTTTGGATTCTACGTACCTTGAAACGTAAACCATCAAATTTTGAGGGGGTGTTAGAATTTTTTTTTTCTTGGTCGATTCCAAAGGTTCATTATTGAAAATAATAAACCAAAATCGAATAAAAATTTGGCCATCCGTCCGCCGTACGCCGTACGCGGCACTTTTGCCACTTAGCATTGACCGATTTTGATGAAATTTGGTATGTAGGGTCCATTTGGGGTCTAGTTGTGCCCCGAAGCTTTTGGTTGATGTAGGTCACTCCTAAGTTTTCCAAAATCAATTTTGAAATTTGAAAACGCCCTAACTCAAAAAATTTCGATATAAAGGTATTGTTTTTCCTTCAATTTAAGATTCTATGGAATTTTCAGAATTTTTTGAGAACACGCGGAGCTCTGTAGGACAAACCGTTCGCTCCCTACGAAAATTTAAGGGTTTATATTGAAATATATATATATATATAAATCAAAACACGAGTGTGAATCGCAAAAGAGGCCTAATCTCCGTTCAAATTTTAGCTGACCAAAATTCGATCGATGGTTGGTGATTTTGATTTTTTTTATCCAAAAAAAAAAATTTTTTTTTTTTTTCTTCTATTTTTTTCATATTGGATGGTTGGTGATTTTGTAGACGAGTGATCTATATAAAAATAATAAACCGTTGTGTAATAATTTGCAGCGTTTTTTTTCTTGGTCGATTCCAAAGGTTCATTATTGGAAATAATAAACCAAAAGGGGGTGGTGCTGTTGGCTGGGTCACGTCGAGCGAATGCCCACTGAACGATTCCCAAAGAAAGCACTAAATGGGAAGCCTGGTGGGGGAAGGATGCGAGAAAGACCTCGTCGAAGATGACCTGACGTGGGGTCCGGAGATGGCGTTTGCTGGCTCAGGACCGTAAGGAGTGGGCGTCGATCGCTGAGAGGTTCTTGAAGGACCGTAGTGCCGGTTAAGAAAGTAATGTCAGTTATCCGTCCTTACTTGAAAAATAACTGCTATTTCCAAGCTCTCATACATCAAGAGTTGGAGTGAACGGTAAGTCACACTCCAACTTAGTGAGTTTGGCTACAATTTTAGTTTTTTCTTGTTTTTCCCTTACCTGTTGGACAAGAACAGAGGTTTGGTTCACACAACATGGATAATGCACCCTTCCTTCTCTTTGGGTCTTCCCTAAATTACTTCCATTTGGGGAGAATTTCTCCAATATATTTCTTATTATTTCTGAGAGGAAAGTCCTGGGGATGATGAATTTTGAAAAATTCTCTTCATGGTTCCACAGCTCCTCCGAGTTTCTGCAAAAATATGCCTCTCCATCTATATTTTTGCTTCTTAATCTCTAGAAAGTTATTGTTCTGCTAGATTTGACTTGGAAGTGCCCAGAGTTCTAATTTGGGCACACCTCTTTATACCACCTTTTCGTACGCCGAAATGTTTGTTATTATTTTTTTAGCGCTTCTAGACGTAATATGAGACGACTTACTAAGTTTCATCTGAAATTTTGGAACAAAATAATCACAGTCACCAATGGGTTAATCAGTTATTAGTTTACAAAGATCTCTGGTCATTTCTCAACAGTAAAAAGAAACTGACCTTTAATTGTTTCGCCTGTCAACTTTGATAATTTACCGTTTCTTTCCCACACTACTGTTTTGTACATGCAAACCGACGTATAAGTTAGGAGCCTGCCTCGATAGATAGCGAATCCAGGCGTAATGGATTCACGTGAATTCAAGCGTAATTTTTCAACAAACCCCGAAGGGAGAGAATTAATCTACTCAGAGGTGGATCGGGGACTCCTCCAGAACTAAAACTCTCCCACACAGATTAAGAAAGGACGGCAGAAGCGTACGAAAAAGAAATCTTGGAAGCTAGTCAAACTTAACCGAGAGGGCTCTGATCCGCCCCGCAAGGGATTAAAATAGGCGCTGGAGAAACTTGAACCTTTTACTTGGTAAGTCAACTCAAATACTTTAATTAATCCCTCCCTTAATCCCCCGCATTCGACCGCAAGAATCTCAATTTGTTCAAGTAATTACGTTTTACAGGATTAAGGGTTTATCTACTTCCATATTGCGAGACCCCTTCGCTGCATTGTCATTTTAATAGTTGACTGCTAATTAATAAATTTCCTCCGGTATTTTCTCGACTTGATATTTAAAAGGCGATGAATATTTTTCTTGTTCAATCCTCAGTTTGCATTACAATGTTATGGTTAGGTACTCTCACTATAACTCCCTTAATACGAGCTTCAAGTTCATGCAAGAAGTGGGAATAAATTAGGAGCTCCAATATCAAACATTTCATCCAAGTGCTGCTCCTCAGAATTTGCTAAAAACCTTACTTTTTCAGTTTCGATGCAGTGTTGTGAATAGTGCAGATCAGGTTGAACACACTGCTATGCGAATATCATATGATATCTCGAGTCGAGTCCTTACCAAGATAATTCTGACGAGCCGATCAAGGTCATGGCCAGAGGCCTCCGTCTGACGTGTGACAAAACCATTACAAGTCAGGGTTAAAAGGTCAACTGAAACAATCGAAAACAATACATAATATGTATAATAATATTATTGTATAAAGTTATTATGTATAAAGTTAATATTATTAACTTTACCAGGAAACCCTGGCATTACACATTGGAATTAATTCAAATAAAATACTGTACGCAGATTCAGTGAAATAGGTACTTTTTTATGACGATTGATTCCAAACTAACCTTCCAATTCCTAAAGTCCCCTGTAGGGGACCTCACTTTAGTTCTGATTTATGACTACCAGAGAAAAGGTAAACTCCTAGTTTTTCCTCCATTGAATCTCTGAGTCCTTGTCAAAGCAACAATAGTACTAACATCACCACCTAGCATAACCTCCATGTTTGGTTTCAAAGGTGGGCTCCTAGTGAAAAATGTTCTTTTGTTGACACTGTTTACAATAAATGAATAAAATGACCAGAGAACGGTAAGTTTCACGAATTTTGGATGTTCTCGTACTATGTAATGGAATAGTTTCTCTGAATGGTCAATCCATTCCCGTGGGCTTTGTAATTTCGTGGTCCCGCGTAGGGGACTTTGGAAGAGGCCATGCTTGAACCCACTGCCTGTGGTCCCCTTTGGGGACTCTGGGAAACGGTATGTCGACATAGGTAGACGTCTTGACCAATATGTTATTATATGTTATGCCGTGTTTTTATGTTTACTCGTATATTTTCCATATTGTCACCATCAGAGCCACGGGGTTGTGTTTACTCATCATCATGTTTGAAGACCTCCCATGAAGTAAGTAAACTATTTTCCCAAACATAATTATTATTATAATCCCATGCATGTGTGTACCACATTATTACATGTTATAACGTGTGTTGTTTTCATAAGTCTTCATGAAGAAAATATTTCCTTACCGCAAAAACACATTCTGTGTTAAAAAAAGAGTTTAGATTTAGATTTTACGTGTAGTTGTGTACGTGTGTACCTACCTCTTACGTTTTTATGGTTACCCAATTGTATAGGGTTAATATAATTATACTATAGTTTATCATAATCAGTTCTATACTGCTGAATAATTATAAGTATTGTGGTCTGATTGATTGTTTCCGTCTTTCAGGATTTACCTTAATGAACTTATAGCACTTCTTGAAAATGATTCTTCTTTGGACGATGTGGAATTTCGCCTGTTTCCTTCAGAAGAGAGGGAAAATTTCACTGACGAGGAGAGTAGAAATGAAGATGAGTTCGATCCGAATCATCTTCCTGGGAAGATTTTGAGACAAGGTGTGGAATTGGCTGCTTCGAAGGAAGCTGGAAATGGAGATCCGAACAGTTTCAACAATCTGATCGTCGGGGATGAAAACATTGTCATTCCAGCTGATTATGCCTCTGATGATGTTGACATAAATGTGATGACGGATCAAGATATATCGATGGCTGAAAATGATAACACCTCGACTCCAGCAATCATAGGAGAAGACAGCATGACTACTCCTGCAAATCGATATGACCAATCGTCAGAATACTTTCCTGGAGCAAAGCGTAAAGGTCGACCAAAAAGAGCGAACGTACCATCTCAAAAGAACAAATCCTCTTCTACATTTAATGTACCAAGAGATCCTTTTGGAACAAAAAGAATCAAACACAAACCAGTGAAATGTGCTGAAAAAAGTGTAAACTTTGGGAGCAACACACTTCACTAATGTGTGAAGCTTGCCAGGTGGATCTTCACCAGCACTGTTTTTATAATTTTCACAGAATGAATAATCTCTGACTTTTTGTATTTTGATGTTTGATTTCTTTTTCTTTGATTCTTTATTATCATGTCTACACCTAGCCTCAAGCTAATTACCGCAAGAGTAATGAGGAAATAAAATATTATGTTCCGTGACAACCTTACAGCTGCGATTTCATTAAATCCCAAAGTCCCCTGTAGGAGATATTTTTTTAACCAAGACTGAAAAAATCAAATTCCATCCGTTTTTTGCCTTTTAGAGTCCCTTAGAAGAGAAAATAGTGAAATTTTTGAATAAAAAAATTTCCATGGGAGCTACGGGAATTGGAGGGCTAAACTGGAAAAGAGTGGGTGTGGCACATAGCTGCCTCGTATACACAACCCGATTTTATAGATGATCCGATGCATAGTAGTTGATCTCAAAACATCAATCTGTAAGTACCCTCCACTAGCCTCATAGGGGACTCTACACGTCAACACGCATAGTCTCTGAGTATTGTTGGAAAATGTAGACGTTATGGCTGTAACAAGGAAATATACTTTTGCGCATGCGCATTAGCTACTATTAGTCTGGGGGCGATGGTTTTCATGGAGGACGATCTAGACGCCAACCCGCACAATCCCTGAAAATTTCATCGACATCGGATAAAAATTGTAAAAGTTAAGGCAAGGATTTCACGTATGCGCATGCGCAGCGGCTACTATCAGTCCGGGGGTGATCATTTTCATACGGGACCATTTTCACGCCAATCCGCACAATCCCTGAAAATGTCATCGATATCGGAAAAGAAATGTAGAAGTTATTGCTATTACAAGGATTTCATGACAGACAGACACAGAAACAAAATTGTTCAGGAAGGAAAATGCGAGTGGAAATTTTGATTTACATTTCCAGGAGACATTTTTTCTCAACCCTGTAACGTGAAACCAAAGCTTCCGCTACCTTAGTAGACTCGGAAGCAAAAAGTAATGAAACAAAATCACATTGAAAAAAGAGAACCTCCAATCTCTTCCTCATTATGTAGGAAAACTGTTTATGTACAACATCCACCAATCACTAATTGTAGTAATGTCAGCTAAAATTGGTGAAGCATCTACGTTGGGTTTCTGTGAGAGCTAGAGCTGGAGGGATTGTAATTGATAGGTCTGGCGAGGTTCGCGCCTCTGCTATTAATCAAGAACTGCCTACAGTATTAAAGGATACCCCTTTGCCGCCTCCCGTGCCCCATTACCGTCTCCATGCCTTCATCAATCATACACTCCGTACCTCCTCTCTCCCAGGTACGGCGTACCTGTACCCTACACCGCTGGATACGATGTGATTGAATATAAGGGTAAAAGAGTATCAAATATACCTGTCCAAGGAACCTACTTTATCCCACGTACTCCGACGTAGAGTAATTTGTCGACAACATTATGATTTCTAAACTGTAAAATTCACAATTGGATTGGCGATTAGTCAAGTGTGGAAACCAAGCTTGTTCTAAGCTTTTCGGTAGATACTCACCTCGACCGCCTCTTCACACCACTGTTGAGCATTAGTTTATTATCTTTGTGCCGTCAAAATTTAGATAAATCGCAGGCAAAATGGACTATTATTCGGAGGAAACCCCTTAAAGGGTCAGGTGAGGTAATTCAAAATGTTCTGAACCTTATTATTGTTGGGATCCGAATGGTTACCTTCAAATTGACATCGTTGAGATGGAGACCTATTAACAAAACGATGTCTTAAGAGTTACAAGAGGGTTACGAAAAGTTTTAAGAAGGTTACAAAAACGAGTACTCTATGTGTCTCTCAACAGTAAAAAGCAAAATACACAATTAATGAGTAAGTACAATACAAATTGTACAATGATACAATTGATGAGTACCTACCTATTTTCAGCCGTCTACTAGAGATATTATCGAACTATCGACGTTTTTCATCCGAAAGTCGATGTTTTCACGATCGATGGTTTCAACCAATGTTTCATCACAATTACCTCAATGGTATTGCATTTGATAGTGTCGAATCTTTCCGTTATCGTTATCAAATTATCGTATCAGTATCAAATTCAAATATTCACGTGTTTGGTTGTCGTTCTGTACTCGTTAAGAAGGTAGGAAGGCAATCTGCTCTGTTTAACCGTCCACTGAGCTGTGTTGGGACAAATCTTCAAACATTCAAAAAATTCAGGTGGAGAGAATACGGCAAAAGCGTACATGATATTTCAATATTGAGTTGAATATCATTTTTCATCGTATTATTTTCAAGTTAATGACAAATTCGTCATTTCATCATTGTTTATGTTTGGTTGATTTAGGCTGACACGCAAAGTGCAACAATTACAATAGACACTTGATCTATCCTAGGCAATATTTTGATTACCACACTTGATCAAAGAAGTATCGATACTATCGAAAACTATCAATAGTTTAGTACCGATGGTTTTCAATAATCGATGGTTGACTTCGATAGTTTATTCGATGATGACTATCGATAGTTCATTCGATGATGACTATCGATAGTTTATTCGATGATGACTATCGATAGTTTATTCGATGATGACTATCGATAGTTTATTCGATGATGACTATCGATAGTTTATTCGATGATGACTATCGATAGTTTATTCGATGATGACTATCGATAGTTTATTCGAAGATGACTATCGATAGTTTCCACACGATGCTCATCCCTACCGTCCACTTCCACGGAATAACGTGAGTTATATGTATATGTCAACTTCTTGCTTCCGAGTCCACCAAGGCAGCGGAAGCTTTGTTCTCACATTTGTAGCAGTTCCGCGAACCTCGCAGTTCCTTAGACCTCGCTACTCTCCTAGACTAGGAACGAGTTCGGAAGTCAGTCACTTTGTCAAAAAGTACATACTAAAAAAGACTGCCAAGTGGGTGTGGCACATAGCTTCCTCGTATTCATAACCCGATTGTATAGATGATCCGATGCATAGTAGTTTATCTCAAAACACCAATCTCTAAGTACCTTTCACTACCCTCATAGGGGACCATCTACACGCTAATCTGGACAATCCTAGAAAATTTCATCAAATTCGGATGAAAAATGTAAATGGCTGTTACAAGGATTTTACTTATGCGCATGCGCAGAGGCTTCTGTAAATTTTAAGGCCTTGATTTTCATTGGGGACCATCTACAACCTTATCCGCGTAATCCTTAAAAATGTCATCGAAATCGGGTAGAAAATGTGGAAGTTATGGCTGTTAAGAGGAATTCACGTTTGCGCATGCGCAGCGGCTACTATCAGTCTGGGGTGATGATTTTCATAGAGGACCATCCAAATACTAATCTGTAAAAGATTAGACTTTGTTGTTGACGTGATTACATCGATCCCCAAATTCGCTAATTACTAGCACTTTCAAAGGTGGTTTTTCGGAAAAATTGTGTGCCAAATTTTTACCCAGGACATCGTGCGTACTTCTCATATCATAAGGTGAGCAAATTATATTTTATTACTGGCGGAATCGAGACGTCTGGGTTCGCCACACAAAATGGCAACCCAATTCGATCCTCCATTCCATGAGGCGATCGATCTGATTAATAACGTACTAAATGCGAGCGGGAATTTACGGAAATCTCATCAGCAGGACTTAAAATTAGCGGTTTCAAAGATCACTGGTCTGTTTAATAAAATGAAAGGCGATTACTTGGAACTACAACGAGATATGAGTTCGCAAACGCAGCCAGTAATCAACGTGTCGCGGGCTTACAGCTCAGTTGTGAAGAACACAGAATATCATGCAAAAAGGGAAATCCCACCCTCCTTCCGGGTCGTCATCAAACCGAAAGAAAGGATCACGGCCGATGAAACCAGAAAGTTTATTAAAGAAAACATAAATCCTGTCAAATTGGGGGTCGGAATAACGAGGATGACGTCATCGAGTGACGGAACCATTATTATGCAGTCGACCACCAAGATCGATTCCGAGAAGATCGCTAAGGAAATAAATGAAAAATTTCATAACTCATTATCGGCTGAAATCGGTTCAAAATTTCGCCCACGCCTAATTATTTACGATATCCCACAAGAGGTTACAAAGGAAAACGTTGTTGAAATTATAAAGGAGCAAAACAAAGAAATCATTGCTGAAAACAGTTATCTACAGGTGCGTGCAGTAATTACTAACCGGGTCAACAAAAATCGTAGGAATCTCATCATTGAGGTGGACTCGGGTCTAAGGCGTTCTATCGTGACAAATGGTTTGAAGATCATGTTCACAGTGTGCAGAGCTGACGATAATTACTACGTGAGACGATGCTATAAATGTAACCGATTTCACCCGGGTAAACAAAGCGAATGCTCCAATGCTGTCACTTGCCCACAATGTATGGGTTCTCACGATCTGAAAACTTGTACTGCGAATCGGGAAGTCTTTAAATGCATTAATTGCTTCACATTTAATGAAAGGACGCGGTTGAATAGGAAGCTTGACCATAATCACTCCGCTACTGACAAAGACTGCCCGTCTCTTATCAATAGAATCGATCGGTTGAAGTCGATGATTGATTACAATGATTAATATCGATAATAATATTAGGTGCGTCGGGTTAAAGTGTGTTCAAGCTAACCTGCAACGCTCTAAAGCTGCCACGGCTTGCATAAACGAAATATTGGCAAGGCGGTCGATCGATTTGGCAATGTTTCAGGAACCTTATTGCCAAAATACATCCGTAGCTGGTTTACATAAGTCATGGAGAATATATCAGGCGGGACAGGGAAGGAAAAGGTCTGCAATAGTTCTGGCTAACCCTTCTTTGGATGCTATCTTGGTTACCGAGTGCTCTGATGAAGACCATTTGGCTGTGGAGATTCGGGACAAGTCTGGTTTCACGTTTGTGGTTGTCAGTTGCTACTTCGATTATAACCGGGATATCCGGGACGAATTTAGAAAGCTGGAAGGGATTTTTGATCGTTTCAGACATTTAAGGATTTTATTGGCGATTGATTCTAATGCCCGTTCTGCAACATGGTATGATGTTAAAACGAATGAGAGAGGTAGACTTCTGGAGGACTTCATAGCAGAGAGAGGTTTACTCGTGGTTAATGATAATGATGGTGTCCCAACTTTTGAAACTCGTCGAGCCAGGAGTTGGATTGATTTGACGTTAAGCACGACAACTATGATTCCGTTCGTTACCAATTGGAGAATAGGAGAGGAAGAGCTAGTTTCGGACCACAAATTATTATCCTTTGAGATCAATAATATGAGCCAGTCGTACCCTGTTGAAAGTGAATTTATCCCTCGTTATAAGGTTCACGAAGCAGATTGGGAGAAATTTGGAGACGTTCTGTTCCACAGTATGGCGGGGGTCCTTGGTCAGCCACCTCCTACTGATAGAGAGCAGTTAGATGAAATGTTTTCCAGGATGGTTGAGGTTTCTGACGATCTGGAAGTGATTGTGGAGCGTGTTAGCGGTGCATTGGAGTCAGCATGTTGTCAGAGTATACCAAGAAGGAGACAGCCAGTGAAAACTTCGGCGAAGAAAAGTGTCCCGTGGTGGACCCGGGAGATCACAGAAGTCAGGAGGAGAGTCCGCAGGTCGAGGAGAGTCTTCCAAAGAACTCGTTGTTCTGCACTGCGTGAGGCTAGGAGGACCGAATATTGGGCATTGAAGATGGAATACGAGCATATGATTCGAAAGGCCAAGTATGAGTCATGGCGTGCATACTGCAATGGTGCGGGTGGAGGTCTTCCATGGGGTCCTATTTATAAGGCAGCGGCGGGCAAACTGAGAACTCCTCTTTTGATCTCAACCCTCAGGAGGGAGGATGGGTCTTATACAGTTAATTTGGAAGAAACACTCCAAGAGATTATGGACGTCTGCGTTCCTCGTGAGCCTGACATTGCGGCTGATGTACACTTACGTATGTTTGATAATCGGGATTCTTATGTTGGACCCTTCAGTGACGTGCCTTTCTCGCGTAATGAGGTTGAATCTGTAATTTGTGACTTTGATACCGGCAAATCTCCGGGGGAGGACGGCTTCACAGTGGAGATTTTGAGGTCTTTCTTCGCTTGTCTTCCTGGCTCAGTAGTAGCAATTTATAATGAGTGTTTGAAAAGGGGGCTTTTCCCAAGAATTTGGAAGAGATCGCAGATCTTGCTGATTGTGAAGCCTGGGAAGTATAGTGAACCATCTGCTTCAAAGTTCCGTCCTATAAGCCTTCTACCTATCATGGGAAAAGTGCTTGAGAAGCTCCTGATAAACCGAATTTTGCATGACCTGCGGACCCGAAACCTCATGTCCCCTTGCCAATTCGGGTTCACTCCCCAAAAGAGCACAGTTGACGCTCTGATGCGGGTAAAGGATTTTGTCGCGAATCGAATGAGTGAGCGCAAAGATGTACTGATGGTGTCTCTTGATGTTAAGGGGGCGTTCAATGGAGCATGGTGGCCAGCCATTCTCATGCAGCTCCGTGAGAAGAGGATTCCGACAAATCTGTATCATTTGTCTGCTGCATATTTCTCTAACAGATCCTCTTGCCTATCCCTGCAGTCTACGTTCGTAACTAGGAGTCAGACGATGGGATGTCCTCAGGGGTCATGTTGCGGCCCTGGGTTCTGGAACATCCTGTATGACCCGATTCTCAGCCTCCCTTATCCAGAGAATGTTCAGGTGACTGCGTTTGCTGATGATCTGCTGCTACTTGTTGCTGGCAGTGATGAATCTGCATTGGAAATTAAAGCTAACGCTGCTCTCTATTTGATTGAGAGGTGGGCTTGGAATAATAACTTGAGTTTTAACCCAGAAAAGACTAAAGTGATGCACATTACTAGAAGAAGAGCGATACGAGATATCAAGGTTTATCTGCTGGGCACGGAGCTTGAACAAGTTCGGAAGCTGAAATATCTGGGCGTCATGTTCAACAACAGATTTCGATGGAATGATCATGTGACATACGTTTGTGAGCGCTCCTCTCGTCTCGTCAATGCTCTCTCACGTTCTGCTAAAGTGTATTGGGGAATGGGGAGTGGGGCCCTGGATGTCATTTATAAGGGAGCAATCCTTCCCATATTTTCCTATGCAGCTCCTGTTTGGTCGGAGGTACTTGAATACAACTGTTATGTTCAAGTGATGAGACGGGTCCAGAGGAGATTTCTTCTTAGAATTATTAGAGGATTCCGCACCATTTCTTATCAAAGTGCTTTTATAGTTTCTGGACACATGCCAATTGAGCTCTACATTAAAGAGGTTTCGAAGTTGTACAGCCTCTCGACAGCTGAGCATGGAATCGATATTCCTCTTCCACCTAGTGAGTGGCTACATCCTTCTAGAGCGTTAAGTTTTGACCTTCAGGAGATCACTCCTCATTACAGAATCTTCACGGATGGGAGTAAGAGTGAAGAGAGGGTTGGAGCGGCCATGGTGGTTTATACAGAAGGAGGAGAGGATCCCATGCACTGGCAGTCGTTCCGCTTGGGACCATCCTGTTCCATAAATCAGGCCGAAGCTCTGGCTGTACTACAGGCCCTCCGTTGGCTGGTGCGTCAGGGAATATGCGAGCCGCTCAGGAGTGCTTCAATAAGAACTGACAGTATGGTGACGATCGATGCCCTTAAGAACTCATCAAATCATCTCCCTGTTTACGAGGAGATCCGTGCAGTGTTCTTCCACCTCACGAGTGAGATGGGTTGGAGATTGGATTTGGGCTGGGTTGAGGCCCACGTCGGAGTCAGGGGAAACGAGGAGGCGGATGGGAGGGCCAAGAGTGCAGCTGCTGATGTCTCGATTCCAGTCGTTTTAGAGCTCAAGCCTCGTTCAGCACTTAGATCTCAGTTAAGAGCGGACAGCAATAGATGCTGGGGGAATATGTGGATGACGACTGAGGACGGGAGCCATGCGAAGAGGTTTTTTCCCACTGTTGAGTCTCGTTTCAACGTGAATCTCGCGGTATCCTGGAAGCTGACTCAACTTCTCACCGGACATGGGAAAAACCGGGCTTATCTCAAACGTTTCCAGATAGTGGATGACGACAGCTGTCAGTGCCAGATGGGGGTTCCCCAGACCTGGGATCACATCTTATTTGAATGCCCGAAGTATGATGGCAACCGTGCGAGGATGGAGCGCAAGATTATACTGTCAGGAGGACGCTGGCCTACCCCATTTCAGGAGCTGCTGCGGGATTTTCGGGAGGAGTTGTTGTGTTACTTGGAGTCCATAGATTTTGGTGATTTGTAAATGTTGTTATGAGTGTTATTTTAATTTTGTTTATGTACTTTTTGCTTATTGTTGACTAGTTTTACTACTTGTTTGTGATTTTATTCTTTTTATGAACATGATATTAACCGTAGTTTACACCTGTAGTCGTATAGGGAGCAGGTGTGTTTGTAATTTGAAATAAAAATTTAAAAAAAAAAAAAAAAAAAAAAACTAATCTGTAACATCCCTGAAAATTTCATTGAAATCGGATGAAAAATGTAGAAGTTATGGCAGTTACAAGGAATTCACGTTTGCGCATGCGCAGTCGCTTCTATCAGTCGGAGGATGATGATTTTCATAGGGGACCGTCTACACACCAACCCGCACAATCCCTGAAAATTTCATAGAAATCGGACAATAACTTCGTATAGTTATGCGCGTTACAAGGAATTCATGACAGACAGACAGACAGACACACAGACACGGAACCAAAATTGTTCAGAAAGGTCTAAAACGCAAAACGCGAGTGAAAATTTTGATTTTGGAGAACTTTTTTTTTTCGTCCTTGAAAAGTGAAAACAAAGCTTCCGCTACCTTGGTAGACTCGGAAGCAAAATGTTATTACCATAGCTTCATTTTTCTTGAAAATTAGCTGAAACTATTGGAGACCCATCCAACTGGGTGAATAAAAATTGAATTTAGCACCCACAACTGCCCAAAATGACTTATTTTTAATTGTGGTTCACCATAATAAACAATTCTTCTTCTTTTTCAATGAGATTGTTGTACTTGACGCTCATTTGACCGATTTCAGTCGATCAGTTCCACAACTCACGGCTTCTCGTTTCCGTGAATCTATCCAACGTTTCCAGCAAAATGATGTTTCCAACTCAATCAACTCGACAGGAAAAAAGACTGAAACTGAAAAAGACAGCCGTCTGTCTTAATTGCCCGTCGCTTTATTTCTTTTCGCAAACGCGATCTCTCAGCGGTTTAAGTTCTCAAGTTTCGCTTCTTGCCAAACTTCTGTGACGGGAACTCGTGATCGACCCTCCCAGCTTCTCCCAATAAAACCGACTCGTCAGGAATTCTAAGGCAGGCAATGGATTTTTTGGAGGAACAGAAATCGTTGAACGAACGAATTCGCTTGATGGGGAAGTACAAAGCTCACGATTGCACTCGATTTGAACACTTAATGAACACCTGTCTTGCTTGAAATTACTGTAGTGAATCTATACTTACCTACATATTTTATTGAATTACGATCTGTCTTATTTCCATGAACAGTACCTTCTTTGTTTACTCTGAGATGAAATGATAGAACTATTTATTCCTAAAAATAGGTATATGTACAATTGGTTGATATAATATGAATATAAAATAAATTTTAAGAATGTTATTCGCAATCTGCAAAATATTCACTTATAATCAAACATCTGGGAAGTTAGAAATTATTTCTTAGATAGAAGCACTTCCTCTTTTTTGGTTTATTATTTTGAATTTCTAATGAACCTTCGAAATTGAGCAAGCAACTTTTTCAAATTATAGTAGGTAACAGGA
The DNA here is from genome assembly GCA_009739505.2 of Apolygus lucorum. Lineage (NCBI taxonomy): Eukaryota > Metazoa > Arthropoda > Insecta > Hemiptera > Miridae > Apolygus > Apolygus lucorum. The sequence goes on from CM019179.2 coordinate 51,263,844, forward strand.
GGTTACCATTATTTTCTCGACCGTCACTTATGATTATGGATCGGATTTTCATGTATTTAAAAATGCATGGCTCTGGAGCGGGAAGGGATCTTCTGGACTGGTAAGCATGGAAGTTGTCTCCAGCATTATTATTTTCATGTTTATTTCTGAAACTGCAACAAAAAATAATTATTCTTTCCTTGAATTTTTTTGTCACTATCATTTATAATAAATTGTCTCTTTTGTAACACCTGTTGAAATTCCTTTCTTTAAGCGAATTTTCAAGGAAAATCAAGCTATTGTATTGCAAGTTGAGATCATAAGCATGGAAGAAGGAAGATAGAGATTTGACTGCCTGCTTCTTCCATGTCATGAGAGTGGGATTTGACCGCCCTTGGTAGGTAGTACCGGTAATTAGGAACGGTTACATCTCTGTCACTGTAACCGTTGGAACCGTTCCAGGGGAATACCTGGACTGACACACCCCTATGTCAGCCTAGAGCGCTCAATCACGTTGCTAACTGCCCCAGCAAGTACAGCCAGCCGGAAAAGATGTTGAACCGTTGTTATTGTCGTCCCAAGTGAGTGCAGGAGGTACGCTTTATTTTGGTTTTGTTTCCTTGGCAACTGATGGCAAATGATGACAATTGACAATAAACAATTTCAAATAGACAAACGACGTCAACGTAAATAGACAAGTTCAGAGATTCCGTGGATTCTGCTCCTATGAGAAAGTTCCACGGGCATGTTAGTGGCCTGAAAAAACTCTCTATTATTAAATGATTTAACTGTAGAACCGTAGGTCTACCGCCCGTAATTTTTCAAACTCCCAAAGTAAATAAATAAAAAATCTAAAAAACAATGCTGTTCGTCCGACGTGTATAATACACTTCAGGGTAATATATGTGTAGGCTTGCTACTTGTGGCGGCTTGTGTCGATGACCACAGAGGTAGCGTCCCGCTTACTCGTGGCGGTTGTGACGATCGTCACACCAGTCGTAAACGGGATGTTCGTTCGACAGGGTTGAGGTTTTGATCCGCGGTGAAATTGGTAGTGGCCCGAGGTTGTGACGCCACGTGCCGATCCCAAGTTCCCCGATTGATACAAAACCTAACGTGATGAGCTCAGGTGGGACGGGGAAGACAAACAAATATCGAAACAATGTGAAATGTGAAAATTACAAGGGGTAGCGTAAGGTATTTACCTGTGACGAGGCGGTGAAGCGGCCAGTCGGATTCCTCGGGATGATGCAATCTGAAATGTTTAGCCTTAAGGGCGTCCTACGAAGAAAATGGCGGACACCAAATGTGACGCTGCCGGAGGGGCCTATGACGGTTTCTGAGGGAAACCTCGGAAGATGTGGCGGAGTGTGACGCGTCACCAAGCTCCGGATTTCACACTGAGGAACCAGGTAAATGAGAAAATATCAAATGCAGAATTACAACAATAAAAGGTAATTTTATTAATTAAACGTTCTCGGTCTCTGACTAGGCACACTGAATGTGTGTCGAAAAGAAGCCTGATGGGCGAAACAACAAAGGTAAGTATGGCACAAGTATAGTTTATCTAATATGATGAGTTGCAAGTAATTATCCCATATACAATTTAATAACTCCAATTTGACTTTATGTTTCAGGTTTCCAGAGTAAATCAGTTCAACGTTCCAGGTTTTCAACAAAGGTGAGTATGGTAAGTATAGGTTATCTTTATGTTGCAGGTAAGTATTTAGCTTTAAGTTTACAACTTCTCAAAGTACGACTTTTGTTCAAATGTTTCAGAATTACTTCTACGCACTGTCCTAACTGCATTGGCCAATGGTTAAAGGGTAAGTTATAGTTTTCACTCACACGTGTCAGGGCCCTGAGGTATCCTTCCAGGTGTGATGTGGCGGTTGTGGTGGTTGTGGCGGCGGACGTCCGGTGGATTCCAAGGGATCTTCAACCAGATTGTTCGGCGCAGGACAGCAATTTCGATGGTCAGGGATCTTACGAAATGCGTCTTGAAAGTATTTGGGGGCGGTTTGACTCTAACAGGCTCAAGTTCACGGGCTGCTGGGCTCACGGTGACTCTTACTGAATATCTCGGGGGGGTCTGCTCGTGGAGGGGGCTGCCCGTTGGTTTTGTTCTGGATGGTCCCCCTCCGCTCCCTCGACGGACGGGCGCCTGCCAGGTGGAGTCTTCTGATTGGCTCCCTCCGCCGAGGGAGGGACGCTCTGGCTGGAGACGGCGTCTTCACGTTGAGGGGGGGGGGGTGACGTCACCTTTTGAGCTGACCACGGATCCGAATCTGAACAATACTCGCCGCGGGTGGCTATGACAAATTCGGATCGGAAGGGAGTTAACGAATTAACCCAGCCTCTTCACTGGAAAGGTTCCCCAGTGAGCGGAGGCTCACATATGTATAATACTCGTGTAGGGTAATAATTACCCTACAGTAAAAACATGACTACCTCAACCTGGGTATTACGAGTATGCATGGACCTGTGAATATTAGTGAAACAAATATTGTCATTATTAAGTCTACGAGTATAAAGGTATTCTTGTAAGTCATATTTATATTAGTTTATAAAAATGATTTATTATTAGTTTATAAACTAATAATTCAAGACTGGCACTTGAAATTGTCATGGCACAACCAAAAGAACCTGCTCTGGAGTCTTCATATTGTAACAGTAACACATCGCTAGCGATCCATCACCTCATAGCAGAGCGCCCAGTGTTCACTGTACCGCCATCGAAGTTTCGAAGGAATCAGTAACCTTATGGAAAACGAATCCACACAATTTCAAATTTAAAAAATTGTCTCTGTTCCATGAAATTCGAACATTGACATATGAAAATTGAAATTTTACGAATTTAGGTTCGACGCCTACAATCAAACGATGGACTTCGTCTTTAATGAGAATAAATACGATATATTACAAATCAGAATTTGAAAAAATTAAATACCATGTATCCACCCTTCGATTCAAGATTTTTGAGTTAGGGCATTTTTTAACTATCAACAACCCCTAGGATTTTGACCAAATAGAAGCACAACCTGAACACAAATGGGGCTCATGAACCCAATCTAATTGATGTTTATCAACGTTAACAGGCAAAAGTGGGCTGACGGACAAATCATTTCAATTTGACTTTGATACTCCTCGTATTTTGAAACGTATAACAAACAATTTTGTGATATTGTTGTAATCAGTTGTAATTCGCATTTCTATCCATTCTTTTCCTTGGCCGGTAAATGAGCTCTTCTCCGGAATGTAATTTATTGTTTAGTGAGGAAGATTGAAGATCCTCAGTTGAGGGAAGTTAATTGTTGATGCTACAACAATATGCTGATTTTCATAGGAGATCATCACTACATGTCAGTCTGAACAATCCCCGAAAATTTCATCACATTCGGATAGAAAATGTAAAAGTTATGGCTGTTTCAAGAATTATACGTTTGCGCATGCGCAGAGGGTACTATTGAACAGGAGACGATGATTTTCATATGGGACCATCTACACGCCAATCCGCACAATCCCTGAACATTTCATCGGAATCTGTCAATAACCGCATAGTTGTGCCCAATACAAGGATTTACACACACACACACACACACACAGACAGACCAAAACTGTTCAGGAAAGCCTAAAACTTAGAAGGCGAGTTCAACCCATTAGGGTTGAAATTCAGTGATGAAACAAACCCATTATGGGTTAGTGCCCAGTGATGCCGTTTGGCATTGCTGAAATTGGGGTCACTCTGGTGAGTTTTGTGACTACACTTTGGACTTCTTCTTCATTTTCTTACTTGTTTATCTCTCTTGGAGGGTTTGTTTATTTATTTTTCACCTCAGTGATCAGTGTAACCTCGTGTAGTGCAAGCATAACGCGTTTGAAGATGGGTCAAATTTTCGAACTCGACCCCCTGAGACATTCTCTGTCGTAAGAATAAATTTTTAATATTTCGGCGAAGTACGAATACACTTTAATCATCCTGAGATATTTTCTGGGCTTAGTATGAAGTTTTCGGATCGAATAAGTAGGATATCCGGCTATGGTGGCCGTGTTCATCTGTGCGATGCCAAACGGCATCGTTGGGCAGTTACTGACAGTTTTTTGAATTCATTTTGTCCACAACGCCTTTTTGTACTCATAGCGTGCATTCATAACTAGTGGTTTTCCGTAGATGATTGAATAGTATTTTTTATTTTTGCTTCTAATTTAAGACCTGGATTTTTCCTTCAAGATGCTCACGACGTGATCATCGACATGAATAATGACGCAGACATTTCAGTTGATATTTCCATCGAACCTCTCAATCCAGCTGAATTGTCAGATGACGATTCAGGCAATGTAGAAAACGAAATCCAAGAACTATCCGGCATTTGTCATGTAATAAATTGTTAGCCTCTCTCAAATTGTGATTGGAAATGTACGAATTGGCGGAAATGAATATCTTGAAGCAGAAGCAGTTGGAACTTCTACAGGACAACTGATGAGTGATGAAGATTTTATTTTGATGAAGAACCGATTGAAAGGAACTGGTCCCCGTAAGAGCCCTGCACAATGACTTGATGGTGTTTTTGTTGACGTCAAAGTGGCTAATAAATACAAAATGGGTACCTAATTTTCTTTCAGTTATTTGATGAAGAAGCATAAGGTACTCACCCGAACAAAATAAGAACACCACGGTTCAAATGCCTCAAGCAATTTACCAATAACATATCAATGGGTGAAAGGATCTGATGGATCAGAATATAAACAACTACCTTATTGGTACGCGGATGAAGAAGTGGTGGTGGTCTCCATTCACTTCTCTCCTTAAAATAACAAAAACATATAGCAACTGGAATTCAGAAAAGGTATTGTCGAGGTACGCCTCGAGCTAGACTTTTGGACGATATTTATTTCGATCGTGATGATCATTTTGTTACTCATACACCGGAAAAGAAATGAAAACGCTTTGCAGGGACCTCCTATAAGTCCCAAACCCGAACAATGTGCCCAAAATACAAAGTTGGGCTAGTGGGTGTTTTACTCTCTTTGTTACTAATAAAAAATTGTTCCAATTTTCAATGTAACCCTCTATTTGACAATAAATTTGTGATTGTACTTTTTTATTCACAACGTAGTATTATCCACATCATTTTATTTCCCTTTTCTGATTGCAAACGAGACATACTTCGGTCGCGCATCTCAATACTGTTCTAGGCGCTGTGTGCCCAACGATGCCATATGGCATCGGCCAATATTGACAAATTGGCTACAGATAGAATTTTTTAGATATTTTTCCCGTGATCCTCGGGTCAAAAATAGTAAAAACATGAAATTTCACAAAAAAATTCGAACAAAAATAATTACGGGCACTAATGGGTTAATGTTTGATTTTGGAGAACATTTCTATTTGAACCTTGGAAAAAATGCTTCCGCTTCCTTGGTATACTCGGAAGACAAAACTTTCCAATTTTTTACATACGAATACTAAGATAAGAACTCTAAAACTCTAATAATACCTTCATATATAACAAGTTTTGGTGTTCTATTATTACTTGAGAACGACGGGATCCCCACTTTCCGAGAGTAATGACCACCAACGACACCCCGTCTCTCGCCATCTATAACCTCTTACACCGGCAACCACCCACTTTCCTAGAGGGAATTTAGTTACTTACCCCCACTCCTCCCTCTGTCTGGTAGCGGTCTCAAACTCGGTTTGCCGTCCCTTCTGAAATGAATGGAACTCGCAACTCCATTAAACTAAACGTCACTTTCACCCTCGTCGCTTCATCAGCATCTTGCAACGCCCCATCAAAGTCCCTCACCAAACTGATTACCTGAACTTATCCTGCCTTATGGTTATGATACTGTGGTCCATTCTATGTCATACTAATAATATTATTAGTCAGTATATTATACTGATCTGTGTAACAAAACTCCATATATATTTCTTTCACGGTGGGCTTTTATGGTCTAAAGGTTACCCACGAGTACGAAGATAGTTCTGTCATGTCAAACATTGCAAGTGTTGGGTTTTTGTTTTGACATTCCAAAAGATGTCTTTTAGCTTGGTGTTTTTTTCACTTATACCTTTAATGCATAATTACCACTGCAGTTGAGAGCCCAATGGCTCTAAATCCCACTTTGTAATCTAACTCCCGATAAATAAACGAATCTAATACAAAGTAAACGAATACAATACAGTACAGTACTGCTAAAACAAACGAATCTAACTCCCAATGGCTAACTCTTTAGCTTGGTGTCTGTAAAAAAAAAAAAAAAAAAAAAATCAGCCCGAAAAAATGTAACGCGAGGATTGATGAACAATTTCGATAACTAGACTGCAAGAATCATTATTTGTTTGGGAGACCCGAGTTAGATTCCAGGCCGTGACATCAAGTAGGTTTTTGTGTTTCAATACCTCTCTTTCTAATATTCATCTAACTTCTCTCTTAATGGGGAGAATAATACCTAGACATATCCATGATCAGGTATTCTTTTTCCCATCGAGGGAGAAATAAGAGTTTTAATTTTTTTCTGTTATAACCTTATACCTGTTGTTGTATCTAATATTTGTACGAGAAGTATGGAGACGTCCGAGTTGAGCTAAGGTAACAATTTTGAGGTCATGATATGACAACTTTTGGAAATAAACGTACCTACTCTGGTGTGAGGATCGAGGTGGTTTGAACGATACGAATAAAATTATTCGCGATGAGATTGTGGAAAACCATTTTAATAAAAAAGGAGTTGATTAGAACGTTGTCTATTTAAATAACAATAATTATTGTTAAATACAATAACAATAAGTTATTTTTTGTTACTGATGATGACCTAACCGTCGAAATCGATTCAACTTCTAGCTAATTATTTTCGTGGGAATAGACAACGTTCTACTCAACTCCTTTTTGTATAGTTCGAACGAAATGAACTCAAGTTGAGTTAGAGATTAAATTAGTAAAGTAAAGTAAACAACAATTTCAGGTTGGATTTTCGTCCGACTGCCATTCCTGGCGTCGCGGACGTCATCAGCTGTCATCCAAAGAGAAGATCAGAATTAAATTCTGAGAACAAATTTTGTTCTGATGATTCAGCTCATGGCTTCCCATTGTCTCACCGTCTTGGGTTGTGACAAGGGAGGCGATGAGAGCCCCGGTCGCCGGAAAACGCACGCTGCCGGCGATGAGCCTTGAACCCACGACCCCCGCAGAAGTCGGTCCAAAGTCCACCACCCAAACAACGACTCTCCAACCACCGTATCCACATTGGACTCCTAGAGATGAAATTATGTACCTATGTTTAGTTGGCACCTTGTCCTTTCGTACTTGTTATAAATACACCCCCACACCATGGCCTGAGGCGTGCCTCACACCAGCTTCATCAGTTAAGAAGGTGGAAAGCAAAGAAAAGCGTCTTCTTCTTTATGTGCCTTCTTTAAGGGTGGACGTAGGCAATCACTGCGGCGAGAACATCGCGGTCCACCGCAGTCCTGAATAGGTCCTCCACACGCTGTATACTCGTCCACATTCTCAGGATGTTCAGCCTGGAAAGCCGTCTTCATCCAGCACCACGCCGAGCTACGATCTTTCCTTTCATAATCAAGTGAAGCAGCCTGTATTTTGTTCCCTCTCAATATGTGCCCCAAGTAAGCAATTTTTCGACACTTCACCGTGATAACGAGCTTCCTCTGTACTTGGGCTGTTTGAAGAACTAATTCATTTGAAATGTACGCCGTCCAAGGGATTCTAAACATCCTACGCAAGAGCCACATCTCAAAGGCGCCTATTCTGCTCAAGGTAGCAGCCTTTAGTGTCCAAGTCTCCGCTTTGTATAGCAAGAGACAGACCACACGTAACATTTCACCAAGAAAAGCGTAGGATCCATAAATACAGTGCCAACCGAAACTTTGGTGGGTTTTTCCATCAATTAAAAATAGTATTGCATTTTTAGAATAGAATGAGACCACCCAGAGCTCAGTAGAACCAATCGTTCGCTCCCCAAGAGAACTAAAGGGTCGGACTTACGAAAAATCAGAAACACGAGTGCGAATCGCGAAAATTTTATAAATTTTTAAAACAAATTTTATAATTTTTTAAAAATTTTAATGTAAGTTCATTTATTCTATGATATACACAACATTCAATACATACTTAACCCTAATTGGACCATGGTGTCACTAATGTCACCGAAAACGTCTTAAGAACTCTACATTTGTCCCAAGGTGTCAGTGGCATAACCGAAATTTAATTTAATGGACAGCAGAATTTTGTGTGGGCTATTGGAAGTCTTAAAATGGAGTTTAGACCAAAAATTCCAAAGAAAACGATGACAAAATTTTCCAAAGACGTTTTCGGTGACACTAGTGACACCATGGCCCAATTAGGGTTAAATACGTAAATACTACGGCCCTCTTTAAGAAAACATGCTGAGGGTCGGAGTGCTCATTTTCTATTTATTCTATTACAATTTTAATTTGAAAATATGGTTATGCGTCTTTATGAATTAGGCAATCCTAACATTGTCGGGCACACGGCAGCGATAAAAGGTTTATGTTGAGCATTGCGAGAGTCCCACTGTTGATGGTTTTACAGACAATGGCTCACCTGTTTCAAAACTGAGCGAATCTCCTTAGAGTCTCCCTTTCGAAATGCAGACACAAAGTTATAACGTAGTTTAGAAAAGAGGACGAAGAGGGCCAAAGGGTTTACTTTTCGACACACGGAGCTGATTGTATTTATGCATCATGTTTAACTCGCCCTGTAACATGTTTAGTGTGAGACCCTTCGGGGAGCTGTCCTTAGGTTAATTGAGTTAATGTTCCAGCTCTGGAGGGACCCAAAAACAGACGAGCTCATAAGCAAAGGGTTAGTTTAGGGCGAGAGAGCATCTGGTGGACCGCTCCTGAATTAGCTTCTCCGATAAATCTAATTTGACTGAACACAGAACCAATTTTACCACACAAAATAAACGTTTGTGAAGATAGTTTGGAATTTTTGATTTTTCCCAAGAATGAAGACAATGCTTCCGACTTTAGTACAAACGAAATATTATATGGACCTTTAATTTTTTATATTCACAATTTATATAAATTAAACACACAATTGGGAGTTCTTTCCGATTTATTTATATGGATTTTTCAGAATATTTTGCAATCCTTCAAGAATTCGACAGCTAGGAACTTTTCTGGAACTAACTTTTAACCACCAAGATGGAGCAAAATCCAATTATTATCAACGTATTGGAGAATCTGTCGTAATCAGAGTACTCTCTCGACGGCCTAAGATAATGTCCTTTTCATCAAAAGCGCTCGCCTCCTGTACTCGACTTGCTGGTTACGATGGATTCTCCAATACGGTACGTAGATAATAATTGTATTCTCATGACTAGCGGAAATAACCCCATAAATTTAATACTTCTATTAATACATTTAATAGAAATCGATGTTCTAGAGAAATCAAATTCTTAGCGAGTGCACGTGTGCAGTTGGTTCACAGAACACCCATCTAGGGACTGAAACTCGTACTCAATGTGTGAGAACTTCATCCTACTGGAAGGATCCAACTGATCCAAATTGAATGTAATGTATAGTCAATGGTCTTGGAGCAAGAAAAAAACATCCAAATTCGAGCAATTTTGAATTATGTATTTTGCCGTTTAATGGGCAAACGCCTTATCTCAAAAATCAGAAAAATTGGGAAAAAATTGACTTTTTAATCGATTCATCCCCATACGATGGTGGAATAAAATCGATTGGATTGGATTTGGATTTTGGATTGGTGTTTTTGAAGGTAAACTAGCAAGAGAGAGGCTTTGCCATGAAAAATAAATTCATTTGATAGGTGATGTTTTTGAAGGTGAAACACTTCAATAGTTTCACCTTTCGAAGTAGGAATACCTCGGTAATGTATATAAAAAATCAACTGCTGAAGCACTAGAAAACACCTCACACCCCGACTAGCTGTGCTAATATTGGTTGCAACGCCCTCACGATTTCCCGATAACTTCCTCATAATAAATCCGAAGCCGTATTAGTGAACGAAGTATTATTTGGTGAACAAAATGGTGAATTATTTGGTGGAAACAATGAGAAAAATCAAGAAAAAATATTATTCACTACTTGCAGTATTCAAAACTGGGATTTGGAACAGTACAAATGAATTCATTATCTTACTTGGAATGCCATTGGTAACATACCGTTTCTATGATAAAAATATATTAGTTTTAGTTATTCAAAACAATTTTCTATCTTTTTTAATGAATTTGTAGAATAGAAATTAGTGAGGAATATTTAAGTGTATGGTAGACGACGGATTAGCTGTCAAAATCTCGTTTATGAAAATTGAACCATGTTGAAGTCGTTGGAAGTGAAAGAAATGGACGTAAGTAAATTTGAGATACGATTTAAAACTTAGAACGTAAGGTGATCTTGACCGCCACTTTGAATTAAACTCTGACAATGAAATATATAATTAAATACCAACAGCAGAGACAATTTTGAATAAGTCCTTTCATGCAGTATGAGTTAATGAATAAATTTGCAAACAAGTTTTCAAAGCTATGTTTAAGAAAATCAAAATATTAGTTATAATACAACATAGTTATATTATAACTCACATAACTGTCATATTATGACAGATACGTCATCCTTGTGGGTGTTGCGCACACCACTAAACGTTAACATTATACAATAATTAACCTTTTGGTTGAACTTTTTTTTAAGAACCTCAAAAAATACTCTCCCCACTCGGCTATTGCATATATTGGTATCCTACAACGAATATACGCAGGTTTTCATTAGGTAGGTATTTAAATAAATTGTTTATATTATTATTTACAATTTATTATTAAACACGTTTCTTGGCACATTTTCTGAAATTCAGGCTCAAACGGGTTCTCAAAAATTTCTGGATAGGAACTCGTCTTTTATGAACATTTTGGCAAAAAATTGACATTTTTGCGTAACAATTACCCAAATTATTTATCGCTATATAAATATATATCCCTATATGTATCGTTATATGAGTATGTAAATACATACTGTGATGATGATAGTACCTTTTTGATAACAATTCATAGTTCCTATATTCTTTTGTTTCGACATTAAATCCCGGGAGAGGGAAGATGTCATGATGATGGTGTTTAATAGTTATACTCAACCCCATAATATTGTCATCTGGTCCTGGATTTCATAAATAAAGATTCATTCCTTAGCTGGTTTCTGAATTTGCAAGTTATGACTTATTTTCTACATCCAGCAACTTTCTATTACCGTAACATTACATCTCGGGACTATATGATTCTTGGAAAAACTTTTTTTTCTTCAAACTTTATTGTACATACCTAGTGCGTCGCAGTTGGGCTAGGTGAATAGGTATACGATCGTACCATTCAACGTGAAACTTGAAAAGTGGATTCCACCCAATGGTGGACCACAACATAAGTTAAATTATATAACATAAATTAAATTACAAACAACACAGGTACTAAGACTTAGATTATGTAGGAATATAATAACTGTTACATTTTTGGTAACAGTACACGAATTTCAGTGAAAAAAAATCCTTGAAAAATCGTCAATTATTTGACGATTTTTTTTGATTGTTTCTTATTATGATTTTCCAGTATTTAAACCAGAGCAAACATATTCAGCAACAAACCAAAAATAGTAGAATCTATTACTCAAACTCTAGAATCAATCATGACATTATATTCTAACTCCTTGTAAATATTGTGTAAATTATTACACAACAGAAATTATTTTTCTACATAGATCACTCGTCTGCAAAGCCACCAACCATACAACATGAAGAAAAAAATCAATAGCATTTTGGTCAGCTAAAATTTGAACGGAGATTAGGCCTCTTTTGCGATTCACACTCGTGTTTCTGATTTATCGTACGTCCAACCTCTAAATTCTCGTAGGGAGCGAACGGTTTGTTCTACAGTGCTGAGCGTGGTCTCAAAAAATTTTTAAAATTATATACCATCTCAAATTGATGGAAAAACAATACCTTTTTATCAACATTTTTTGAGTTTTGGCGTTTTCAGAATTCGTTTTTCGACCCTTAGAAGTGACCTACATAAACCAAAATCTTCTGGGCACTACCAAACCCCAAATGGAGCCTACACACCAAATTTCATCAAAATCGGTCCAGTGCTGAATGGAGAAAGTACCGCGTACGGCGGACGGACGGCCAAATTTTTATTCGGTTTTTGGATTTTACGTAGGTACCTTGAAACGTAAACCATCAAATTTTGAGGGAGTGATAAAAAAAAAAAAAAAATTTCTTGGTCGATTCCAAAGGTTGATTATTGAAAAATAATAAACCAAAAGCCGCACCCAGGGGTCTTCCTACATGCATTCGTACACAGTCAATCGAACTATCATTTCTACTCGCATTCACCTTACCTATAGCCCAGTTCCGCAGAGGACGGTTTGCCCCTCAAGGTGCCGACCTCTAGCTCCTTTTAGGAAACTTATCGCAAAACTAGTCTTCATAGGTAAATGTTCGCCAAGGTCCGCAGATATAGGATCTTCAGCACTTCTCCCATCTGTGAGCCTAACAGCGCCGAGGATATAGTGCAAAAGCTGTAGGCTTAGGGAAATAAACTGAGTAGGGTCCAGGCTAGTTTCAAATCAGCCCATCGAGAGGATCATCGCCCTCACTCGAATCCACGCAGACACAAGCTATTGTTTTTGTACTACACACCGAATTTCATCAAAATCGGTCCAATACTGAATGGAGAAAGTGCCGCGTATGGCGGACGGACGGCCAAATTTTTATTCGATTTTTGGATTCTACGTACCTTGAAACGTAAACCAACAAATTTTTTTTTCTTGGTCGATTCTAAAGGTCCATTATTGAGAATAATAAACCAAAATTAGAATTAAGTTGAATTGCATTATATTGAACGTCAATAGGTACGAAGCCAGTCGCTGCAAAAGTCAGTTGTTGCCGAGTTCACTGATTGAAAAATGGCGTTCAATTAAATATAACATGTTTGCTTTTTTCGTCCTTGAACATGATCATTTCCCTGACTGATCAATGTTAGATGGCCCAGGAATAGCCAGTGAATAAGCTCCGTTGCTATAACAACGGGTAGGAATTTCGGTTGAGCTCACGGACAAGAGGGACCCAGGGAGATGGAAGTGGAGTTGGATTAGGACGTAATTAAGCTGTTCTAGTAGACTAGACATGCCGCTACGCAGTTCCACTATAATTCCAACAGAATATCGTGTCTACCAATGCAACTGTAATAGCTACAACATGTATTAGCTATCTCATTTCATGGTAATATTGTGGAAACTTAAACGAGTCCAAATGAAGGTGGAATAATGAGGTATGATTTTTGGGGCTTTGATTGCTGAAATAAGGATGGACTGCAACCTCCTTGCATGTTCCAGGTTGATAAGTTACATCCAGGCCTGTTATGGTTCATTATTTTCAACTATTAGTCTTTGGAATCGAGCAAGAAAAAAAATTTAACCCCCCTCAAAATTTGACTTTTTACGTATCAAAGTACGTAGAATCCGAAAATCGAATAAAAAATGTTCCGTCCGTCCGACCGATTTGGTTGTAATTTGATACATGCGCTCCATTTGGGATATAGTTGTGCCGCGAAGCTTTTGGATGATGTCAATCACTTCTAAGGGGTGAAAATTGAGGGTTGAAATGTTCAAGAGTGCCCTAGCTCGAAAACTCTCTAAATAAAGGCATCGTTTTTTCACCAATTTTAGATACAGGGTGAGCTACGGAAACTTACTTATTTGAAAAAATCACCGTTCGGCCTGGTGGGGTTGTAGAAGGGGGGACAATGGCCCATTCGAAGGTGGAGCTCCTAAAGTTTTGTTACCTGTACGGTTAGTTGCCACCATGCTTTGGACAAGAGAGCAGCGGGCGTTAGCCCATGGAAGATGGTTAGCCCTAGAAACCATGGTTAGCCCTAGAAACCTTTTTTAGGACGTCCCACAGTAAGACTTGGGCGTCCTTATGCGATCGATCTGGGGTGAAGGAGGACAACCGTTGAGTGTTACACTCAACAGAAAAAAGAATAACCACACAGTAATCCGTTTTAGACCATTCTGAATCCAAATCCGCGAAAAAAACCATAGGTGTATGTCTGTGTGTGTGTGTGTATGTGTGTATATGTGTATGTGTGTGTGTATGTATGTGTGTAACAAAATCTTGTGTACTCTGCCCAGGCCTTAGTTCTCAACCGATTTTCCTGGTTCTTTTTTTGTTCGACGCGGAAAACTATCTAGTTGTGCACTACGTCGCCGGAATTTCGAATTTTGCCTTTTAAGGAGGGGAAAGGGGGGGTTAATGCTCAAAAAACGTGTGTTTTTGGGCATAATCTTGTGGGCTCTGCCCAGGCCTTAGTTCTCAACCGATTTTCGTGGTTCTTTTTTTCTTCGACGCGGAAGACTATCTAGTTGTGCACTACGGCGCCGGAATTTCGAATTTCGCCTTTTAAGGGGGTGAGAGGGGGGGTTAATGCTTAAAAAACGTACGTTTGCGGGCATAATCTTATAAACTCTGCCCAGGCCTCAATTTCCAACCGATTTGTGTGTTTCTTTTTTTGTTTGACTAAAATAACTTCCGATTTGTACATGATTTCACCAGAGTACCAAAATTTGCAAGAGGAGGGGCCGGGTGGGGGGATAATATTCACAAAATATCCAATTTTTCAATATTTCGATTCCTTTACTGCTTACTGATAATTAGTAAGCACCACTTTTATTTCCATGGTGGTACAGGAAGTAATTCATGCAAATCCCAAGGTATATTGAGAATTTTTCCTCAATTTCAAAGCTTGGATACAATTATTGTATCCAAGCTTTGAAATTGAGGAAAAATTCTCAATATACCTTGGGATTTGCATGAATTACTTCCTGTACCACCATGGAAATAAAAGTGGTGCCACCATGGTGCCAGGGCACCATAAACCTCATATTTCTTGGGTTTTTTGGTGTTTCACCTTGAATACGGATGTGACATTCGTCAGACTGCCTACAAACCTAATAGATGAAAGTTCAATGTTACGACGTATTTCCGCTTTGGTGCCAGACTGGCACCATTGGTGGTGGGGGGGGGGGGTGAACTCGAATTCGCATGTTGGGTGTCGTAGATCATGGATTTTAAAATGCTCTTCAGATTCGAGGCTATCATGCCGCTAGAAGTGTTATGGTTTATAATGGTGGGGGGTGGGGTGTCATTATTTCTTCCCTAAAGTAATAAATAAATTACATCGAGAGAAACAGTCTTATCGCTTAACAACTGGTTAAACTGATCCAATACTTATCCAATGGGACGTCCCCTAGAATGCATGCATTACTAAACAATATGTTTTCCAATGATCGGTCAGTTATTGCGACCCAACGAGCCTTCCGTGCGCGCTTCCAAATTCGTCCTTATGGAGCAGTTCCCCGTCGGAATTCGATTCTAACTTGGGCTACCACTTTTCGGGAGACTAGAAGTGTTGCCAGAAACCGAACTGGACCTCAACGGACCTCCAGAACCCCAGAAAACGTTGAGAGAGTGAGGCTGTCGGTTTATCGCTCCCCCCGTTGTTTGGCTCGCAAACAGGAAGCTGCTCTGAGGATTCCAGGCACAACTGTTGGACGGATTCTCCACGATGATCTTTAATTTCATCCCTATAAATTGGCTGTAGTGCAGGAATTGAGCGAAAGGGATTTAATCGCCCGCCAAACTGCATGTAAAGCACTGCTCGAAAACCTGCCCCATGACGCGATCGTTTTCTTCAGCGATGAGGCCCATTTTCACATTTCTGGCATTTTTTTTTTTATGGGGCTACTTGAAGTCAACTATTTATAACGATCTTCCACGAACCCTAGAACACCTAAAAAACAACATTCGCGCCGCCATTGCCGAAGTACCCGTCAATATGCCGATCAGAGTGGAGAGAAACTTTGAAAATTGTTTGAACCAATGTTTAAACAATAGGGACCATCATTTGATGGATGTGAGTTTTAAACCCATATGAAAAAAAATTCAAGAGTTGTCCTTTAAAATAAAATAAAAAACATAACGATATCTTCATTACTTTTTTTAATTGACCATTCAAATAAGTAAGTTTCCGTGGCTCAGCCTGTAGTATTGAATTTTAAAAAAATTTTTGAGACCACCCGGAGCTCTGCAGGACAAACCGTTCGCTCCCTACGAGCACTTAAAGGTTTTCCTTCGATAAAACCGAATCACGAGTGTGAATCGTCAAAGAGGTCTTATCTCCGTTCAAATTTTATCTGACTAAAATGCGATCGCTGTTCATTTCTTCGATTTGTTTTCAGGTTTGCTTTTTGCGTAACCAGTAATCAAATTTCCAAATGAAGCTTTCTATTTTTCGAATCGAGGGTGAAGGGATTAGTTCTATCTAATAAACTTGATGGTGAAGGCAGTATAGTGTGGTAGGTAGTACCTACCAATAGTTGGTAGGTGAAAAAAAACGCTGCAAATCATTGCCCAAAGATTTATTATTTTCTGTATAGATCACCCTTATGTATAGATCTCTCCCTACCAACCATAAGTAACTACTTCCTACTAGGGCATTTTTGAAAATTTCAAACCTTCATTTCCATTTGGTTGGTGGTTGGGGTTGAAACTAGGTAGTAGGTACCTACGGTTGGTAGGGAAGGATCTATGCAGAAGGGTGATCTATACAGAAAATAATAAATCTTTGGGTAATGATTTGCAGCGTTTTAAACTTGATTTACCACAGTTTATAATGTTATATACCAACCTATATGTCTATCAAAGTAATCGACATAAATGAGCATGAAAGAAGTAGGCTATATCAACTTTCCAGCTGATTGAATTTCTTTTCAATGTCATTCTAATACTACCCTCTTTTCCGCTTCTTCACAAGTTTTTGCTATTCGTCACTATTACTGGCTGTGATTTTCCATTTGATGCACCCCAATACGTAGGTCTGATCCTTCCCCTTCGCCCTTGGTCGATCCCTTTCTTGGCCCCTATGCCCAACAAGGATCTTATACGGAATACCGGCTTCGCCCATTCGTACGTCAAGCCCCAGCCTATCTATACCGGAAAGGTATGACAAAGTTTGATGGTGGAGTGTCATTATTAATATTGTACAGTTCCTTGTTGAACCTTTTCCTCCTCGTTCAACCATCACATACGGATCTTTTTATCCTTCATGGGATTTTCCTTTCAAAAAGGCGAGCTAGGCAGAGTTTCCTCTCTGGATGGTCCAAGTTTCACAAGTGTAAGTCACCACAGTCCTCACAAGAGTTTTACAAATGGTCCATTTTTGTGGGGCAGGATAGAACTTTCGAATGAAAAAGCTTCAGGAGAGAATAGTACGCACAGTATGCCGCTAAGAGTCTTGTCATTATTTCTGTCGATGCAGCACTAGAGGGTTGTTTGAACCAAGTTACTCGAAGCTGCAAACTCACAGCAAACAGTAGTAGTAAGCCCCATCCTTCCTCCATCTCTCTGCATTGCCTCGAATGAAGTCTCTAGTGCTCGCAGTGACCTAGCGATATCTGGGTCATTTGTATATGCAATACTTGCACTTTTTCAAAATGAAATATGGTACCCTGGCGTTAGAATTTGCTTCTTTTATTAATTTATTCATTTATTATACCAGTTAACCCAAGGCTGAATTTATTTGAAAAAAAAAGAAAAAGATTGACGAAAAATAATGCGAAATCCAAAACAATGAATGAATGTGGTTCCAAAACATGAAAACAAAAGGTGAACCCTACCTAGGAGCTCCTTTGATAAAGAATAAAGTGTTGCTTTACAAAACTATATATTGTATTTTCTAAGTCCCGAAAAAAGTGCTCCGAAAGACCGAGGAAAATAAGTAAACAAAATGACCGACCGATTCTTGTGGATCAGGGCAGCTACTCGTCGAGACTGCACCCAGGCGGTCCGGTAGGGAAATCCTTCCCACTAAGATTATGCAGTGCTGAATCGACTCGGCATACATAAGTTGCTGCTTCCTGAAGGAAAGTACTGAAAGCAGAAGGGCTCGTGGTAAGCACCATGTGATCCCACCTATGACGGGTTGAGGAGGGTAAATCGGTCGTGGTACTGTTGACTGTTGGTACTACATCGATCGACATTGGTACGAATCCACTGGCCTGATGCAGAATCCAAGAATCGAGGATGATAATACTGGCGATCTCAACAACCAAACGGACAGTTGTAGCTAGTAGCGTTAAATTGGAAGATGGTGTCAGCTATGACCTTCTACGATGAACTAAGGAACTGTGGAGGACCTGTAGGCCTCTCATTGACTTTAACGACACTTGCTGGATTACACTGAGTCACTAGGTTCACTGATTGTCACGGCTCTTAGAAAATAAATAAAGTAGGTAGCTACCTATCTAGTTGTCTTAACACAGGGTGATGTTGGAGACTAGACCAGAAAGGTCCTTGCTTTGCTTTACCTCTACGGACTCATAGGGTTCCCCCCAAGGCGTTGTAGGGAGGTAATGACTATGTTGACATCTCCCTCGTGCGAGTCCTGACCTCTGCGCTATCTCCCCCCTTCCAGTACTTGACTTGTTTATTATCCTCCCAGTCACTTCCTTATCGAACAATGCTTAGGTAAATGTGATTGGGTTTATATGGATGGTAAGCAGGAACTTGCAAAAATTGAATATAATAGATTAGAGTTGGATATTTCCTTACTGAAAATTCATGGAAATGGTTTTAGGCACATTATACACTGGTACACATTGAGATAAAATCAAGTCGATCGAAAGTTTTCTTGTTAAAACTCCATCCGCTCGAACAAAGGTCATTGAGTAGAAAAAAAAAAACAAATGTAGAGGTTTGGCGGGAAAACTGGGTTAGCGCCATGTTCTACACCTAGAAGTGAGCCCTAAACGAAGGGAGAGCTGAGATGGGTTCACACAGTGCAACAACAGCTACGCTGTATGTGCTAAACAACCTGTTGCTTGGCATTTTCGAGGTAAATTTTTTTGCTTCTTGTGAATGGAGCATTTGACATAACTCTAAAAATTTGGGCGATTTTGAGAGCTGAGATAGTCTTGATTGAAGCTATGTGGCACACCCACTTGGCAGACGTTTTTAAAATTAGTGTAACGAAATGCCTTTTCCTCTATTGGACAGTACTAATATCCACTTCGTATAACTGTGTTCCTTCAAATAGTCTCCGAGTTTCCAAAGAAGTTCTCTGCTTACTACTAAGAATTAATATATTACTGGGAGAAGGATACTGAGAGAAGAATCTCATTTCAATAACCTGAGTTCAAACGGCGTTTGAAGACGGCAGTCAGCCCCTTCAATATTAATATAGTAGTTGAGACTGGTACACCGGTCCCGAAGTGGTGGAGCCTCATAATCGCAACGCCACGAATTACTTCGGCTTCTGAGCTCTTTATTGTGGCCCCTTCATATCGGATGGCACCCTCATTTCCTGGTATTTAAACGTCGTCAGTGCTTTTCACGGTTGCCGGAGTATGGAGCGGGCTCGTAATGAGTCCCTTCATCCTCCCTTAGGTGTTATAGGAGGTCCTGGGGACTCCATATACGTACCAACGTCTTTCAAATTAAGCCTCATATTTCCTTGGGGGAACCCAAGTGTAGTCGGCAGGCTCGAGGCTTACCAATTTACATTATTGCCTTTTTTCCTCTGTCTGTTTTACTTGTTTTCTTTCTTTATTGGGACGAAGCGACGCATTTCAAGCACTTCCTTTCTCTTTTGGGGCCTGGCTTCGTAATATAACCAAGCAGTGAAACAAACTTTCACGACATGTATTACTCCTAGGTTTCATGAGGTTTTCCCTCGTTACACCACTGTTCCATGGTAAATATAACTGAGAGACGAAAGAGAATACCTATAGCAAGGACAAAATTTCATGAAACTTCAATCTGATGCCATTCGAATTCTACATGGAAAGGGGTCAACAACTATAGGTTTTCCAGGGTTAGTACAGTACCTGGAGAAGTTTCTCATTCAAGATATTGCGAATCTGACAGGAAAATTTGAGGTAGATGATCTAAGGAGGAGAGATTAGTAATTCAAGAATAAATATATTTTAAGTTAGAGTGAAGTTTTCAGAGAGGTCAACAAGTTTTGGAACTATCGTTATTATTTACATGCAAAAGAGTTAAATTAATTTGTTGTTATTGTAAGGAGCTGTGATAAAGAAGGCTGGTTTATCTCAGTAATTTATTTTTTAGGAAAGGGATATTATTTATTACTAACATATTTTGCAACCAAGTAAATAGGGGAAAAAATCTGTTACAGTAGCTGATTGGGAGTTAGCATCACAGGATAGACGACCTGTCCATTATCATAGGATAGGCCACCACCTATCTATTATAATAGGCTAGACCACCATTCACCTGTTATTATAGGCTAGACCACCACCTATCTTTTATCATAGGCTAGACCACCACCTATCTTTTATCATAGGCTAGACCACCACCTATCTGTTATCATAGGCTAGACCACCACCTATCTGTTATCATAGGCTAGACCACCACCTATCGGTTATCATAGGCTAGACCACCAACTATCTGTTATCATAGGCTAGACCACCACCCACCTGTTATCATAGGCTAGACCATCACTCATATTTTATCATAGGCTAGACCACCACCTATCTGTTATCTTAGGCTAGACCACCACCTATCTGTTATTGTAGGCTAGACCACCACTCATCTTTTATCATAGGCTAGACCACCACCTGTCTGTTTTTATAGGCTAGACCACCACCTATCTGTTAACATAGGCTAGACCATCACATCTTTTATCAAAGGCTAGGCCACCACTTACCTTTTGGTTTATTATTTTCAATAATGAACCATTGAAATCGAGCACAATAAAATATATTTATACTTACTCCCAATACTCGGACTAACTATCCTCGATTATTTTTGAAAATGACCCATCAGATGAAACGTTAGAGGGAATTTTGAATTTGGTTTGTGATTTGTAGGTATTTTTGAAATCAGGATTTGATTTTCAGTAGCCTGGCATGAAACTGAATGCCGTATAAAACCTCTCACCTGCAATCACCTCTGTGCCACTCCAGGCTGGCGAGAACTGGAGGGTCAACAGGGGTGTTGGTTGTTCGCTTTGGCCCTTTGAGGTCTGACCACCCTCAGGCGGATGTCAGAGTGAAATCCAATAGTTGAGCCGCTCACGTCTCCACAACACTGACGTTCATTACGGACAGGAATTCAGTTCAACCTTTCGCAACCTATTGGAAATGCATTGTTAGAACGATCCCTCCCGGTATCAATACTCTGCAGTCAAGATGTGGGCGAACATAAAAAGCATTCAACGTTCATAAATAAAATGATAATGGATAAAATGAAAAACATAATCTATTTTCTCAAAACTAATGTGTTATGGAGTTTAAATGAATAGGTTGAATAGGTTCCACCAACAGCAATAAACAATTACTTAAGGCACATCACAGAAAGCACGTCTTCTACAGCCACAAGTACGAGGGAACTTGAATGGCATTGGTCGAGAAAGTGAAGGGCATAACCTGTCAGGTGCCTGTAGAAAATGACGCTGTCTGTTGGGTGGGCAATATAGCTTCCTCAAATTTAATAACTTGAACATTTTACATATAGAATAGGATGTTGTAAAAACTATTGGTTGTGTTATTGAACAGTAACACTGATAAATTTTCGAATTTAAAACTGAATTTTGACGTCCTTCTGAGTTGGAAAAAATAGATCATGGATATGTCCATTGTTTCTATAAATATACCAAAATTGTTAAAAAAAACTAACTCCGATTGCACGTAATTTATATCGCAGTATTCTAGAGAACCTTGCTTCATAGCTACCGATGTGTAGCTACGGTTTTGTTGGTATCGCGTTTCATTTTTGTGGCAAAAAGAAAAAAAAATTCCTTGACCCCCAGCCGAAAGACATATTTTGTAAAAAAAATCGATTGTTTTTGTTGATTTTAGTGTAATTAACCTTTGGAATTGAGCAAGAAATTGAAAAACATACTCATCTCCCCCTCCCCTCTCAAATTTAGATGTTTTTACTTAGAATCCAGAAATCGAATAACACATCGAATGTCAGCTGATCAAAGGAAGTCTTTGTTCGTTGTTTGAATGTAATTTCATGTCACTCAGATGTACACTTTTTACAACTAAGAACCTAATTCCATGATGAACACCCACTTTGTCCACAACCGTCAGATACCGATGTTATTGCTGGTAGGTACTATTAATGGAAAATCCCCATTTTTTTGCAGGCGGGTGATCTATAAAAAAAATAATAATCTGTAGTGTACTTGATGATTTGATGCGTTTTCACCGTGGTACCTACTGATCGATTCGCAAATTCTTTTCAGAAGCAGCCCTAAACTATCCTATAAATTTGAGTTGAGCAAGATCTAGAAGTTGATGAACATGTAAAATAAACAAAACTTTTCTACTTTTATACCAATACATATTGGACAAATAATTACTTTCTATAGCTATAGGATAATTACTGGAAAATTCACAGAGACTACAATCTCATGATTTGTGAGGAATTAACGAAACAAAAACTTCCAATCGCCTGAACGAGTCACGCCCAAACGGCTGAATCAATATATCTCAATCAGATGGATCAAATTTACTCAAACTGCTGGACCAATCAAGCTCAAACGGCTGAATCAATATCTCTCGATCATTTCATATCAATGCATTTCATTGTTACGACAAATAAAACTGAATATAATTCTGAACAAATGAATCAAACATACTCAAACTGCTGGACCAATCACGTTCAAACGGCTGAACCAGTCACTAACAATCAAATAGTTTTACTCACCAAGTTATGTATGTTCCTTTAATTTTTTTGAAGTTGAAATACGTTTTGATATGCAATGTACTATTCGCACCATTGCACTAGGCATCATTGTATACATGATGATAATAAACTAATTTATCTAGTCATCCATGTATCCTGACAGGTTCGAGTAGTAAGCCGATTCATCCACAGTTGGAAGTCAGACCTTACAAATAAGTACCAGAATACAGAAGAAAATAGTAACAAGGTAGCGTGGGAGTGAGATCACGGTCCAATTCACATTATCCATCGACAGAATAAAGATAACGATCTATAACGACACAGTTTGAGCGTCGATTTATTGACAGTCCTGTTACCGGGGGAAAAGAGTTGGTTGGAGGAGCGAGAGGAGGGAAACGTATTTTCCGATAACTTCGTTAACGGAATTGTGATTGGCGAAGCAGAACGGTCTCATGAAAGAGAATTGTTTCACTTGGTTACGGCACTTCATCATTTGCTACCTGCTCAGAACATTGTGGAGGATTGTCTCAATTTGGTAACAAAGTTTTCAAGAAAATCCGCATCTAAGTATTTCCAGAACAGTATACTATTATGCAAACTTTTCTGCGGACCCAATTTTGGTTTATTGGTTTATTATTTTCAATAATGAACCTTTGGAATCGACCAAGAAAAAAAAATGTTAACACCCCCTCAAAATTTGATGGTTTGCGTTTCAAGGTACGTAGAATCCAAAAATCGAATAAAAATTTGGCCGTCCGTCCGCCGTCCGCCGTACGCGGCACTTTTGCCACTTAGCATTGACCGATTTTGATGAAATTTGGTATGTAGGCTCCATTTGGGGTCTAGTTGTGCCCCGAAGGTTTTGGTTGATGTAGGTCACTTCTTAGAGTTCCAAAATCAATTTTGAAATTTTGAAAACTCCCTAACTCAAAAAATTTGGATATAAAGGTACCTATTGTTTTTCCTTCAATTTAAGATTCTATAGAATTTTTAGAATTTTTTGGGAGCTCTGTAGGACAAACTGTTCGCTCATTACGAGAATTTAAAGTTTGGACGTACGATAAATCAGAAACACGAGTGTGAATCGCAAAAGAGGCCTAATCTCCGTTCAAATTAATGCTGGCGAAATGCGATCGATGTTTTTCTTCATGTTGGATGGTTGGTGGCTTTGCAGACGAGTGATCTATACTATATGATCTATATCTATATAGGAAAATAAAAAATAATAAACTATTGTGTAATAATTTGCAGCGTTTTTCTATACCGTCGGCCATTTCAAATGTAGCCCGTTATTCATTCTATTTGTTACACTTCGCCTCTGACCGTGATACATGCCTCGTCTCTACCTAAATCTATAGGGTTTACAAAAAATAGGTCTGGTAAACTTCTGGAGTTGATTCTACAACTAATTTGTAACAAAAAGTGCCTCTTAGACTTTTTTTGGAGGCTCGGTTTTCGTGCTATTTCATTTTAAATTTCATTCCAGTTGAGTCGTACCTAACTCCCTTATTTTGCTGTGTAAATTCAAATTTGAGGACACCGTTGGAGAGAGCATTAAATTTCCGATCGGATGAATGTCTGGCTGTTTTTTAACCCTCCGATACGCGCGGTATCAAATGATACAAAATTTAGTTTTGAAAGGTTTTTATGTCCCCTATCGTATGGTTTTGATAGTACCCTTCTCGTTACCTTCCAAACTTCGAATCCTCTTCGTAATAATAATAAGTTGGCCTGTCACAGGAGCCACCTGTCGTGCCTGCAGCTGAATTTAACAAATCAATATACCTGATTGCTTCCTTAGCAACACGTAATCAAATTTCTTAATGAAGGAATTCTTTATTTCTTCGGATGGAGTGTGAACCTTTTATTTCATCTAAATAAACTCGATTATGGAGCGAAAACATGGTTGGTAGGTAGTGAAAATGGCAATGTGGTGTTCTTTGCTGGCGCTTGATCAATATAGAAAAGTAATAAACCTTTGTGCAATAATTTTCTGCGTTTTTGATAATAGTTTAATCCTCCAAGACTGGTCAAGCTGTTTGCAAGGGGCTGGGTTTTACTGTAAACGGGCTCTCAAGGAGTGTATGAATTATATGTAATATTGCTAGATTGATTGTATTTAATATTTAGGTGCAACAATAAATCACGTAAAAAAAAAACTTCAGGGCTCAAAGGACGTTTTATTCAGTGAGGATACCAACCGTCAATATGAAATGAGATGGTGAAGACGCCACCATAATTATTTAAGACCAAAATTCTATGATCAATTCGAAGAAGAAATGAACCAAACACCAGCTTTCGGGGGACAAATGGACAAATATAATAACCCAATTAAATGTAAAGATGTATCACTGATTGTAGAGAACAAATTCTCTTCTGCACTCTTTTCGATTGTAATAAACGTTTTCAACTGCCCGAGAACATCACGATTTTTTTGCTTTCATTACAGTGTCCAGCACCAGCTGTGGCGGATGTCCACGAAACCCTCCAAAAGATTCGAGCTGCAGCCAACCGAGTCGGGTTTAATCTTTGGGACATTTTTAGAACGATGGAACCGCCTGGGAAAAGAGTCACTGCTCGTAAGCTGAACATCACTACAATGGGGTGTGCGCATGGGTCGGAGAAACTGTTTATTGTTATTTTTAATCTAAACTGGACCTCATTCTGAGAATTTTGACTAGAAGACCTTTTTCTATGATTTTTAGAAGTTTAGAATGTTTTGTAACGTCACAGTGGGCTGGGGGGTCCCGCCCAGGCAGGAGGGGAGCGTGACGCCATAAACATTCGAAACTTTAAAAAATCATAAAAGAAGATCTACTCATCCAAAAAGAGAACGGCTGGTTTCAAAATTGTCCGAATGAGGTCTACTTCCGATTAAAAATTTTAAAAAAAATCAGGCGCACCCCCCCCCCCCCCTTGGTTACAAGCTTGAACTTACCTACTTCATATTGAAAAGCTCATATTTTTACATCTTGTTGCGTTTCAGTACACAAGTTCTTATCCGTTTTGGGCGGACCCCTCAAAGAAATCATCGGTCTTGGTGAAATAGAACTGCGAAATTTGGCTGCATATTTCAAAGTGAACGATGGAAGAATAGCTTACGACCAGTTCTGCAGGATGGTCCACAATGAAAGTAACCATTCCCACTATAAATTATCATTATTATTCCTTCATGAAGAATTTTACATCTAAATTGTTTCGTATTCTTCGCTATTTTCGATTTACCCGTAACTTATATCCCAAATGTATACACAAGTAGTCAAAGTTCAGGTTATATGAAAGAGGCACTGACGTTGAATCCCCCAAAACATCAATTCCTCAAACACTGCCAGAATTCGCTCAGATTTGGTAGGTGGAAGGTGACCGAATGTTTTTTTCTTTTTCAAAGACTTTGACATTTTGCACGATATTAGATTTATCAGGTGGCTCGGATATCGGCTGAGTAACACACATATTTATACAGTGCTGAGGATGAGAGAATTTCTCAACATTTAATATTTATGATGTTTTTAATCGTAGAAAGTACAATAAATTTATCATTTGAAATTTGGAGAGATTGGAATAAATTGATTTTAATAATTGAAAATGCCCCAAAACATGTATTGAAAAAACAAGTTCCAAAAAGTGAAATGAGGAGTTTTGGATCAAAACCGGCAATCTCAATTTTTCTACAATGTTTTTTTTCTATGAAACGTTTTTTTGTTCTTTTCTCACTCCTACATAAGGTTACTAGGTTAATACAGATCTACCACGGAAACATTGCGTCCGTGTGGCGCCCCCTAGGTGGCGAAACCGCGAACTACTACGATCGAGTCAACCTTCCATGGTAAACCTTCACACGGAAATTAGAGCGGTGAGACATTTAGACATTTAATGTTTGTGTAGTGCCACGAAATTTCAATTTCGAAAACGAACGAATTTCAAGCTGCAGTAGGAGGGAAATCATGTTACTTTTGAGGGGAGAAATTCACGAAAAATTATTGTACGCGCGGGAATCTGCTTGATGATAAGAGATAATTAGTTCTATGTTCTCCAGAAGAATGCGCCAAAAGGATGCAAAGTTTCTGTGACAGACCTATAGGTTGAGAATCACTCGAGGATGACTAAAAATCGGGCTTCAAAAACCAGGCTCACTTGCAAAACCGGCTATCTTCAATGAGTGAGTTTGCAAGTCCTTCCTTATGTAGTTAAAAATGTGCTCTCCTGGAAACTTTATAAGATTGGAGATAGCCGGTCTTGCATATGTTTAGGATCTATATATAGATCCTAAATTGAGGGATATATCCCTCAAATGCGATAACTTTTCGGAATGGGCTTCTTCAATTTTTAGAGTGTCAATAATGAGAATTAGCTCCCTCGAAGGTACCTCTAAGGAAGAGAAATCGGTGGTTTAGCAAGTCCCGACGAAGGGGTAAAGGCTTTCGGAAAACGAAAAGAGAACTGAGTTAGCTGAAAACGAGTTTTTTTCTTGCAGGGCCGAGAGGAGATGAAGACGAAGCGGTCGAAAACCCTTACACCAGCAATAAATTGAACGTGGCAGAGGAAAATCGATTACTCGTGCTTTTGACGAAGATTGCCGTTAGCTGCCCGAAGCCTCTCCTTCTCAAGCCTTACTTTATGGATTACGAACTGGTTGGTTTTATCACTTTTTTGGTCCGGTTGGTTGGAATAGTGGAAAAAGGGGATGCTATCCCCCGTTTTCTTCCCTCATCTTACGCGATTTCTTTGTGTTTTCCTTTCAGTCGAAATATCAATCCGTGGGAGTTTTTCACGCTCTCCGTGAGCAACATTACTAAATGAATTAATTGGGGTTTATTCATCTACATAGTGAATTTTTTTAGTATGAACGACCATGTAAACAGGACAACCAGGAGATCCGAAACCAATTCGCAAAACTTCACAAATTGAATCCACATCTACTTTGCAAGAACTTTTCCCAACTAGCACTTTTTTTTACTTCACTTGAATTAAATGCCACATGAGCAAAAAATACCTTCTATTTGGGGGCTATGATATTCGTAGGGGACCATCTACACCCCAACTCGCTCAATTCCTGAAAATTTCATCGAAATCGGATGAGAATTGTGGAAGTTATGGCTGTGGCAAGGATTTCACGTTTGCGCATGCGCAGCGGCTACCATCACTCCGGGGGTAATTATTTCCATAGGGGATCATCTATACGCCAACCCGCACAATCCTTGAAAATTTCATCGAAATAGGATGAGAATAGTAGAAGTTATGGCTGTGGCAAGGAATTCATGACAGACACACATACAGACAAAGAACCAAAATTGTTCAGGAAGGTTTAAAATAGACCGCGAGTGGAAATTTTGATTTTGGGGAACTTTTTTTAACCTTGAAAAGTGGAAACAAAGCTTCTTCTACCTCGTAGACTCGGAAGCAATAATAAAGTAAATAAAAAAGTGGGTGTAGAACATCCGATTGTATAGAGGATCCGGTGCAAAGTAGTTAATCTCAAAATATCAATCTCTAAGTACCTTCCACTATCCTCATAGAAGACCATCTACACGCCAATTCGAACAATCTAGAGACATTTCGTCAAAATCGGATGGAAACTGTAGAAGTCGTGGCTGTTACAAGGAATTCACGTTTTCGCATGAGCAGTAACTGCTATCAGTCTGGGGGAGATGATTTTCATAGGAGACCATCTAGAATCTAATCCGCATAATCCCTGAAAATTTCATCGAAATCGGATGGAAAATGTAGAAGTTATGGCTGTTACAAGGAATTCACGTTTGCGCATGCGCAGCGGCTATATCAGTCCGGGGATGACGATTTTTATACGGGGCTATCTACATATCAACCCACACAATCCCTGAAAATTTCATCGAAATTGGACGAGAATAGTAGAAGTTATGGATGTGACAAGGATTTCATGACAGACACAGAATCAAAATTGTTCAGAAAAGGTCTGAAACGTAAAACGCGAGTGGAAATTTCAATATTGGAGAACTTTTTTCTTTCAACCTTGAAAAGTGAAACCAAGCTTCCGCTACCTTGGTAGTCTCGGAAGCAAAAAGTAAGATCATGTGGTACCTAGTCAAAATAGTCTAGAGGGCGGAGAAAAGCAAACTTTGTCCTGTGTTATACGTTCCCTTGGCGTCAGAAAACTATGCATTCTTCCCCCACTAGCGTTACTATTGATATTTTATAATAAATTTGAATAACAATAAATAGTTATGTACTGTTCAATCAAGCAAGCTGTGTTGGCGAGATATAATAGTGCAAGGACCGCGGAGTCCCGAAATTCCTAACAAAATTAATTATGTTGATTCTCAGCTGAAGAAGAACAGCGGAATCGTAACAAGAGCTTCGTTTTTCCGCGTTTTGAACTTCCTTGGCCTTCAAATGTCCTCATTCGAGCACGAGCTTCTCTTCGACAAGTACAAGTGCGACAATCTGTCTTTGAAATATGCAGCTTTCCTCAACGACCTCAACAACCTGCGGACACTCCTCAGACAACAAGGTTACATCGATACCGCTGGGGTAATCTGAACAATTTTTTTACGCCATTTCAATTTACTGGTAAGCATTAGGACACTTTCTAAGGGGCAGTTGATAAGTTCTTACCTATCAGTACTTACGAACCTTCCTATCCTGGTTGAGGAAAATTCTGAAGAAGTTTCGTTTTAGAGAGAACGCGTGGTTATTGAATAAAAACGTGTCCTATACTCGATTACATTGTATCAAAAGTTCTTGAGATAACGAAATGTCTACTTCCCATAATCATTTATGATAGACAAGGGCAGTTCACTATTGATTTTGTTTCGCAGAGATTGTACCCCAAGTTTGACCCAACGTTCCCCAACGCTGAAGCATCTCTGCTGCCTCGTCCTGAGAAGCAACACGAGGTGGGGTCAGGCCTCAAGAAAGTATTCCAGCCTGGGTGGAGAGGACAGACCGCTCCTGAAGAATACATGCAGATTCTGGACAAGATCAAAGTTCACGTCACTCAAGAAAGAATACGAGTCGACGATATATTCAAAGTTGGTCTACTGATCTATTAATACTAACCAACACCGATAAATACTCGGTCAGATTAGGCGAATACAACTATCACGGGAGTCAGTAGACAGATTTTGGTTCATTATTTTCAACAATGAACCTTTGGAATCGACCAAGAAAAACTTTTTCTAACACCCCCTCAAAATTTGTTGGTTTACGTTTCAAAGTAGGTAGAATCCAAAAATCGAATAAAACGCTGCAAATTATTACACAATGCTTTATTATGTTTTATTTTACTATATAGATCACTCGTCTGCAAAGCCACCAACCATCCAACATGAAGAAAAACATCGATCGCATTACGGTCAGCTTTAATTTGAACGGAGATTAGGCCTCTTTTGCGATTCACACCCGTGTTTCTGATTTATCGAACGTCCAAAACTTAAATTCTCGTATTGAGTGAACGGTTTGTCCTACGGAGCTCCGGCTGGTCTCGAAAATTTTTTAAAAAATCTATAGAATCTTAAATTGGAGTAAAAACAATACCTTTATATCAAAATTTTTTGAGTTAGGGAGTTTTTAAAATTTCAAAATAGATTTTGGAACCCTTAGAAGTGACCTACATCAACCAAAAGCTTTGGGGCACAACTAGAACCCAAATGGAGCCTACATACCAAATTTCATCAAAATCGGTCAATGCTAAGTGGCAAAAGTGCCTCGTACGGCGTACGGCGTACGGACGGCCAAATTTTTATTCGATTTTTGGATTCTAGGTACGTACCTTGAAACGTAAACCATCAAATTTTGAGGGGGTATAAAACTTTTTTTTTCTTGGTCGATTCCAAAGGTTCATTATTGAAAATAATAATCCAAAATTTTGCCGTCCGTCCGCCGTACGCGGCACTTTCCCCACTTAGCATTGACCGATTTTGATGAAATTTGGTATGTAGGCTCCATTTGGGTTCTAGTTGTGCCCCGAAGATTTTGGTTGATGTAGTTTCAAAAATAAGGTTTGAAATTTTGAAAACGCCCTAACTCAAAAAATGTTGATATAAAGGTATGGTTTTTCCATCAATTTGAGATTGTATAGAATTTTTTGAGACCACGTGGAGCCCTGTAGGACAAACCGTTCGTTCCCTATGAGAACTTAAGGGTTGGACGTACGATAAATCGGAAACACGAGTTTTTCTCCAAGTTGGTTGGTGTTAACAATGGCAAAGTCATATTTTCTGCAGACGAGTGATCTATATAGAAAAAAAATGAACCTTTGTGTGATAATTTGCAGCGTTTTAAATTTTGACCGACTAAAAAACTGCCGAAGAAGGAGTGTCATCAATTCGATGTGTCATAGGACGACAATTTTCTTTTGAATCTCGAACATTTCGCATGTTTCTTAAATTCTAGTGCCAATTTGCCTGATTCTTTTTGAAACATTATGTTCTACCTATATCAATGGTGAGAGGGGTGGTGGGTGGGAAGGGGAAAATTTAGAAAATGAACTGAATGAGCCTCATCAAATGTATTCGTGCATGTTCAAGTACTTAAGTTTCCCTATGAAATATGAGGAAAATCGAACAATTATACGTGATGATAGAGTACTCTGCCAAGTAGTTGTAGCACATGGCTTTCTCGTCATTAAGGAAAAATTAAAGAAAAATGGGAAAAACTACCGAATAAACGGGTTTTTCCAAGTTTTTCCTATAGTTCTTCGGCAATTATTGTTCGATTTTGATGATTCCAGCGGCAATATTTCAGTTTTCAATTCCCTAGGGCCGTGCACTAATGAATTTCTAAAATCCTCTAAAATTTCCACTTTAAGTACAACTTTTCAAGTTGTTGCCCCCTCGATTTGGCCAAATAATGACCCGGAACGAGGAACGCACGTCGACCGACTGATTCCCCCCCCCCCCTCAAAATTTGTTGGTTTATGTTTCATGGGACGTATTGCGCGGCACTTTCCCTAGTTCGCATGGACCGATTTGGTTGAACTTTGGTATATGGGCTCCATTTGAGGACTAGAACCGCGAAGCCTGAGTGAAGACTAGTGATCTAAATAGAAAAATAATAAACCTTTGTGAAATAATTTGCAGCGTTTTCACCCTGATTTCTTTTTTTTATCCCTTAAGTAGTTATTAGGTACTTACTTTGGAAAGTCAGTTCATGTTTACATCTGAGGCTAATGACGTCCTGCGGATTTGGGAGTAGTATTTTATCTGTCAGAATGATTGTTTCGTTATTGATGTGTCATAAATCAGCCTACGTTGTACACGACAGAACCATGAAAATGAAATCCAAAAGCGACAAGAGTAGGGAAGACTAAAATGAAAAATTCACCACAATCCACCGTAGTTCAACCGAATTTCATTTTAACATTTCGCGTCATGTTGCAGGATTTTGATCCCAGGAATTTGGGACGAATCAGGCAGGAGGCTTTTAAGAACGGTCTCGAATTCATGAGGCTGGCACGGGAAAAGTTCACGGACATGTACCTGTCCGAGAAGGAAATGGACAGGTTGTGTTACCTTTACGCGGATCCAACAGACCCTGAGCGTGTCGTCTGGCAGGAATTCGTCAACGACATATTCGATGGTGAGTGGAGGCCAAGGGGCATCAGAGCCATAAATATGATTATGAGGGATCTCAAAAACTGACTACCCGAGTAGGCAGTACCGGTATTGGAACTGTACCGGTACCTAATTAGGAACGGTTACTTCTTTGTCACTGTAACCGTTGGAACCGTTCCAGGGAAATACCTGGACCGACACACCCCTAAATCCAAGGGGTTGATTGTATAATTCTAACGATTCGTGCTATGTGCCACACCTACAAGGCTGATATAATATCGCTTTAATTTCTATTTTCTTAACCGTAGCTTTGAAGATTTCTTTGAAAATTCGCTCATTAACTCATGCTCCATGAATGGATTGTTTCCAACAGAAATCCATGCATTTTTCCTAAAGTAGTCGATTGTCACTTCCTGTGTATCAAAAGTAGGTTAGAATTAAACCCTGATTTTTCATAATATGAAAAATTATATAAATATTACTGAGATATGAATTTATAAATAAAGATATAAAAATATAAACTATATAAATATTATTAAGATATAAATATTATTTATGTCTTTGTGTAGATTTGAGTCCAGACCAACTAGCCAAGTGGCCACCTCTGCAGAAAGAGCGACCTCTCAGGAGCCCTGCGAGTCGTCTTCCCTACGTACCTCCACAGGTCATCCCCGACCTCTATCAAGACGAAGAGGGGTTTTTCAAAGTTTTGGGACTAAAAGCTTCGGAGAGAAAAATCAACGTGAGGAAAGGATTCAACAAATACGATCTGTGAGTAAAAAATAATAGTTGTGTTCCTATGAGCTATAAATGTTGGGTTATCGGACCCATGAGAAAAATTTAACTTGCCTTCGAGTCTGATATTACTTATTTTCGTTCATTAATACCTTCCTAGTGACGAATGTATTTTGATAAGATAATGCAGTCATTCACGATTTACTTACATCTGGTTATTTCATTGAAATGTAAATTTAAGCCAAACCAAAATATATTAGGTATATTCTAGTTCGGCTTAAATTGACATTTAAATGTTAGAACTAGTTATAAATCGTGGATGACTGCAGAAAAGTCGATTTAGTTTTCCGTTTGATCAGGCATCGATGTCTTCGAGGTTTACTTTCGAAATTTTGGAATAGTGGGTTTTTATGAAGGTTTTTTATGAGTCAATCAGTGTCTTATACTCTGCTTGAAGACGTCTGTCGTCTCCGGTATTTTGAGTTCTCGATATCGCACCAAATTGATTAAGGATGTACTAGTTACCCCTCTGATCAAGCGTCCTTGAAAAGTGTAAACATTTAGATTATAATTGAGGGGTTTCCTACAAGAACAAGATAAGTCCAAAGTTTGAAAACACCCGGTTAAGGCGCCATTTTGTTCCTGAATGTGTGCGATATCTAGTAACAAGTTCATTTCGGCAAGAACCGAACAGGTCCAACTCTACGGGATGCTTCAAAATGTGCGCATTTTGCAGGAGAATAATTCTAGAATTATTCTAGTCCTCTCTATTTCCGCAAGAACGAAATAAGTCCGCGCGCGCGTGGCAACACTGCGCCTGAAGGTCAGGGCGTCGCATTCCCAGCTGTTTGTTTCCCATTCTTATTTCTGTTTTCGTGTATATTGTGTAAATTTTCAGTTATTTTTTCTCTCAAACCAAAATATTTGGAGTTTCTGAACATTTTCTTTTTTCCCTAATAAAGGTTTTTGATGAAACGACTGCTTGTCTACTTATCTATTCATTCATTTTTCAAATCCTTAAGATAGTAGGAACTATTATTTTCTCCTTCATGTTACTGATGGTGAAACAAAGAAAACATGGAAATTGAACCAGCAACATAGGCATCAAAAAAACATTTTAAATGTTCTAGTTGTCAGTTTTTAAACACAGTTCGGAAATAGCTTCATTATTATTATAAAAACAGAAAATTTGATTGCCGTCATAAACATGCAAAACGTGTTCACGTCATAAACATGCAGTACTTGGGCTTCAATGAAAATTCAGCAAGAACCAAACAAGTCACGTTTTGCAACGGGAGGGGGAAAATTTAGGAAAAGGCCTTTCACAAAATTCAGCAGGTTTAGAATTTTCGATTTCGGACTTATCTTGTTCTTGTAGGAAACCCCTCAATTATTCTTTCAAAAATAAAATAAAAACACTATGTCAGATCTGCAAAAGAATTAAAAAGAAGATTGCTTTATTTTCAAGACTGGGCCCTGAAATATTATAGTAGTAAGCCAACACGTTTAAATTCATTTTAAACCTCCTTAAAAGAGTCTTTATTGAATTTAATCAACCCTCGCCTACCTCGACGGTGGATTTTTGGAAATTCGAGAGACACCTCGTGCAAGGGAGTAGAAGACTCTTATAGGAGTAAACACGATTTCCTTCCGGTCCTCTGGCTATGCAACTCGCAAGTTTACACCAGGGAAAACTCTCATTATGTTTGAAAATTTAATGGAGTCAGTAAATAACGGGTTTTATTCGACGTTGGCAAAGGAGAATAATTTACAGTTGCCCCCCGGGCAATTCCGAAGCGAACGCTATTATTTTCCCTTAGGTTGAACCGAATATTCTTCATTACGACCAACTCTTTTAAGAAAATCTCAAGAATGCGGATAAATAAAGAGTGAACAATGTAAGTTGCTTTCAAGATTCACGAAACTTCAATGTTTGTTTTCACCCATCATTCTACATTGTATATGCCTCCAACGTAAAGGGGATACTATTTTTTTTACTGGTTGTGGAACATTCTGAAACGATCAATGAAGTTTTTCCAAAAATCATATCCAGTTATCGTCCGGAGTGACACATCATATGATATAATGTATCATTGTTATATGAATATATGACATAATATCATGATTATTTAGAAAAAATTTCCAAGTTTTCGTCAAAATGTTCGTCACAACTAACAAAAAGATGAGTTCGTTATCCAGAAACTTCTGACAACCCTAAAGGGTCCAACATTCAAAAATAGAACCCAAAAAAACGGCGTTTCCCGTTTTCTGAGGTTACCTATTACTTTCAAAATCATAGTAATGTAATGTATCATGATTTTAATATATATAATTATATATATAATATTATTAATAATAATTATTAATAATTTATAATAATTTTAATATATTATATTTTTTATATATTTTAATATAATATATGTAATATACCATATACAAAATCAATCAATCAATCGGATTCAATACAAAATTTCTGATACCGATACGTTTTCAAAAAATGAAAATTGTCCAAAAAATCAAAAAAGGTACATTTGTTGTACCCTGAAATGAAGTAGCCGTGTGGGGACTCCATGAGTTTGTGGAGACGAGTAGAACATGGATATGGACTCTTAACATCTTCAAAGCATACCCAGTGCATAGGCTACACACCTACAGTATGTTGGTATGCTATACTGAAAATCGAAAAACCAAGAATCGTGCAAAAAAAATTCTAGAAGAAATGTCCACACCATTGTTCCCTTTCCTAACCATACCTTCAACTGAAAGATCACTTTAAAAATTCGCTCATTAATTCATGCTGCATGAATCGACTTTTCAACTCAGTAGGTTTTACATTGTTACTGGCGATATTTTCATAGATTGTGCGAAGTGGGTTCTACCTAGAATGAGATGGTCTCATATGAATCCCATGGTTTCTGTATTGGTGAACATTTGAAATTCTCATTTTAGTTTTCTATGTACTAATTATCCAGTTTCTCTCAAATTAGGAAGGTAGTTGGGGAAAGACTTTTCACGTTCACTTGAAGAGCTCTTGTTAAAAGCAAATTACAGTAGATAACGTTCGTTACTAAAGATTTTGTAGTCTATAATTTTGTCTCTCCACTAACTTATTATGGAGTGGTGATGAGGTCATGAGCTTATTGAGAGTAAGTACAACTATGCTGGCAAAATTCAGGCATCGGGGCTGCAGGTTAGTTTCTCAGGACTGGCTGGATATTTCGCGTAAACAGCACTTGCTGCGAGGGTCGGTTTTGATTACACAAGGATGAAATGGTTTATTTACATAGAACTTCTGTTTACATCTTGTCACCATCACTTCTGCTTGGGAAAGGAAGAGGACTGAAATTGCTCTCCCGACCCCGAATATCCGAGATGGTTCCTCGTTAAAATAAAGACGAGAAGTAGATACCTCCCACTCACTCTAACTGCCATTTTGTCTCGGTCGCTCGGCGTCGTTACAGTTTACAGAATAGTTTCTACGTTACAATCTTGTTTTGGTTCTAAGTTGGAACACCATTTTGCAATTTGAAAACTGTGGTCCGTAGAATCCTCCAACTTCGGCCACTTCTTGCTGTTTTCTAATAATTTCACCATAACGTATTAACATCTAATTTTTTGAAAAAATAAATATAGATAGCCTCACATCTCACCTATCTGAAGCCCTCAGAACCACATTTTTACCTCCTACCCAACTATTTTTTTTAAAAATTTAAAGCGTGGCCGAAGTTACCATCCTAGTTCTGTTAATTTCAGCCTTCCCTCAGAAACGTGGAAAAAACGAAGATAATAGAGCAATAGTGCAATTTCGGAAATTAAGAACATTTTAAAAAGAAACTCTTTTTGAAAAACGCGTTCAAAAAACGTTAAAAGACCTTCTTATTAATTTGACAGGGGGTAAAGTAGGAAAAAGCTAGAATAATACCACTAAAATTTCTTAGCGTAAAATCTTAGCTAAAATACTTATAGGTAGGTGTCAAACCAACCCAATGTGAAAACAGTGGGGGGGGGGGGGGGGGTTCGACGACTGGTGGTTTTACCTTCGG
This sequence comes from Apolygus lucorum, assembly GCA_009739505.2. Classification (NCBI taxonomy): domain Eukaryota; kingdom Metazoa; phylum Arthropoda; class Insecta; order Hemiptera; family Miridae; genus Apolygus; species Apolygus lucorum. Next base: position 51,300,897 of record CM019179.2, read on the forward strand.
TAAGAACTAAAACAATCAACTTCTTTGCAGACCACAAATATTGATGAATGAAGTCTGAAAATGAAAGAAGTTTTCATTTTCCCGAAAAGTCCGATTATTTCTAAACTTTGAAATTCTATACTTTTCGGGAAAATGAAAAATACTTTGAAAAATTCCTTTACAGACCACAAATTTTGTTAAAAAAACTCTGAAACTTGGAAATAAACTTTGAAATAATCGGACTTTTCGGGAGAATGAAAAATACTTCCAACAATTCCTTTACATACCACGAATATTGTTTTAAAAAAAATCTGAAACTTCGAAATAAACTTTGAAAAAGAGAAATAACGGGTGGTAATTCCCATGGCCGAAGTTATTCTGCAAATGTGAGATATTATGCTATCAGAAGCACTGAACAAACACACAAGATCACGAAAGAACGAAACTTGCAGGAACTCATCCAGGCAGTTGGCGGAACGAATCCCTGCCACCAGCAGGGGGTCAGCAAAGGGTTGCCAATGAAAACTGGATTATAATAATTATATTCTTATTATATTCTTACTTCAGACATTACTCAACTTTACCCTGTCTAAGTTGTTTCTTAATAGATTCGAAACGAAGGAGGGTATTCACTGACCTTATTGTGTATGATGTATCTGTGATGTAGTGTAGGGTAGCAACAATAAAAACTCTGAAAACCATTTATTTCTGAAGGGCTTCACGTTTCAATATATTTCTTCCGACCATGTTTTCCTCGGTGGTGTAGCACGCAAAAAAGGTTGTTTCATATCTTGTAAACAATGTTCCCTTTGAAGTTCCACGGAGAATTTATAAAATAAATACCGCTGGTGAAAGGCGGGGTATTGAAACCGGTGTGATTGTTTTTACCTGGAGGCTAAGAAATTATACATTTCTACAGAAACTCGGTTGCAATGCTCCTGAATAGTTGTGTTATAATTTCAACTGATTATTTAGCGATTTTATAAATCTGACGCTGGAATCTGAGAGTCCGGCTGTTATGACGTGAAGTTCACATTTAGAAATCGATTTGTAAAATGAATAACAATTGGCTAGGTTACCTCTAAATGCGCCAAGTTATGCATGTCAAGGTTGGTAGGTATTATAATATACTGAAAGATTGTCTGGAACGAAACTGAACATTTTATTGAAATATTGTTTGTACCAACGACACCTCCTAGAGACGGGTTTCTATGATATGTCGTTGGTATACTACATTACTCCCCCTCTTCATTATTCCTCAAGCTGCCTTTAGTTGATATGTTCGTTTTCTTCTTTGAACCTCTCCAATCTCCACGACGAACGATACAGGCCCTGTTTCCCTCACTATCCTTCCGTTATTGAATCCTTCAGTCAATGGGTTTTTGAACCAGACCTCTTCACCCTCGGAAAAATCTCTCCACCTGGAATGCTGGTCGCGAATTGCTCTCTGAGCTGTCAAACTTCTGTCTACAAGAGTCAGTGAAGTCTGGTTTCAAATGGTCTAGCACTGTGACCATTCTTCTTCCCAGGAATATTTCTCCAGGACGTCGTACGTTGCACGGCAATCCAATAAAAAAACAACATGTTTTGCACACTCAGACGTAAGAAATAAATCAAACACGAGTCTGAATCGCAAAAGAGCCCTAATCTCCGTTCAAATTTTAGCTGACCGAAATTCGATCGATGTTTTTCTTCATGTTGGTTGGTGGTAACGACGACGGCAAAGCCGTGTTCTTTGCAGACGAGTGATCTATAAAGATAAATAATAAACCTTTGTGTAAAAATTTGCAGCGTTTTTCTTGTTCGATTCCAATGGTTCATTATTGAAACGAATAGACCAAAATACCGGATAATTTAAGTGATATAAAATATTTCCATCACATTTCATTTGGAAAATCAATCCAGCGTAGGAAGTGTCAAAATATGAAGAGGAGTGACCGAGAACATTACTGAAATAGATGAAAGTGGGAGATAATTGCTTTATCAGAAAGAAATATTCTCTTATTATGAATCTTCTCGCTGTCTGGCAATAGAAAATCAACTCCGCAGTAGTTGAGGCAATGTCTTGATTCATCTCAATAAAATACGGTAGGTAACAATTAAACGGGTAGTGATGAAATCCATAGTTGAGTTTAGCGGTAACGAACCAGTTAAACCGACGACCCCTGACCGTCAAAGTGCCGTTTCAAAACGTAGTTCTTCAGGCAGGAAAGCTTGTTTGGCTCAGTTGTTTCTCGCCAACTCCAAAGCCGCCTTTCCAGGTGCAAATACAAACTACGTCGGGTGGAAGCTCTGGCTGTCGGCGCGGTAATTGTGAGGATTAGCGTGGAAATTACCTTCCAAGGGATCCTCCAACGCCGGATTTAATCGCTAACTCCCGTCCCTTTTACTCTGTCTTCTCTGAGTTAGTCTGTCTTTTCCTGGAACCTCTTCCGAACCTCTTTCATTCCCCAGCAACATCTATTATTTATCTCTTGTGGTCTCCACTTCACAGCTATTTTCTCAATCCTTACCGTTTTTGGTTTTCGACCTTTTTGGTATACCTACCACTTTTAAAAGTCTGTCGATAGTAAAACCAGTAATAGCGAGTGTTTGAGTTTTGACAGTAACTGTTTGTGGTCCTTCCTATTATATTAGGTACATTCTTTTACCCAATAAATAGTAAAAAAAGAGTAACCTGAAATTGGAACTGAATGGTGCTTAATTCAAACATAAGAGGGTGAAAATGGACAACATTAACTACGGCGGCTACTCGGACTAGTTCAGTTCCTCTAACTTGGAGGAATCTCAAATCTGGTCCAAAAATGCGTTGTTTTCACCCTATTTTTTTAGGACCCCTAGGTATTCGATATATTTTCAAATTCGAGAAGTTTTGGCCCGTCTTCTTTCCCTGCTCCAGTCTGGTTAGATCGGAGTGTCGTAATTGATAGAACAGTTTTTTTCAAACGCTCCTACCTACTAGGATCTGGGTAAAAGGACTGGCTATCGACTTCCCCAATGGAGGATCGAACCGGTCCCAAGAGCCCGGTCCTAGTTAATGTTTTTCACTTCCCACCTTCCCCTTCAACCTTTAACAACCTTAACCTTTGATATCCCAGGTTCAGAAATATTTTTTTTTTTAAACATGGAACTGTTTTAGCCCTAGAGTAGGTAACTACTTACCCGAAAAACATGACGCGGGAGGTTGACGCGGGCTTTTCGAAGCGCGAAACGCCGATTTTTTATTTATTTATTTTTTAAATGATTTTTAAATATGTTGCTAGGGATAATATAACTTTTGCATTAAACCTGCCTACGACTAGAGGTTATGCGCTAAATTTGGCTGAAACATGTTTCATGTTTTTAGGACGTCCGACAGTAAGACTTGGGCTTCCTTAAGCGATTAATCTGAGGTAAAGTTGGAAAACATTCAGAAAAAAAAACACACTAACACGTTTCAGACCATTCTGAATCCAAATCTGCGAAAAAAAAACATAGGTGTATGTGTGTGTGTGTGTGGGACAAAATCATGTGTACTCTGCCCAGGCCTTAGTTTTCAACCGATTTTCGTGGTTCTTTAGATTTACTATTTTCAATAATGAACCTTCGGAATCGATCAAGAATAACAATTATTCAACCTCCCCTCAAAATTTGTTTCAAGGTTCGTAGAATCCAAAAATCAAATAAAAATTTGGCGGTCCGTCAGCCGTACGAGGCACTTTCCTCGTTAGCATGAACAGATTTTAATGAAATTTTGTTTGTGGGCTCCATTTGGAGCCTATTTGTGCCCCGGAGCTTTTGGTTGATGTCAGTCACTTCTATGGGTTGACATTTTGAAAACGCCCTAATTTAAAAAAAATTATATAAATGTATTGTTTTCCCATCACTTTAAGATAGCTAGTCTTCAATTTTTAGAATTTTTAGAGACCCCGTGGAGCCCTGCAAGGCAGACCGTTTGCTCCTTACGAGAATTTAAGGGTTAAACTTACGATAAATCAGAAACTGAATCGCAAAAGAGGCCTAATTTCCGTTCATAATTTAGCTGATCGCAATGCGATCGATGTTTTTCTTCATGTTGGTTAGTGGTAACAATGGCTAAGCCGTGTTCTTCGCAGACGAGTTATCTATATACAAAAAGTAAAATTGTGCACTAAACTAAACTAATTGTGCACTACGTGTCTGTGGAATTTTGAGTTTTACCTTTTAAGGGGGTAAAATGTGGGGTTAAAGCTCAAAAAACGTAACTGATATAAAAATATCAGCCTCTAACTTCCTTGAAATTTATTTATTTATTATTTTCCAATGGTCATGGTTTCCATAATAGGGGACCATCTACACGCCAATCTAAACAATCCTTGAAAATGTCGTCAAATTCCGATGAGAATTATGGCTGTTACAAGGATGCGCAGAGATTACTGTAAATCTGGAGACGATGATTTTCTCTGGTTTACTATTTACACGCCAATCTGAACAATCCGTGGAAATTTCATTAAAATCTGTCTATAAATTTGTATAGTTTTTTCCTATAGTAGGATTTCATGAAATATAGACACACAGACAGACGCGGAACCAAAATTTTTCAACGAGGCCTAAAACGTAAAACGCGAGTGGGAATTTTGATTTTGGTGAACATCTTTCCCCAACCCTGAAAAATGAGATCAATACTTTTACTATCTTGGTAGAATCGGAATGAGAATGACGTTCATTGGATTACATCAGTTTCCATACGAGGAGGGAACTGGACAAAGTATTTTTTTTTTTTGTTTGTCTGTTACGGAAGTGGGGAAACTCTTTAAGAGCGAAGGGGAAGTTTACCCCAACAGTGTTGGACCCCCCATGCATTGGGGACTCACCCTGGAACCTTTTGTACGGTATTACTTCAGGGTGAGCCCTTTTTTTGTGCCAAAAGGCTACTCCTACTTCTGGTCTCTCCTTCAATTTTATTCCTCATCTTCTTCCTCCCATCTTCTATCCAGCTTTTCTTTCAAAGCATCAACCAGTGAGCCTTCAAAAGAATTCGTTTGTTTTTCAAGCAACAAGCTCTTTGGCAGTTTCTGAAGTTCATACTTGGGTGTAACTAAATCTAATTGTGTGTGATGAGGATTGTATTTGAGTAAGGTTTTTACTTCCCTTTCTCGTACCTAGCTTAGTCATTAGTAGGGGGTACAACGGAGGAACTTATCTAACTGTGCTGGTATAACAAAGTACCTAACAGAATTTCTGCAGGTAACTATCGTTGACCTCTACTGAAGATTATCTAATAGTAAGAAAGTGACAAAACTCAATCAAGTATCTAATGACTTGATACCTTGTCGAAGTCATAGAGAACGTATCCGAGGAGGTATTAATGCACCGGATCATATTGGAAAGTTGAAGATCTCGTTAAGACGAAATGTCGGAGTCAGCCTTCCTCTCCGTCAGAGCAAAACTTGGTCGGCTTGATGATGAAAACGCCGCGGAGCGGAACGTCACATTTATCCGTTTTGCCTTTGAAAACCTGCCCTTAATTCCACCCTGTTCATTACTACACGTGTTAGGACTCTAAAGTTAACCAACTTCTGAGAACAGGTAGAGACGTCGAATGAGGGTGGAGACCTCGTGAAGTAAAGAGGAGAGGAAGGAGAAAGAACTCCGATTTAATTCAATTTCATACTCATGCATCAGCAGTCTTTATTTAATACAATTTATGCGCTCTAAGAGAGGGTTTAATGTACCCGAGTTGCCGCCCTAAAGTCGATTATTTCCTCTTCTGTTTCAGTAGAGACTTCCCTAAGATTTTGCCCTTGTTCTTGTCACTATAATGACATTACGTGCTCCCGCAATGAGTATGATGTAAAGAGACTGGAGTCTAGTCTGGTGAGAGACGAACACTCCAAGGCTGATGGCATGGGAAGGTAGCTATTGTCGGAAGTAATTGTAAAGGGAAAATGAAATTTGACAGAAGAACTGTCATATAGAAATATCGGTTATTCAGTTTAAAACGTTTCAAATTATTACTCAACGATTTTTTTCCCCATTTTCTGTATTGATCATCAACGTCTCTTCCGTTATTGTCACCTACCTTATCATCAAGGTTTACTATCAGTAGAGAGAAAAGGGCGGTTCTGGCACATAACTATTAATACTATG